>JADRCH010000082.1:546384-692392 GCA_019843965.1 Rhynchomys soricoides | reverse complement strand
CTCACACTTGTGAAGCATTGGGGTGATAGCTAAATAAGATACATTGGCTTTTGTCCTGTGGCATCGCATCCCACAGGAGGAAAATTTTGATGTCTCCAGTATTTGTCCTTTCAATTTGGCAGTAGTGATGTATGTGTACTAATGAGAGCAGTTAGTTCCAGAATGGAGGATTTGTTCTCATGACCCTACCAACTAGGTACAAAACCCAAATACATCAGCAACAAGGAAAGGGAAGTCTAAGTGTGACCATTGAGAACTAAAACTGTTTGTGTTTCCAAAAGGAGATTGCCAGTCATCCAAATATCTCAGTTAAGCATATTTTGGTGACAGAAAGAAAAGGCAGAAATACTACAGTTTCTCAGAGATGACATCACCATTAATCATTGTTTATTTTGAGGATAGTCTGACCTTTGGTTCATAGTAGATGTGCACAGTACTTCAGCAAGAAACAAATTGATGTGACATTTTTTAAGTTAACAGATGTTTGATACACATCCATATATTTTTGATGTTATTTTCGTGAACCAAAAGTACAGTGACATTGTCATGTGGTGGAAGCATTTCTGTTGAGGAGGGCAATGTTGAGGAGGGCAGAGTGGCAAGGAAAAATTTCTTAGGATGGGCCTTGTCTAATGGAAGCATCTAGTTTTTAGAGGGTCATAAGATATTCCTAATTTAATAAGTACTGTTACCATGTGTATGCACATTTATGTGTGTATATGTATGTGGGCACGTGCATGTGTATGTGTGTGTGTGCTTTTGTGTGTGTGTGTGCATGTGTGTGTGTGCATGTGTGTGTGTGTGCATGTGTGTGTGTGCATGTGTGTGTGTGCATGTGTGTGTGTGTGTGTAGGCCAGAAGGACAACTTTGGGCATCATTCTTTAGGGATCATTCACTTTGTTTTTTAAAAGATCTCTCACAGGCCTGGGGTTTTCCAAAAATGCTACAGTGTGCTCAGTGAGCCCCTCCCCAGGAGCTCATTTTCTCATTGGAAGCTGCCTGTCTCTGCTTTCCATGTGCTAGGATTACAAGTGTGTCATCTCCAGTTCTATTATGTGGATCCTGGGGATGGGACTCAGATCCTCCTCCTTCCAATGCAAGCTCTCTCCCCAGCCTCACTGAGAACATCACCCGGTTTTACTTTCCAGAGTAGAAATGGACAAGTTTTAGAATATTTTAATTTCTATCTACAAAGCATATTGCCTTTTGTTTGTTTGTTTAGTTCACATAGGGGTGATTAATGCATCTTGACATGGGTCTGAAATCTAAGTTTATGGTTAATACCTTTGGAAAGAAATTATCCTGGTGGTGTGAATTGGGGCTGAGGGGGAGTTGGCTTTTATCAAGCTGGAATCAGACCATTTGAAGTGGTTTGTAGGAGGCACAGTGTAGAAGGCTGCAGGCTAGTGCATGTGTACAAACAGCCTCAACCATCAAGAACCTCTCCAGGGACTAATATGGAGAAGCCGGTCCTGGGACAACAAGCTCACATGCTATGTTGAAGTGAGAGAGAGTGCTATGAAGGAAATAGACAAGTACTGACTTGACCCTGTGTCCTGAGCCAGCTCTGACATATTCAGTCAGCGATTAAATGACCACCCATAAAGAACACATTTATACTCTTCAACTCTAAGATAGAATTGGCTTCTGTACACTACTTTATTTCTTCGAAGCTCTCCCCAGATGAAAGCAATTTGAATATTATTTTTAGAATTGCCACCATTAGGTGATTAGAAATAGACAACCACAAAGCCTTTTGAGATAAGGATGGGTTTTGTGGAGCATCTGAGAGAACGTGATGTCAGGCAAACTGGCAGATTCTGAGGAGCCCTCCTGACTTTCTATGATCCCTTCCTACCTCAGATGACAGCTGACAATCACTACATTTTTGTCCCCATCATCTGCTCATCACTTACATCTGACCTTTGTCCTCATCACACTGATAAAACCTGCATCTTGGTGGAACAAATAATCTTGGCTGTTAAGTCCTTCATTATCCTGACTATTATAAAACCACCTGATAGTACTCATTGAATGCCTCAGATGCTCTGTTCTTTGTGGCTTCTACAAACTGGAACAATATTTAATGTAGAATTTTTAAATCCCAAACCAGGGTTTCTATTTTGCTTTTAATCATTTAGTTCTTGGATAACACATACACACAACCTTTATATTTACAACAAGCCTTAATCAACACAAGAGCTGGGTAAATATCTGCCCTCTGTGGTATTAGAATTTACTTTCCTTTTGATAACCCTGAGTTATTACTCACTATGTTTCATCTGGGCTGCTCTTAACTGCAATTGGCCATCCCCAAGGGCCAAGTTTTAATGATCTATCTAATCCATGGCAGCTTCTTCTTCCATTCACCTTCTTTTTCTCCCTCGTGGTTCTTCTGTGACCCCAACCCCTGCCTCTGTCCCTTCTGTCCAGCTGGTGGGCCAGCATCTTTATTTACCAACCAGAAATAGCTTGAGGGCTAGGTCACATATCATCACTTGGGTCTATAAGCAGACTCTCTTGTCTCTGGGGCAATTAACTCTTGACAGCCCACAGTTAGCATTAAAATGGGTAGCAAAACAAACCTCAACAAACTTTAGCCTCTTAGTCTAGTCTGTTTCCAGTTCTTTTTCTTTCTTCACTCCTTTGGTTTCCGCATAAAAGTGGTCCCTGTCTCTGAGATGTGCTAGAGATTCAGTTAGAGAGGTTCATAGTATTCAAATTCTGATTTGGAAGTGGGGGCAGGGGAGGGGAAAAGGAATAGGGGAGCAAAAGGGGAGGGGGAGATAAGGGGAAAGGAAAGAAGAGAGAGTCGTCCAGTATTTTTGCCAAATTGCCAGGGTTTGGCAGCAATGGATCCGTTTCCCTTCAGGTATAGTGCTGTCTCTCATACAGGCCGTATCTCAGGGCTGACTGTGCCTCCTAGATGCAAATAGTCCAAAGGTTTTTATCGTTATTGTTAACTACAGCTTTCAATGAGGTCCCTAAACTTCTTCATTTAACATTCTATCAGGAAAATAATAGTTCCGGGTTAGTAGAAAAACCTACTGGGGTGGACTGCCTTAGAGCAGGCCTGACTTGTCTTCATAGAAGACAAATGGTCCTCAGGTCCTTGGTCCTCAGGAGGGTTTTTGATTCTTTAGGGTATTTATTGACTTTGATTTTTAAGTCCCATATAAGAGACCATTTTCTGATGTTGACTAATTTACTCTGTGTCTCTGAAGTTTGGTATGAAAATGTCCTTTATATAGGGTAGAACAATCCTGTAGAACATCCAGGGATCTGGAGAAATGTTTTGTTGGTAATATTGAAATGATTTCGAACTTCAATGTTTTGGTACAGTAATATTATACATAATTCTTACTCATTCCATTAGATTCTTACATATTTTATTTTATTTTTTGTGGTATTAGTGATTGAACACAGGGCCTCATGAGTGCTAGATCAGTACTGTCCCACTAAGTTGTCCTCTCAGCCCCCTTCAGATTCCTTGATGATTAACTTTTTGTAGTATTTAAACTCTCTCTTTTCTCTATCCATACATAGAGTTTTGCATATGCAAATATGAAGGTGTGAATTTTTGTTATGAAAACATTTATTTTATATTGGTACTTGAAATTTATTTTAGTTGGAGGATTGACACAACAAAAATATGCTTATGCCATGTATTGGGGCTTTTAGATTTGTTTCTCCAGAGAGATCATTTGTTAACACTCCATCACCATTAGCCCTAAATATTATACACCTCTAAGAATGAAAGCATTTTCATACATAACCTACTGGTAAAACAGTACAAGAAATCCAGCCATTATATATTCCAACTCTTTCTCTAGGCTTCATCAGTGATCTTAAAATCTATTTTTTTGCCTTCCTGACCTTGATGTTTTGGAGACACAAAGGACAAATGCCCCTTGGTTTCAGTTTGCCAGCCTTTGCCCAATATGCTTTGTCTGGCATGAATATAATTTAAGGGGCGTCATGTCCTTGCCAACTGATATTAGGAGATACACAGCATTTGTTCTAAGATTGGTGATGTTATTAACTTTGACCACGTAGCTAAAGGGTTGTGTGTGTGCTGAGTTTCTTCATGGTAAACTGCTTCCATTTGTGATTGACCATTCAAAAGCTGGGTGGGTATGACAGCATTTGCTTATATTCCCAAATGCAGACACTAGGAGATACACAGGGGATCCTGGCAGAGTGGGTATTAGAGTATCTGAGTTGGTGATCTCTGTGTTCAACAAGAAGCCATGCCTCAGTAAATAAAGCAGAAAGTGGTAGAAGAAGGTTCCCACCATGAACTTCCACAGTATCCAGACACATATTTACACATGTATGCCTACATAAATGACAGAACATACAACCATAGACACACAGACACACAGACACACACACACATGACACATGTACACACACAAGGAAACACAAAGAGGTCACTCCATACTCCTGGAAGTCTTCTTTTGGTTAGCAGTCTAAGAATGTCACATCTATAAAATTCAGACACTCTTCTACCCACCTGGACAGGGGCAGCAGGGAAATTAGACGGAGACGGTGCTAATGTTTCCCAAGTGCTGTGAGTACGATGGGGTCTCAGCACAGCACAGGTTATTGTTCATGAGAAATCTTCTGTCATTCATTTTGCAGGTGAAAGTGAGGGATGGTCCCGAAATGGGTTAAATAATTAACCCTAGTAGGCAAATAGCAATGCCAGCATTTAAACTTAGGATGTTGATTCCAGAGCACATGATCTTTGAAATGTGATCTTGCCTGGCTTCTCCTCAAAATAAATCATCTTCCATTAGATTTATTTTAAACACTTGCCAGATATAGGACAATAGAAAGTCACATACATGTGAGACATAAAACCATGCCAGGAAGTTTGGTAAGGTAGAGCAGGTTGAGACCCGGAAACTCGGTGGGCACACACCTGAGGCTTAGACAACTTCCTGCCCCCTGCCAGATTCCTGGCCTGGAACAAGTGCCACGCTCTTCACATAACGAAGTGTGTCCTATGGTCATGTAGGCCTAAAACAGAGTTCTCCATGCTAATGAAGTATCTAGAGGTCCAGAAAGCTTAACCAATAAGCTTCCCTTCCCAGACATTCCTTCCTGAAAAAGGTATTTAATCTACCCTGAGAAATGGGTACCATTCAGTATGCATCCATTTTCCACCATGAACAGCTAATAAACAGTTTGGAACATGGACTGTCTGTTTCATCAAGATCCTCCATGGGGAGCTATGGAGAAGGCATTTAACTACAGAACGGCAGCTTAACTCTCCCTTAGAAGGCCTTTCTGTGCTTTCAGCCACAGCTGCCACCAAGCCTGCCTCTGCCAAACTAAGGACAATCACCCATAGGACAAGCCAGAGCTCCTCTTCCCCCGACCTCCAGCCCCGGGCTTAGACACTGTCCCCAGCCTTCAGGACCCTGACTCTGTTTTCTCAGCTCTTCTGAGACTCCCAGTGGTGCCTGGATGCCCAAGAGTCAGAGAACACCACAGAGAACACCTAGTCTTGTCGCTGGCTGGGGGACCCCAAATCAGCCCTGCTTTCCCACATCTCAGACTGTGCTTTTCCACCCCTGGAGCAGTGTCCCAGCACTTCCCTACAGCCTGTCACCAGCCTCTGTGGTGGTGTGGGCTAAGTGTAGTTAAATTCCCTATGTTCTGCCTTCCTGAGAGGCCATGCCTAACAGTGGAACAGACACGGACGGACAAATACGTTAGTGATCAGAGAGTGAAGCCAGGTTTAGACTTCTTTGGGCCCATTGACCATATCCTGCCAGCCTTTCTAATTCTCCAGACCAGCTTTGATGTCTCTGCTCGGTTTATAGTCTGCAGCTTGGTTCCTTACCCTTGCACCATTGCTATGGAAGAACAGTTATTATGCGTGATGCATGTTTAACAGTATCTCCAGCTTCCACCAACTTCTCTCCAGTTGTGACAAGGAAAGATGTCCCCAGCTGTGTCCTGAGTCAATGCTCATCAGGGGCATCCTCCCCCCCACCCCCGTGTTGAGACACCACTGAATAAATGATGTCTGTGCTCGCCAGTTACCCAGCACCATTGGCAGCTGAGCAGCTCTGCTTTGAGTGGGTACCTTTGTGATCCTAAGCAAGTCACAGCCACTCTGGGGCTGATGTCCTTTGCAGTCAGATGAACTTTCTTTTCTGAATCCTAGTGTGTACTGAAATAAGAGAGCAATTCAAAAGTTTTAGCACTCTCCTCCAGCTGTTCAGAAAGCCCTTTGAGCACTAAACTAAAACAAAACTCACAAATGCATTGTGGGAAGAGTCAGGCAAGGAGCAGATAGGGAATTGGCTTATGAAAGACATCAGACTATAGAGGGATCCAGAGAAAGCTGAAACACAGCCATGATTAGAAGCATCTGAGTCACACTTTAGACCTCACATGAGTCTGGGTCATGTTTGGCCTACAGATGGTGGCTTAAGTGTTTTGAAGTAAAAATGATGGCTAAGATCTATTTCAACTGCAGAATGCCTTCTTCCTGTGAGCTCAAATATTCCTTGGTGCTTTCTCCTAAAAAAGCCTCCTCAATGTTTAGGTACCTGATGTGAAAAGGTCTTAAAAGTTAACACACTAATAATTCTAGTAATGACATTAAACCATGATGTCAGGTGTATTTTGTTTTGATCAGGCAAATAGCTCTTGTTGGTCACAGGAGTCCTAAGAATGTTTTCTTAGTACCTCGAGAATAATAGACATACATTTAGTTCACACCTCTCATTACAAAGCTTCTTTTTGCAGCAGATGGAGACCATTACAGAGACCCACTCTAGTCAAAATGCAGAGAACAGTGATTGTGGAGTACCCATTGCCAACTGATACATCTACAGTTAAACTACTGAATCCAAGCCTAGGGAATATCAGAAGAGGTGACCGAAAGGCTGTAAAAGCCATCAGACCAGGAACTTTGTTGGGAGATTGTCTTTTCTAGCAATGATAATGAAGCCACACCCATGGCTTATGAACAACAGGCTGCTAAAGTGAGACCAGAGTAAGTACAACAGCAGTTGACATGCCAATGTAGATGGGGGAAATCTCACACCTACATGAAGATCTATCAGCAATTTCCAACTGTGGAGAGAGGAAGAATGACTGTTTGCCAAGGAGGAGCCCCTTGATTAGTTACCCAATACCAACTATGAGTCCAAAAGAGATTTACGTGCAGGCAACACTGAATGGATTCATTAGCTCATTGTTAAATGTTTATTCATTGAGGTGTGTGTGTGCCTTGACAATAGTTGAAGAGAGGCTGTTAATTTGGAGGGGTCTTGGGAGGAGTAGGAGAGAAGAAAGGGAGAGAGAAATGATGTAATTATATTTTAATTAATTTTCAAAAAGAGCTGTGAGTAAAATCACATGGTGCCTGTGTGCATCCAGTTATCCCACCAATTAAAGTTTATTTAGGGCTCATCCTTTACCTCTCTTTTTCTGTGTTGTTTGGAAATCATGGTACATCCAGACAGCTCGTTTCAATTTCGTGAACACAGTTTTATTTTGGCCACCATCCGGGTAGTATCCTGTTCACGTCTGGTGAAAAGGGGGAAGAGAAGAGAAACGGTAACACCCTGTGCACAAGCCTTCAGATGGACACCCTGTGCACTAACCTTCAGATGGACTTCTGACTGTGTCAAAATGGAATGCAAGAATTAACTTCAGAAAGCACTTACAATCTGATATGGCAAATTTCTCTCTGTAAAATAAAAGGACAATATCCCGAGGCAAGCAATTATCTGCTGAAATGAAAACAGAAAGACAACTATGGGATAACAGCAGAAATCTCAAAGAACAGAGAAATTTATCAGCGGTAATTTAAAAATAAAAAGCAGAAAATTAATTTCAAGCTCCTGAAAAAAATTTTTTTTTGTTTTTTTGTTTTTGTTTTTTCAATTTATTTGCCTCTTTGGTAAACATTCAGCCAGTCTGAGTTGTGGGCAATTTCACTAGTGATGCAGAAAACAAGGATCCCCACCTTTTGTTCTACAATTATCAAGGAAATTTGAGAGAGACCCAGAATGGAAGCCCAATGTGTTTCCTCTGAGGCACATTAACAGTCAGTGACCATCCTTTTTAAACACTAAAACCCTAAGATGACAAAGGTAACAAAGCAGTGACTAATGGTAGGTAATTGCCATAAATTGGAGTTGCACACCTGTGTAGCCAGAGTAATTACTCTGGGGACTTTATTGCTATCAATTTTGTATCCAAGAGAGGATGCCCATGAGGCCAATTTTTCCTGTATAAGAACAATGCCTGGTAACTGGGATTAGTGACTACTGATGGTTGGTTGTAGGGTAAGGGCCAGAGAAATTGGAGACTGCTGTTTCATTCAGAAATTCATTGAACTTTAGCAGGCCTCTTAGAGATCATCTATGCCAATGTTCTATTTCCTTCCTGAGGTTCTCTGTGCCTCTTTTGGATGCTTCGTACTGGGGGGATCAGTTGGCTGCTGATACCTATCTGACATTCATGATGCTAAGACTGACAGGTGTCCCGTACCCTTGCACTCTGGGCTGTCTGACTGGATCATTATCCAGCACTGGAAGAAATGAACCTGGAGAGGCATCTGAAGGATGTCAGTCTTTCTGTGAGATGCTGCATCGAAAATGAGCTATCATATACCAAATAGCTTGAGCAAATTTTAAAATACGAATGTGACTGGGCTCTTGTTATGGTCTCGCCCACCATCTTTGTAGTGATCTTCATTGAAAGAGTTCAGATGAGGCAGAGTGTAGTGTGGAAGATAGGCAGGACAGATTTGAAAAGCTACACAATGTGTACACACATGTGTGCGTGCATGTGTGCCTATGTGTGTGTGTGTGTGTGTAGGTTGGAGTAGGGGTAGAGGCAGTGATCAGATAGATCAGTGTGCTCAACTAGGTTTTATATGACTTTTTTCTAAAGTCTCTGAAACAGACAGCTTTATTTTGGAATGTCTTTCTGTCCAAGTGATTGACAGGGCTGTTCGTATTAACTCTTTAGGGAGAGGACAATCATATATTGTTGTTTTATATAGGAAGCCGCTTGGTAGCTAATAGTCTTGTATTTTTCCTGGCAGTTCACCAAACTCATATCTCCAGTCAGGCCCAGAGATTCAACTCAGAATCCTACTTTGGACCAGTAATGAAAGTTCTTCAGATTTATTTCCTGGCTTTATATGTTTCTGATTACAATGATGGGTCTGTCCTTGATACCCTTCCAATCTGCTAATATCCGAGCAGCTGCCTAAAGTACACACACACACACACACACACACACACACACACGCACACCAACATTAAACCCAAGTATTGTGTCTGTATTGATGCTTAGCAGTCATGCATGTACAGGTGTGGCCTGATCATGCTTCAGAAACACCTGCCACTAGATCATATTCTGAGAAAACAAACTATAAGCTCACTCTCTAAAACAAAAATCATTTTCAATGTATGTCTTCCTCAGTTGTTTTGTGATTATTTTCAGTAGTTTATTAATGAAACAGGCATTAAGCAGGTAGTGTAAGGACACTGACTGAAAAAAATCCCAGAAATGAAAACTCTTTCTTAGCAGGGCTCTTTCCATTTCAATTCCAAAACCACAGGCACCACTTGCCAGCACCTTGTAAGGAAAGATGCACAGGAGCAAATATGAAAGGTCATCATTAGAATGGAATTAGTTGCATAGGTTTGATGCCTTGTGTTTTTTGTAGTCTTTCTGCTCTTTAATATGATAAAGTAATATGCAGATGGACTCATACTTTTGGTTATTTTTAGAACGGGAAAAACCCCACCCAACTCAAACCAGAAAACCTAAGCAACAACCCCCTACCCAGCCTCCCACAGCAAAACACTTACATGTAACCTGGTATTTAATTAGTCAAGTAACTTGAAGAGATTGCGTCACCATGGGCTGGCCTTTTTAGTTTTGAAGGTCTCTCCATAGGGCAGCACTGGAGTGGCTTTGGTAGTGGGGCTCACTGGGTTTCTTTATATTTTGCACTGCCATTGTCTTTTTCTCTTTTTCCCTTTTAAATCATATAAGATTTGGGCTGACTCAAGCTGCTGCCTCCTTTTGCAGACTGGTTCCATTGATACCAGAAACTTACTCAGAAGTGAAAATCTGTCTGTGTTCAGCTCATTATATTTGCTTATAGGGTCAGCCTCACCTGCAGAGCTGGAAGCCACTGATGGTATGACCCAGGAACAAAAAGAAAGCTCCCTTAGCTAAAGTCAGCAAGAACACAGCCTGGTGTGAATTGGTCCTGTTAACAATTGCCCTGCTGTCTGGGGAGGTGGTTCCATGGGTACAGTGCTTGTGCAAAAGTAAGTGAGGACTTTAGTTCACATCCCCACACCCATGTGAAAGCCAGAGACATAGCATGAACATATGTAACATCAGTTCTCTCATGGGGACATGGGAAGAGGGATCAGGAGAGTTCTCAGATGCTCAAAGGCCAGGTGGCCTGCACAGGGAGGACAGAGGCAGAGAGTATAGTGAGAGAGAACTAGAACAGGGAGAACACAGAGACCTGTCTCAAATAAATTGGAAAGGGGGCTGGAGAGATGGCTCAGTGGTTAAGAACAGTGGCTGCTTTTCCAGAGGTCCTGAGTTCAATTAGCAGCAACCACATGGTGGCTCGCAACCATGTATAATAGGATCTGATGCTTTCTTCTGGTGTGTTTGAAGACAGTGACAGTGTACTCACATATATAAAATAAATAAATCATTAAATATTAAAAAAATAAGTTGGAAAGGTAAGGATCAACACTGGAGGTTACCCTCTGACTTCTCACTTTTCCACATGCTGGTGGCACATTAGTATCCCCCCCCCCACGCATGCACGCACGCATGCACATGCACACACACAAACACAAAGAACAACTCTGAAATTTAGTTTCTTTACCTTAAAGAGGAACTAAATATTTAATTTTCAGATCATTTGGATCCTAAAACTTTATGTTTAGGGTCATTTCTCATACTTCATGAGAACTTTGTGTAGAATAGGTGATTAATGAAGTCTAATGATTGAAGCCCTGTAAGTACCATGACTACTGACGTATGATCAGTCTTAGACAGTCCAGCTCTGAAGTCTTCTGGAAGTATCTCTCAGGAAGTCTCAGTGGTCTTTTACTGGTCCTTGTAAATTCACTGATGCATTCTTTCACCTCAATGGCAGTGCACAGGGCCCAAGTATGATGCTATTACCCAGAGGACAGGGCAGTACAATGCTTGCCACTGTGGCGATACTTCAGGAAGTAGTGAGAAAGACAGAGGCTCCAGGGGTCCACAGAGGTGGCCTTTGATGTGGGAAGGTTAGAAGGAGGTTGGAATCTACCTCTTATGATAGGCTAAAGTTTGGAGAAGTTCAGAGAACATCCCTGGAACTGTAGAGAGCTGTGTGGGGGCAAAGTGGGAGCTGTACAGAGTGGGTGTTTTGCATTGCTTCTTGAAGAATTCCCCTGATCTCTTAGGGATCTTAAGAGAGGTGACTGGTGCCCTTGTCTTTACTGCAGAAAAGAATTTCAGGATGAGCCAATATGATGCAGAGTTAGACCATATTAAGAGACATTTAAGAATAGATGCCAACAGTCAGAGCTGTGATGGTTAGCTTAATTGTCAATGTGTCACAATCTACAACTGCCTGAGAGGAGAGTCTCAATGAGGAATTGTGAGATCAGATTGGCCTGTAGAAACATATGTGAGAGATTGTCTTAATTGTATTGATGTGGGAAGACACAGCCACTGTGGGTGGTGCCATTCACTAGGTGTGAGTCCTTGATTGTGAAGGCAGAAAACCGTATAGGGCATACATGTATTCATTCTCTTGACTTCTCTAGAACTGTCAGCTAAAATAAACTTATTCTCTCCAGTCTGCTTTTGGCCAGGGAATTTTATCATAGCAATAGAAATGGAAACAGGACAAGCATTAGAAGAAGAAAGGAGGAAGACATATCTAAGAGCGTGAGTGCAGGCTTTTCTAAGAAGAGTTGTGTTTATTTAGCTGTTCAGTGGTCCTTCTATATCTTTCTATTTTCTGTGTCAATAATTAGTATCACAGGGTGGCTGTGGAAGTCACTTGGGTGGAGCTATAATCTGGTAAGTTAAGACCAAGAGCCAGGAGTGTTGGACAGGGGAAGACGGGCATGTCTTTTAATTGGTGAGGGGCCTTGAGAAGTGCGAGTTTCCATTGGGTAAGGGAGAAAAGACTTAAGCAAATGTTGTTAATTATGTTAGAATTCTTGATTCTCAGCTGGAGAGATGCTTCAGACAGGATGGAGTAAGGCACTATTTACCTTACCATGCTGTCTAACTTCCCATCATACCATCCTGATTCTGAACGAAGTAAGTTAACCATTAGCACTCAGGATGGGAATTGGCCAATGGTTTTGAGGATCAGTTGCCTCTGAAACTGTGGCTTATGAGTCCCTGAAAGATGGTCTTGCAATATGGAACAGCCTAAGCTCACTATGATTGTTTGTATATGCTTGGACCAGTAAGTGGTAATATTAGAATGAGTGGCCCTGTTGGAGTAGGTGTGTCACTGTGGTTGTGGTCTATAAGACCCTCATCCTAGCTGCCTGGAGGTCAGTATTCTAGCAACCTTCAGATGAAGATGTAGAACTCTCAGCTCCTCCTTCACCATGCCTATCTGGATGATGCCATGCTCCTGCCTTGATGATTATGGATTGGACCTCTGAACCTGTAAGCCAGCCCCAATTAAATGTTGTCCTTATAAGAGTTACCTTGGTCATGGTGTCGTTCACAGCAGTAAAACCCTAACTAAGACACTCACTGAGACAAGTGATGGCTGCTTTCTTGGAGAAGGAGCCAGCTACCTGCTAAGGTAGACAGTAGCCATACCAGTTCCATGAATTTACTGCTTTTCAGTATCCAGAAACCAGAGCCAGACTTTTATCTGATTTCTTTTATACTCTCTGAACTAGACCTCATCCCCCTGCTACAGGTAAAATCAGCCACAATTACCTTCTTTGTGAAAAGAAATTAAAGGTGTTTCTCTGTGTTTCTAGTCACAGAGTTAAGAATTGATCTGAACCTCAGTAACCTATGGCCTTCAGAGAATGGCTTCATTAGGAAATGATTTGGCTTCATGCAGGGATCTTGTGCATGAGGCTGATTTCAGTGGTAACTCCAGATATAAACCTACATTTACTATTGGTTGGAGAAAGAAAACAAACAGACACCCCTCAAATCATGATTAAGAAGCACAGCAAACAGGCTGATGGTCTCCAATTATAAAATGTTGGATATATAGATCAATCAGGTTGATAGGTGGGCAATCTGTCTTGATTATATTAATTGATATTAAATCAATATATATGTATATTCATATATATGTATAAACACACGAACACACACACATATTGTGCTAATAAGTAAGACATGTGCTATGAGAGCATGTGTCTATGTGTCTGTGTTGTATACACACATATGTGTAGCAGAATTTCTTTTTAATTATTAGTGCCTGTGGGGAGACCCTGTGTTGTTTTTGAATGCAGAGACTTGAGTATTATCTTGGCACATAAACACTAAAGGTCGAATATTTGTAGTTAAATCTACATGTCCTGAACATGCAGATAGTGAATGTGCCTGCTACCATCCTAAGTAATATATGCATAGATGCACATATACAAAGGCATATGTAAATACATTTTAGTGGCTCAAGAAATGCTTCTAAGCTGGTGCTGTTACTGTCATTTCTTGCTGCCAAAGGATCTAAAGCACAGAGAGGTCATGTGATCTGATCAAGGTTTCAGGGTCACTTGCAGGAGGGGGACTTTAGATTTTGGCTGCTTCCATAACATGGCAATGGGGAATTTAATGCTAGAGAAATGCTGAATTGGTCTGAAGGGGACTCTTGCAGCAATCAAAGCCAGTCAATTTATGAGACTCCACATGAAGAAGAATTAGCTTCAGGCTGTCTATTACTTTCCCTTGTGAAAACATGTAGATGTCAGATATGGTTCAATTTAAAATATGACCTATGGGTCAGGCACAAAATTCATGGTAGTGGCCCTGGGGTGGTGCTTCAAAAGTAGGTACTCAGTTTCTGTAGCAGCTGAGACCAAGGTAGAGGCAGACAGTGAGGCAGCTGACAAGTCTGGAGGCTTACAGACGATGACCATGAGGGCTCTGAATGCTGAGAACTTTGCTAAGTGACCCGTGTCCTTCATGCCATTTAATTGCCTGCCACAATACCAAGAGGTCAATGCATTTAACTATTCTTTAATGAGGAAAGTGACACTTGGAGGAGTTAAAAAACCAGATGAAATTAATTTGCAGAGTTAGCAATATAGCTAGGACTCAAATGTAGTTCTTTGTGATTTTAAAGCTCAAGTTCCCTCTCTCTCTCTCTCTCTCTCTCTCTCTCTCTCTCTCTCTTATTGAAGTTACATGGTTGCAGTTCCATTTGACACATTTTGATAGATTTTTGGGAGGAGTGGACAGTATGAGGGGGGTTGAGTGTCGAACAAGACTTGGTAGACACAATTCCTCTAAAATCCTACATTTACCTCAGTTGTCATTTTAAGGTAGCCAAAGAGAATATATTGTTCAATTCCCAGAGTTTGAAAGGGCTTGTATACTTACTTCTAATCTAAAATCAAGAAGGGACCAGCTTGCCATAATTTTCACATTGTCACCTGTATTCTCAACTGCATGGTCCCTCCAGTTCCAAATTCATGAAGATTTAGTAATGCCTTCCCTACATGTTCTACAGCATTCTCTTACCACTCAAAAATCAGGTGACTGGGACAGTGAGATAGTTTGGTGGGTAACTGTACTTACCCACCATAAAGCCTGACAGCCTGAGTTCAATCCCCAGGACCCACTCAGTGGAAAGAAATAACTGATTTGCACAAGGCCACTGGGCCTCCACATGTGTGCTGTGGTATGTGGGCACATGTGTGCACACATAAATAAATACAAAAATAATAAATAAGTAAATGTAAACTTCTCCTTAAAATTGCAATGTAAAATCAGGTGGCTGCCATAAAAGGAATTAATTGAAATTAATATGCAAATATGACTCACTAATTAGAATTAAATATTTTGAATCAAGAATTTAGCTTTCTCTTGCTCCTTATTTTCTTTGCTTTCATTTTTTCTGCTCTAAAGGAGGGTCTACCCAAAGAATAGCTTTCTATGTCTTACATCCTCACGTCATTAAATACTGCGAGCAAACTATAGTGTTTATACGGTGTTTACCCGTACCATCTGGGTGTCATGTTTCTTTTCATCTAAATATTTAATTGGCTAGCTTATTTACGAGGAGCTAAAAACTGTGGGACCACATTATGTTTGGATTGCACAATGGCATTGCCTACACAGAACCCACGTTCAGAATGTTTGACTAGGTTCAACATCCACCCTCAATGACATAGTAGTATAAACAAATAGAAAGAAAAAAAATACAGGGTCTTGAGAGGTGGTTCAGTAGTTAAGGGCACACGTTGCTCTTGCTGAGGACTGGCATTCAATTCCCAGGATACCAGGCAGCTCACAATTATCTGTAGTCTAGCAATAATAACTGATTCTTACAAGTTGTCACTGCACCTCCACATGTGTGCTGCGGTATGTGGGCACATGTGTACACACATAAATAAATACAAAAATAATAAATAAATAAATGTAAACTTTTCCTCAAAATGAAATCAGGTGACTTCTATAAAATGAATTAATCAAAATTAATATGCAAATATGACTCACTGTGTCCTCTCTTTCCTCCACAGGCACATGAATGAACACACATACATGTATACACACACATACATGCATGTACACACAAACATGCACACATATATACACGAATGCACACGTACTCAGAGAAATAAAAATAAAACAAAAACAAATCTTTCAAAATATATTTGTCAAGGCCTGTATTTATGCTAATTGTACTTAGTGGACCTAATAGCATCAGCCTCTAAAACTATTCGCCAAATGCGTTTACAAATGTAAGATTCTATACTTTCTTTGGCGATCACTATGTCATATTTACTTCTTAGCTTTTTGAAAGAGAAGCAGAAACAAAGTCTTTCTCTGTCTCATTTCCTCACCTATTGAGTAATGAGTTATAACCTGGCTTCAATCCCATTCATTCTTCTGATGAGGTCATGTGTGGATTTTTAGCTCATCAAGTCCAATGGCATGTTCTTCACATGTTTCCAATGTTCTTTAGGTTTTAACTGTGTTTATTTGCTCCTTTCAGTCACCCTCTCCCTTGGTATAGGCACTGCCCTTCCCTCATCTGGATGCTTGATGGTCATCTCAAGTATGGAGCTCAGTCTGCATGGCTTCCCCCCTTAAAACTTGATGATGCTGGAAATTCTATTGTGGCCATTCTCCTGCCCCTGCATTCACATGGTCTCTTTCTCTCACCCTTTCCCTCATCAGCTCTAAAATGTTTACATAGTTTTATGCCTCCTCTGGGAGCTACACTGACCCTTTAATACAGTTCCTCATGTTGCGGCTACTCCTCAATCACAAAATTATTTTTTGTTACTTCATAAATGTAATTTTGCAACTCTTATAAATCACAATGTAAGTATATGATGTAGAGGGTTGCCAAAGGGGTCACAACCCACAGGTTGAGAACTGCTGCTCTGTCTGATGCTTAGAAGCACTATTTCCCTACTTAAATAAGTTTTTGTTTATCTATCTATGTGGAATACTGGCCTGGTGGCTGTAGAGTTTCCCTAGGTATTTATAATCTATACCTAGGGCTGATGTAGACTAACACTTTCAGTTCCAGCATGCATAGGAATCACCTTGGGATCATGTTAAACTACTCATTTTGATCAGTTAGGTCTGAGTGGTAGCCCAAATTCTGCATTTTTGATAAGGTCCTATGTAATGGTAGATGATGTAGTTTGTATTAAACTTTGCATATTATAACTTTCAGAGGCTCACCTGCCTCTTTTACACATTATTTGGTGGAACATCTGAAGCATTCAAAGGCAGAATATAGGTTCTTTTATCCATGCATTTAGATCGTCACCTTTTACGTAAATTAGAGATGAACCTAGCTTGACTCTCATATGTAGCATACACTACATTCCCCTTCTTTTCAATGTTTTCATATATTTATTTATTCCTGTTTGTACTTTGGGACTTTGGCACAGCATGTTTTGATTGCATTCATCTTCCCCTTCAACTCTTTCCAGCATCCACCCCTAACAGGAACCTCGACCCCTCTCTAAAACCTAAGGGAAGAGTGTAGGAGCCAGAGGCAGTGGATGACTACAAGGAAACATTTGGAAGCGGCAAGGCTGTTGCGTGTGTGAACTCAGAGTGGTTGTGCCAGCACACACGCAAAACCTGCATAAGCCCAAGCCAGCATCCAATTCCCCACCTAGCTGTAGAACTATTGGCAAGTGTTATATGCTACATTTGCTTTAGCAATGTACAGGGACTTTGCATATGGGATTGTAAGTACTGTTGGAGGTAGTAAATATCTTGAATGCAGAAAGAGCCTTCATGTCTTGTCTTCATGTGTGTCTTCAACTTCAGCTCACTTCTTGTCTTCATGTTCGCTTCTGTATCATAAGTTCTCTACACCATCTCAGCTCACAGGGCTCTGTATCGCATGCATGCTATTCCCCTACCTGTAAGACTGTACTTTGTGCCCCTGCTCAGACTATAGAACATCCTTTTTTTCTTCCTTATTTACATGGTCCCATGATTTCCTGTATTACATCTATCAAACCCTCTATAGCTTTGTTAGTTTTCAGTTTGTTTGTGTCTACCCTTCAAAGAATCGCTTAAGCTTTAGTACTTAATGTGATGTCTGGCACATCTAGAAAATCAATAACTTTCTGTGCAATGAGTTGTAGTCATTGTTGAAATTTAAGGTTGATAAATCAATTTGCATATATATCAACCTCTGGTATTTGATGCATTAATAGATTTTTTTTTCCTGCCATGATCTGGACAGATTAGGTAGCAAAATTAGAGTCAATAAGGATTACATCTAAATAGGGAAATGTAATCTACATCATAGTTTATCCATCAATGGCACATAGATCGTGAACTCCAACTTCCTTATTGATTTCAGTTCTCAAATGGAGTTTTCCTAATGAACAGTCTATTGCAAAAATGTCATAAGAGCTTTGGGATTTCCAAAGAAAAGAGACTTTAAAAAGACCATCAACTATTCTTTCAAAATCCCTGTTTTTCCTTTTCTAATCAATGTCCCCTTAATAAGAATAAGAAATGGTGTACTTGTGATTGTCAAAAGCTCCTCTCTTGACTCTCTGAGCGACATTCTCAATGGCATTTGATATGCTGTCTGATGTTGTTGAATTTGGCTTTGAGAGCCCCATCTCATTTCTCACAGTGCAGATTACCATTAGCCTGAATAATTAAGAGTTGCTAAGTGTTCATCTAACTCAGATGCTGCCACGAACATGGAAGGTTTACAGAGAATTTAAGCTATTTGCAAACCTGCAATCCTTGAGATCGACCATATAACATAACTAAACAAAGGTGTTCTTTACTGAAGCCTTCCATAGGCAGGCAGTTTTCAGAGTGGTGTCTTGTGGGAACAGTTCACAGCTAAATTTTTACCTGATATCACTTCTAATTGAGACATCTGCGAGAACTTTTGCTCATGTCTCCATACTTGCTATATCATTTTATATCAAAATCCACACCTTCAGACAAAGGGACTACCAGTTGCCAAAAGCCCGAGGAAAAGCACCGCTGGTGGTGCTTCATTTGTTTGAGTGAATTTAATTGGCTTGAACCAGACCAAAAGGCACTTTTTTGGTTCTTTGAAAAATAGAGTCATTTAATTGGTGACTTTTCAAGTTCATGAGATAATGAGATTTCAAAGATTGAAAATTTTCAATTAAATGCCCCCACCTAGTTTTCTAAGGATTAAGAAAGAGCTCTTTCAATTCACAGGCTTCAAAAGGCATTGTATCCTGGATGGAAAATGCTATGTACTCAGAGTCAATTCTGCCTACAAAAATGGCTCTGAAAAGGCCCTCTTCTCTGTTATAAATGCCTCATAGTTTCAGCCCTCGTATGTTTTTGTTCAAACCTCTATTCAAGCTCATGAGCAATGTCTGGGGGTACCAGAAAATCAATAATGTGTTGATGAATGCCAGGTACAAGAGTGTCCGCTCTTGGCAGCTGTCGTTTGACCTGAAGAGCTTCAATGTAGCTCACATCAAGCCTGCATACTGACTTACAGTCATCAAGAAGAAGGGACTCCTGTATTAGTCAGGGTCCTCTAGAGGAGTGGAAACAAGAACAGGACTATATATCACATAGGTGATTTATTACATCGACTTACATTATAGACTGGATGGCCTAACAATGCCTGTCTGAATACTTGGAAAGACAGAACCTGGTTGCTGCTCAGTCTGTGAGGCTAGATGCCTTCGCAGTTACAACTCAGTGCTCAAATCCTGTGAGGTTCCTGGAGAGCCCCCTGCCCTTCTTTGGTCCACAATGGAAGGCTGGGAAGGAAGCTGAGTTTCTTCAGTGAAGGATGCAATAGTGCAATAACAGAGCAGATGTGCTTAGCAGCAAGGGGCAACTGTGGGTGAGCAGACAAAAGCAACATCTCCAACCCCCCCCCCCCCTTCCTTAAGTCTGGGCCACAGCAGATAGTATCAGAAAGTCCTCCTCCCCCTCTCCTGCCCCTCCCCCTCTCCTGCCCTTCCTCCTCTCCCTCTCCCTCTCTTTCTCCATCTCTCTCAATTTCTCTCCCTTTCCTTATCTCTTGCTTTCTCCCTGTCTGTCTATCAGTCCCTCCCTCCCTCTCTCCCTCCTTCTTTCTCTTTGTGCCTTGCCCCATGTCAGCCCAGCTAGGAAATGCCCTTACAGCCTTACCAGGAGGTATGCTACTCCTTCAATTTCAGTACCAGGAGGTGTGCTACTCCTTCAATTTCAGATCCTCTCAAGCTGACCATCAAGATTAACTACCTCAGATCCACTTTCTTTTAGTCCTTGGGCAATAAAATGTTAACTAAAAAGATACAGTTTCAAAACCCTTTACAGAGGTCTCTTTGTGCTCCCTATGCACAACTCTGCCCCAGACTCTGAGCAAAAACTCCTCTTGGTATTTTTTCTGTATAACTCAACATACCTGCAACATTTTTCTGGCTTTTTTTTCCTCTCCATGGTCCAACAAAGCAAGTTTTTCATTGAATATAAGTTCACATTTCTCTAGAAGTTCCATTTGGTTCCTCCAAAAATAGCTTCTATTTCCTTTCTCACTCTGTTCCTGCTTTTTCTTCTTTTTAAAACCTGTGAACATATTCCTAACAGCTGTTCTAACACCCTTGCCTGACAAGTTCATTATCTTTATTATTTTTGAGTCTGTTTCTACTGTCTGATTTTTCTCCTGGTTAGGGTTGGGTTTTATTTTATTTTTCTAAAATCTTGGCAGCTTTTTGTTTTTGAGTTGAAGCTAGACATGGTAGATTTGAGACCATTAAGCCATTGAGTTTGTGGATTTACTTTAAGGACTTTTCAGCCTTTGTTTTGTTTTGGCAGCAAGCTATATGTGGTCCTATCTGATTAGTCTCAGACATAGTTCAAGTTTTAGTAACACACATCCAAAATCATCTTTATAATGGATTACATAGTCTAGAACCAAGGTAGATAAGAAGTCAGAATGTTCTTTCAGGGTATAACTTTTTATACCATGTATTTGGCACTTTCTGATCTAGGTATGTTTTCTTCTGGTTTATGCTTCCATCTCATTTAGAACTCTATCCTTTTAAATGAAGTGTATGGGGCCAGAGAGACAGCTCTTTAGTTAATAGCACACACTGCTTTTCCCGACCATGCTAGTTCAATTCCCAAACCCACACTGGTCAGTGCATAACTGCCTATACCTTCAGGGGATCTGAATCCCTCTTCTGGTCTCCTTGGGGACCCACACATATTTGACATACACATTCATAAATAAAATAAATTATTAAAAATGAAATTAGGTGCGAGATTACATATTTAACAGTTGCTGTTTTTTTATTTTCTAGACCATCAAGTTCATGATAACAGGAAGATTAACAGTGACAATTATTGTTTTACACCTAACAGCAGACACACACCAGGACTTATACACAGGACTTTGTTCTAATGAGATTACTTGAAAACTCAGCCAGGCACCTCTAAGCTGTAGGTGTTACAGTCACTAGGTTTCTCTGCTAATGATTCCTTCCCCTCTCCTATGCTTGTTTCTGAAGTCTGCCTTTCTACAGATCCTGCTGAAGAAGCAGTGACTCATCTGATCCCTGTCCCCAGATTGTGACTGGACAGAGTTGATAAGAATAACCAACCTGATGGAATCCAGCTATATTCCTTATTGCAGAAATCCAAGCTATGTTGGAATTTCCTTCTCTAAAGCAAAACTGTCCTTGTAGTTCTGCTAAGCCACCAACAGGTCTAACAGAATCCTGGGCTGTCTGATAAAACATGACACCTGGAGTGTTTGTTCAGACAGATAACTTGCAGACAGCAATGAATCTTGGAAAGGGCTCGTAGCTAGGTGTAATAGAAGTAGGAGTGCCAAATCCATGAACAACAAAATCTGTAAAATATCTATGTTCGTTCTGAATACTGGGTAGCTCCTGGCATAAGTGACCATGCCCCTAAAGAGTTCCTGGGAAGACTTTAGCACAGGATGATGGTAACCAGTTCTCCATGGCTGGAACAACAAACGGTCACAAATTTGGTGGCTTAAAAAGTATAGAAATTCATAGTGATTATGGGGGTCAGGACTCTGTAGCCAAGGGCCTGCAAGGCTGGTGACTTCTGGACTCTGTTTCATACCTGCCTCCTCATTTCCGGTGACTGGCATCATCATAGGCTCGGCTCACATCTGTCTTCACATGTCCCCCTTCCTCTGTTTCTTTTCTGTTTTTTCAATCTTTCTCTCACTTTTCTTATAAGGATACTTGCCATTGGATGATCTGACTTTGAGACCCTAAATTATGTTTAGAAGATGCTAAGTTTAAATAAGTTCATCTTCACAATATGGGGTGACTAAGGCATGGGCATAAAATGTTTGGTCTGTATCCAGCCCATTGGATTAGAAACATAAAGATTTATGTGGGATATGAAGTTAGGCATTGTTGGGGTATTTACTAATTGATAAATCCAGGCCCAGGGTCTCTACCCACCTCAATGGTTTGTGTTCCCAAATGAAAGACATGCACACAGCCTTTATATTTTAATATGCCTCAAAAAGCACAATAACCAGGCCACTGCCTAACTTCCACTGCTTATAGAGTCTACCTCCCACCACTAATTCTGAGTTACTACTTACTAAATTCTGTGTTCTGCCTCTGCTGTGGACCCAGTTGGGCAGTCTTCTGGGGCATGCTTTCCTGGCTCTTTCACATGGCAGGTATGTCTCTCTGTGCTACACTCTTCTCAGGCATGGTGAATCTTCTCTCTATCATACTCTTCCATCATGGCAGATGTCCTTCTTCTCCCTCTCCTCCTGGTCCCACCTAAGTCTCCTCCTCCTCCCCCCACCCCCACCCCCCGCTATTGGCTGCCAGCATCTTCATTTACCAATCAGAACCAACAGGGAGCAGGTTCTCAGAAGCTCTATGCAGTCTGTCTTGTATAAACAGTTTTTTGGGGAACATAGTTAGCATTTGTTTTTTGTTTTGTTTTTGTTTTTGTTTTTGGTTTTGGTTTTGGTTTTTTGAGACAGGGTTTCTCCATAATTAGCATTTATAATATAAGCAGCTACAACACATCTTAACAAAGCAAAGGAATCAAAGCAAAGGGATCTGGTTTCAGAACTAAACAGGTCTATCAGCAAAAGTAATCAAAGTTTTGTGGGAGGTCTAGAGAGGTCCTTTTGTGTTCTAACAGGTTCTCAGGTATCCTTGGATGTGGAAGAATCTGTCCCACTTCCGTAGCAGAGATGATCTGAGAGCCATAATAACAATGATTTTGAAACAGGGTTCAGGTAGATGTAGACTCAGTAAAGTCTAACAGGCTCTTTACAGGAATTAACAGTTTATCCTTTTGCCTTTAGTTAGCAGGTTACAAAGCTTGCAGCCCGTTCTTTTCTCGTCCTCGTTTGTCTTCCATAGATAATCTCTCCCATGAGGATATGAATTACCTTCTTCCTTTCATTGTGTTTTTAAATAAAGGAAATTGTCTGTAGCAAAATATATACACCAAAATACATAAAGCATAATGTACCTAGCACTCCCCAGTCAGCTTTATTTGGGTTATGCAAAACAAAGTCAATAGTTTTACTAAATTTCAGTGGTTTTGTAGTTTTCACTGGCTGCTTTTAAAAAAATATTCCATTAGCATTTGATTTGAATTATTTTTTAAAAAATGAAGATGCTATGAAAGTCTACATCACAAATACAATCACTTCATCTCTTTTATCAACAGAGAACTTTCTTGAACACAGGACTCTTTAGTTCCATTTTTAGAAGTTTTCTCAAGTACTAATGTCCCAGTTTCAAAGATATTAAACTGTGTTCCAGCATGTTTAGGAACATATGATTCCTAAAAAGATGAGGGGAAAACATTGACAGATAGCCTGTGTGTGTGTGTGTGTGTGTGTGTGTGTGTATGAACTAGTACAACTTTTAACAGACAGACCATTAGTAAACTGCCCAATCAGGGCCTGAGGGGTCAGAGGCTCAGCTCAAAGTTACAAAAAAATTACTTCTTCAGAACACAGTGACATTTCTGTGCCCTTGCATATTCAAATGGAGTATACTTGGGCATAACAAGTGTGCTTGAGTGACAGGCAAGTTCTCTGTCCTGAAAGAGCAGAGGACTCTCTGTGGCTTTAAGGAATGCCCTTCTTGGTTTGATGACCCCAGGCCTGCAGGGTCTATGTGTGCCAAGGGCAGTTCCAGGTGGGCTTTGGCCAAGTTCCCACTGCCTTGCAAAATGACCAGCCATCTCTCAACAGGGCTTCAAGAGGCAGCTCTCTCTTGACTCCCTGGGGGCTAACTACTCAAACAAGTGCCGTATCCCATTGGTCCATTGGTGTCACTGCTGGCCTTAAGTAAAAAAAAAAAAAAAAAAAAAGGCTTTGAAACCTGACAGATAATCAAAGGGTCACTGCCAAATCCCTGCTATGTTGATAAGAAGAGAGCCAAGCAAATGGGCACTTCAGAAAAGCTGCTGCTTACCACTTGTGTCTCTTTGATATTCTCACTCATGAGAGACTTTAATAGGCTTTTGGAACATACACTTAATCTATTCCAAAGGTCACTGCAACAAAGCTTTCTGATCCGCTGCTCCATGCTTGGCCAGCCATTAAAACTTCAATCTTTGTATTATTTATTTATTTATTTATTTATTTATTTATTTATTTATTTATTTTGGCATTAACTGTAAGAGCAGGTAATAATAATTGTGTGTTCAAGGCTGCAGATGAAACACAGCAGACTCTCTGCATGCATTAGCTAATATCAAAACAGAATGCTCATATTTTCTGAATCAAAAATCAGTTCTACTGTGTGACAGATACAAATCAGCTCATGGAGATAGATGAAAATGATACTCGGAATGAAGAATGTTATTGATAACCTAGGGCGTGTGTTTTCTGTGAATACAAAGGCTTGGTTGAATTTATGTGTGGTGGCACAGCCATGAGTCTCTGAGTGTGTAAGTTCATCACCTGGGCAGAGTGTTCCTGGGCATTAGTACTTGGTGTCTGCCTTATCAGCCTTTGCATCAGTGTTAGTGGTATATGCTGACTGGCATCTTTCAGTGGTTCCACATTCCCTTAGTCAATAATTAATAATGGGGAAGCACAAAGCCTGTTTGCTAATCAAGTGTAATGAGCAGGTTAATGAAAAATGCATTCCAAGTTCACCTAAGTAATGATCTTGCCTCTATCTCTCAAGTCACCAGGGATGGCCTGGCAAGCATGTGACTTAGGGTGTTCAGGAATGTGATTTTAGTTAACTTAGTTGATTTCCTTAGGATTTTCTTCTCCAGGAAGCTATGCAAACAGTAGTTATCATTTCTAGCACGGGTCTGGTTTTTCAAAATTCAAATGTTATTATAAGGGTGAAAACACACTTTGGGAGATATAGGATTGCTGAGTAGAATTGCTTCATTTTATTAGGGGACTACATGTTTCATGCACATTGTTGGGCCAAAATGATGAGATCTCTCTTGCTTTTACTAAAACAGATTCTGTCAGGAAAAAGACTTGGTAATTTACTAATGTATGTTGATAGCCTTTGGTGAATGATTGCATTCCACTCTATATCAGTGGGATTCAGAATAATATCCCCTCATTTTGGGCACTGAAGCTGGTGATCTGACAGGTTAAGAGGTTTCTTCATGGTCACACATCTGACTCATTGAACCGAGATTTGAAGTTAAGCATCTTGGAGCCACTCTGGTTCTTAAGCAACCATTTATTAACCTTCATGAGGCCAGCAAATGATTGTAGACTTTCCATACAAGATTTTCATGATTCCTGTTACAGCAGGCACAACATACTGCTTGTCATGATAAAATAAAATTAAAAAAAAAAAAACCCACAAAAACCAAAAACCAAAAAAACCGTTTTGCCCACAGAAAGATTAAGAAATGTTGAAATGAATTTAGTATTTTAAGTTGTGCTTTAAGGTATCATTTCTAACATGTGTTCAAAACATAAGGCAGAGTGATGAGAAGGGCATGTACATTATGTTGAGTTGGTTTGTAGATCTTGGGGTGAGTGTAGAAAACATGCTACTAAGAGCTAGGCCAAATGTGGGTCAGTTGAATAGAGTAAGTCTTCTCCATTCACATTCAAGAAAATGCTGAAACATTCACAAGACACTTATTTCTCTCAGATGTAAGAAATGTCTCAAGCCAAAAAAACAATCTTATGTGAAGTTTTGGCTCCTAAACAATATAACCATGGTAGTTAATCTTGCTTTCTGTCAGAGGTTGAAATAAATGTCAATGGATTTAATGAGTAATTGTTTATCTCTTCAGGGACAACAAACATGTTTACATTACCTCAACAGATTCACTGGAAGTTTATAAGATCTTGAGATTTATCAGCACTCACTCTGGCTTTGTCAGAAAATTTAAACACAATATTCTCCTGCTCTGGAATTTATGTGTTTGTTGAATATTCCTACTCAATATATCTGTTGCTGACAAGCATGTAGCAATTGTACATACTTATAGGATATGGTATGATACGCCAATATGTGTATACAGCTTGTGTGGATTAAATCAAGGTCATGAATGCTTCCACTTCATTACTTTTTGTATATATTTGGAGCTAGTAAGTTCTTCTAGTTATTTAAAATGTTGCAGGCTACAGTGAGCTGTAACCACTCTACTACTGTACTCTGGTATACATGATGCTCATTTTCCCTAGCTCACTGTAGCTTTGGTATCCATTATGCAACACCCCTTATCCCCATGCACCCCTTACTTTTTCAAGCTTGTAGAAATCACCATTCAGCATTCAAATAGATTTTCTTTCTTACCCTCCTCAGATGCCACAGAATGTTTGCCTTTTTGTATCTGGCTTATTGCACCAGCATGGTATCTGTTGGTAACTTTTGTTTAGCTGCAGATGACAGGATTGTCTATCCTGCAAGTTGTCTCACCACTCTGTTTAGTTTTCCCCTTCAGTGTAGATCTTCATTTGCTGCAATCCTATTTCTTCGTATTTGTTTCTGTTGCTTGTGTTTTGGGGTCGTACTCCCCAAAGTATTGGTTATGATAAGGTCTTGAAGTATTTTCTCTGGGTTTTCTTCTAGCAATTTTAGAGTTTCAAGTCCTTCATTTAGACCTTTGACCCATTTTGACCCACTTGGAGTTGATTGTTTTAGCCTGTGAGAAACAAAGATCAGGTTTAGTTTCTGGGTATGAATAGCATTTCTTCAGTGACATTTTAAAAGACAAGACTCTTTCTCCAGTGCCTGTCCTTGGCAACTCTTGTGACCTGTTAGAGTAAAATGTGTGTGTCAGGTGACATAGCTAATTTGTGAACTTGAGTTGCATTTTCTCATCAGTCTGAGGCAAACACAACCTTCTTCCTCTTGGATATGCAGAGTTGATATTTACATCATTTCCCCTTAGTGCTTCAATACATTTCTCTTTCCAGATGGAATTATTTATTTATTTATTTATTTATTTATTGTTTGCTTGTTTATTTATTTATTTATTTATTTATTTTATTTATTCACTTTACAACCTGTTCACTGCCCTACTCCTGGTCACCTCCTCCCACAATCTTCCCCCCATGTCTCCTCTCATGACTCTAATACCAGCTTTTAAACCTGAGGACCCAGCTGTTCCACTCCTGGGCATATGCCCAGAAGATGCCCCAACATGTAGTAAGGACACATGCTACACTATGTTCATAGCAGCCATATTTATAATAGCCAGAAGCTGGAAACAACCTAGATGTCCCTCAACAGAGGAATGGATACAGAAAATGTGGTACATTTCCACAATGGAATACTACTCAGCTATTAAAAACAATGACTTCATGAAATTTGCAGGCAAATGGCTGGAACTTGAAAATATCATCCTGAGTGAGGTAACTCAGTCATAAAAGAACAAACATGGTATGTACTCACTAATAAGCAGATATTAGCCCAAAAGTTTGGAATACCCAAGATCAATTCACAGCAACCATTGGGCTGAGTGTGAGGTCCCAGATGAAGGAACTGGAGAAGGGACTAAAGGAACTGAGGGAGTTTTCAGCCTCATGGAGGGAGCAACAGTGTCAACTGGCAAGAATACACATGGACGGACCCATGGTGCTGGCCACATATGTTGGCCATCAGTGGGAGGAGAGGCTCTTGGGCCTGAGGGTATTAGATGCCCCAGTATAGTGGAATACCAGGAAGGGAAGACAGGAGTGGGTGGGTGGGTGGGTGAATACCGGCATAGAGGCAGGGGGTGGGAGATGGGATAGGGAATTTCCAAAGGGGAGACCTGGTAAGGGGAAAACATTTGAAAAGTACATAAAGTATCCAAAAAAAAAAAGAATATTTTAATAATTTGTGTTTACAACCAAAACAAGATGAAAAACTTTATATTGCCTGGCTTTTTAAAGCTGTCTTCCTTTTGTTTGTCTTGTCAATAGATGTTTTTGCAATAATATAACTATAAAAACTGAATATGCAGTGCTTTTCCACTTGGTTGTATGAGAGCAGGCAGTCTCTGTGATTTAGAACAGTGACTTTGAAGCTTTGTACCTATAGTCTAATAGGAAGCTGTATGTACTTGTGTATCTGCAGTAAATGTAACTATTGTGTGAACTTCTGTATCTGCAGTAAATAAATCTATTCTGTGCAAAAAAAACCCACAAAAAAACAAAACAACAAAACAACAACAACAACAAAAAAAACCCAACCCATATGGAAAGGGAAATGTGGATCCTATTCCCCTAACTGGGCTGCCTTGTCTGGCCTAGTGAGAGAGAATGTGCCTAGCCCTGCAGAGACTTGATGTGCCAGGGTTGTGGAGAGATGGCCTCAGTGACATATTTGCTTCACCTTTGTAAAATAACAACAGTGGCCTGGTAGCACATTCTTTCTTAGAAAGTTCTGATGTGAACTTTGTTTTCCAGACTTGTTATGCTGTAACCACTGGGAAGCTCCCATTCCTAGTAGACGATAACTTGATGTGCAGAATATATATATATATATATATATATATATATATATATATATATATATTTGTTGTTTTTGAGAAAGAAGCAACAACAGCTAGTCTTGTAACAATGACAGCTGGTGTTGTTACATTGATGAAGTAAATGGGACAAGATTTAAACCACTATCTTATAAAACTCACAATATGTATTCATCATACCTTCTAGTACCCAGAGATAGATATTTATTTACCCCCTTGTGGAAATAATAATAGTAGTAGTAGTAGTAGTAGTAGTAGTAGTAGTAGTAGTAGTAAGTGCTAATACTATCAAAATCCTCCTATGTATTAAATACAAACACATTTGATCTGTACAATAACACTAAGTACTTCTATTATCCTATACATTTGGTAGGTGCAGATGCCAAAATACTGGGGAGTTAATATTCATCAAATTCAAACAGCTAGTGACTGTCTAAATTAGGATTTGAACACAAGAAGGCTTTAATGGAAAAAACATGCATTTAGCTAGCAAGCTGTACTGCCTGTACGAACTAGATACTGGCTATGCAAACAAAATCTCTCCCTAGTGATAGCTGCCATGAAGACTTTCAACACTATAATGTATAACATACTGCTATTTTTCTAGACTTAATTGTATTTTTAATTATGGGTAGGCATGTATATCTGTGCTGGTGTATGTGTACATAAGCACAGTTGATTGCAGAGGCCAGAAGAGAGTGATTCTGGATTCCCTGGAGCTGGAATTATTGGTGGTTGTAAACTCCATAACTCAAGTGCTTTGTCTTCTCTCTAGCCCTTGTTTTTGTTGTTGCTGTTTGGTTTTGTTGCTTTGGGTTGTTGTTGTTCTTACAAACATATTATATGATTATTTATTTATAACAGTTACACCAAAGTCTTATTTGGTGAACCAATGAATTTTTATTGGAGTTACTAAGTAAATATTTTATTTAGGAACAGTTTTAGATTTATAGGAAAGTTGCAGAGATAGGCACTTCATGTTGAATCCTCTAAAAAATTCTGATGTCATAGGCAGTTAGCATGTTGCACAGTAGTAAAACCAAGTCACATAAAATTTAAGTTATCATCCTCTTTTGTTTGTTCTTTTGAACCTGGATTTTGCTGTCCTGGATATTGGGACTGCCACATTCTTGCCCCAATCATGGTCTCTCTTTGCTCAGGGCGGCACTGCTGCTCCTGATCACAGTCTCTCTTGTGGCATTTTCTTTGCTGCTCCCCTTGGGCTGTTCAGCCTGGGCCGGAGGCAGTGGCTGTCTCCATGGTGATGGCCCTCTGCATCGCATCCTGGGGCAGCAGAGCCCAAGGCAGCCTGTCCGTGGCCCTGAGTTGCAAGCACAGTGCTGGTACAGGGAGGAAAGAGCTCTGGCTTCCTCTTTAGAGCGGCCCCTGCTCTGCAGCCTGGGGCAACCCCAGCTGTAGGGCAGGGTGCAGGGGCCCTGGGTTCATAGCAGTGACTATAACAGCAAGAGCATCGGCACGGCACACCAATTCCTCACTGACTTGCCCCTCCATCCTCCTGCACTGGGTGCTCTGTTGCCGAGCCAAGCTGGGGCTATGGCAGCTCTGGGCTGGGGCTCAGAACTCAATCTTGATGGTGCAGCACTGTGGGTGTTTTCCTTCTCCTGCTGTCCCAAGGGTGAGAGGGTGGGGTCCTGGGCAGTGGTTGTCTTGGGCCCCATTTTGACCCTGGTTTGGACCTTGAGAACAAACTGGAGCCTGGCTTGAATTCTGAGACCTGTCTCAGTCACTTCTGTATAGGGGTGACACAGGAAGACCTGCTTGGCCCTCCCTCTGGCCTGCTGTTGCTGATGTGGAGCTTTGCTATTGGCCCTGTCAGTCATCCCTTCCCCTTCTCTGCCTCTAACGTCATCTCTCCCCATACCTAAGTGCCCACCCCCTTTGCCTTCTCTATATAAGCGAGAAGTTGATACAATAGAGTTGAGTTCTTGCTTTGGCAAGATGTTTGGCTTGGTGTGTTTCTTTTCACCACTGCCACTTGCCACCCCGCTTAGTCCTGGATAGACTGGACTGGACCGGGTTCTCTCTTCTTGCCTGGACCTGCCAGCAAGGAGCTGACAGATGTGTAGATCAAGCTGGCTTCCAAGTCAGAGACTTGCCTGCATTTGCCTCCTGAGTGCTGGGATTAAAGGTATTTACCACCATCCCCAGCTTAAATAACATCCTTTTGTCAGTCAGTACATAAGTGATATGACTGTGTTTCAAACATAGGTAAGGCTAGACATCTAGACCTGTCTCTTAATGGTATCTGTTAAAATATCTTTTAACAATATCTGTCGATGTTGAAGCAATTTGTTTATTACTTATAGTGCCCATGGAGGCCAGAGGAAAACTTCATGAGCCATTTCTTTTCTTCTTGGGTATCTAATTCAGGTTTTCAGGCTTTGCCACAGTGGTTTTATCAGCAGAGCTAACTTATAAGCCAAACTTTGAAAAATGAATTTCAATGAATGCATTCCTAAATCCAATGAAATAAATCTGCCGTGCATTGTTTACATATAAGTTACAGTGGTCCAAACAACCTGTCTCTTACCAGTTAGGAATCTGGGATTAGAAACCCTTTTGTATCACAAAACCTAGAGCTGACAGAGTAAAACTGCTAACTCAAGGGAGGTCGGTTGGGTCACTGTCTTCTGGTGTCTATTTCTCTAGTGTCCTCTACAATGTCATAAACAAGAAGAAAAGTAATGCTCAAAGATACACAGGCAATGGCCACATAAGCTGACAGGTACATAATACTTAAGTACATTCTCAACATCTTTATCATTTTTCTGTAGTATTCTTCTTTTATTTTTTTTCCAAGTTGGTTACAGCTGCATATCAAAAAGATCAACACTATATATAAAATGTGACTTATATCACTTGTAGTTTTTATTCTTCTGAGAATATACTCAAGGCAGCTGTTGATTGTGTCCTAGCATAGACACCCAGCAAATTTCAGATACATGTATAGGTGTACGCTATAGGGCAGGGACTGTACAAGTGGTCACCCCTGGTTGTCTTTATGTTGTTGTTATTATGGACTATTTTGTAAGTGAGGAAATAGAAGTGCTCAAAATTAAGGAGATTGTTTCCAGTCTGATTGTAACTTTAATGCATACTGAGGCCTTGAAGTATGTTCTAAGAATTCTAAAACCACAAGCAACTCTCCCTCTCTAAGCTTGGTGAGAGAAAGAGCAGGGGTCATCGGTAAATGAAGGGCATAAAGAAATCACTTCCATGTATAACATGCCAAAGGCATTGTTAATACTGTGGAGTGAAGCACAATGGTCTTTGATCATATCCCAACTACATCTGATGGTTGACTTGACAATGAGAACTGGGATACACTGGGAGAGAGTCACTGTCTAACCATTCTATTTTAGAAAAACTATGGAGGACAGAATCAAATGCTTTAAGCATACAGCTTATAGAGAATGATCTGCTTCTAGAAGGTCCTGAGTATCTGGATGGCATTATGGTATTATGACTGGAATTTAATTTTGAATTTATTTTTGAGGGGTTGATTTACATACTGTCTTTTAAAATCATTTTAGGTGACTTAATTTTGAGCCTTAATCACTGGTCCAGTTATGGGAAATGCTTCACCCGGCCTTGTTTTCTCTCTCCACTAAATTTATGAGCTATGCTAGACCCTTATGGCAGATGAAATATGCTAATGGCTTATGAAAGAGAATTGGGCATTTTATTGCTTTTTCTTCAATGGTCATTATTTAAAGCTTTAGATTGAGTTCCACCCAAGCTACTTAAATACTACTTATTTTGTCACTACCCCAAAGAAATTATTAATGCTACTAACTGTGTATTAATATATGAAAACAACATATGAACTCTGGGTCAGGGAAAAGTTGGAATTGGGTGAATATGGTCAAAACACCCTGGAAGACATTCTCGAAGAACTGGTAAAAAATTAAAAATGAACATATGAAAACATCTGTTGAGGATTCTGATAAGATAGAGTCCTGCAGTTATTATCACTATAACACAAGGTAAATTATGCTTTTATCCCAGTTGCAAACAAGACCCTCTGCTGCCTCAGATGTACAATCTTAGTGTTACAATTTCAAATGTATCCAGTTAATTAGGCAATTCTTGTGTTTAAATATTTTGCAACACTTTCACTCAACTTGATGGTTTTGAGGAAACAGTTGAAGACTTCTGTCAATAAAAACAGGTTTCAGTATATTATTATTAAATTTCTTTTTATCTCTGTATGTCAGTAAGATGTGCTTCAAATCATTTTAAAGACTTATACAAGCTGGGCGTATTGACATTAAAATAACAGCAGAACTTTTCACTTACAAATATTAAACTATTAAATATTGAAATTGATTTACTGACAGGCTAAGCATAAAAGACAGTGGAAATAATCGTTGAGAAGGAAAGTAAATTGGATTATATTGTTTGTGGTTTGAACTGACTGAGGTAGAAATAGTTTCACTTCATAACAATAAAACAAGAATAAATGTGGACATTAATTGTCCTAAATAGTCAGTAAAGCAATGATGTGACCATTTAGAGAAATTAGTGGAAATAAAACTCACAGAGACTCCATGAGTACTCTCATGTACTCCTTCATGTACAGTTAGGGGGCCTGTTAACTTTCATCCAAAATAAATACTGTTCAAAATGTTCAAATGAGTATCTGGGCTTTGCAGGTTTGGAGCCATCCAATCAAATCCATAGATAAACAGGTACTTAGCCAAAGTTTGAACTGCCATGTCTAAGAATACCCAGAGAGTATTCAAAATGTTCACCTTGGAATTAGAAACTTCTAATCTAGAGTCAACAAAATTATTGTCATCCTTATTGCAACACCATTATCGTAGCCTTGATTTTATCAACCTGATCCACTCCATTTTATGCTTCACTTACCTAGTACATTCCAGGCACTGTCTGATGCCCTCAACTCCTTAGTTACAACCAAAGCCCAAGTCCTACCTGGGTGATTTTCATCCTTAAGATCTTGATCTTTAGTATGTTTGGATGGGAAAAAGAAAGTCAATAATATTGTGGCTTAGCTACACTCTTTATTTTCCATGAGAAAGCTCAAAGTAAGATGAGTGTTGCAAGGTTGGCAGGTATGTCAATTACCTGTGTTCTGTAATGTCCCCATCTGTGCACTTTCCCAGCTAGTTGGCAGGAGAAATAAACCAGGGTAGTGCCTTCACTGAGTTAGTAATAGTGCTGAGAAATGATGCAGGTGACTTTCAGTCATCTCCCATTTGCCAGAGCTTAGCTGCAATGCTCCTTTTATCTGTCTCTGAACCGAGAAATCAAGTGCTTAGCTTGGGAACATGACCCTTGTTAAAACAAGAAGGAATCAGTTATCAGGGAGCAACTGTTGGGGCTTACTTGAGAGGCTGTCTTTGCAGGGAAGCACCCACTAGCTACTCTTTCTAAACAAGAATTTTATTGAATTGATAGTCTGCTTAATCACTGAATTTTGGTAGTTCTTTATATCGATTATCGTGTTCAGATTTTATATTTATGGAATTAAAGTTTAAATTATATTTTCTTTTGAACACCAACTCCTTGAAGGCAGCACCATTTGTTTTTCTTTCTATACCCCACATGCCTTTGTGGCTAATTGATGTATGCAAAAGATATTTGAAGTGATAAAAACTGGTGAATGAATAGACAAAAATCTAACTGTATATCCAGACATGTAGTGCATCACATGGATTGGATTTGCTGATTAAACATACAATTAGTAGAAAAGGCAACAAAGTTTTCCTTGAATCCAGCAGGCTATCCTTCAATACACTGCTTTCTAAGGCAATTGTCAGGCATTTAATGGGATTGTTTAAAAATGTCTCGACTGAATCATCGTTGACATTTAAAAAGAAAGAAGTGAAATAAAAATGAGTAGGTAGGAAGGAGTGGAATAGGGAAAAACAAAAGAGAACAGAACAGGACAAAACAAAACAGAGAACACTGTCCATGGTTATTCTACGGGAACAGCCATTGGTAAGGTGCCCATGTTCCTGTAAATGACCTCTTATCCATGCTCCTGTAAACAACTAATTTAATTCATTGGTTTAAAAAAAAAAAACCTTCCGTGTGTGTGTGTGTGTGTGTGTGTGTGTGTGTGTGTGTGTGTGATGTAAATATAAGAGGATTCTGGGTCACAAGATAAAATGCAATTTTTACTGTAACTGATTTGAAGAGCTTGGATGTCACTGCCTACTACACTTAGAAGAAATAAGCTCCAAGCCCAGGCACACAGGAAAAACTGATCACAGGACTCAAAGAGACAGGTCTTATAGCCTGACAAATTGACCTCAAATGGTGTGGCTCATCTCCAGCAATTCCATGAGATTTGGTTCTTTAGCTGCATCTTTTCTAGCAACACACTATCAAAGCGTACTTCAAAGGTAGAAAAGACTGTGTGTTTCAAAGCATTGCTTCATCTTACCAATCACAGTGGGTATTCTCTTCAGGTTGAAAGCTTCAGAAACAACTTTGAATTATGGTTCAACTTGAGAATATCTTTTAAAAAAAACATCCCTGTAATCATGATATACCTCAGCAACTTAGATACTTGCTGTTGGTGATCAGTGATCTTCTCTAGGGCCTGCCAGTGAACACCCTTAGCTTTCATTTAGAACAGAAATCATCTGTCTTATTGACACCCCCTCCCCCCAAATGCTACTTTGATTCTGGTTTTAAACTTTCTGTAATTGATAGTAGGTTTTTTTCTTTCTCCTTTTCTTTCTTACCAATGCAATCTGAATTGAGTGTTCATGCATTTGACCTTATTAACATTTTAGTCTTGTATTTTAATCACCTTTTAAAATCAATGTAGTGTGTGTTCTCTAGCTCCATCAATTTTTGCAAGAGACTTAACCAATTCCCAGACACTTTATAAAAATCTATTCAATGAAAAGAACCATATCAGAATCAGAAAAGAGAGTAGTAGACCTTTAACATATAATTTAGTCACATCCTAACATACTGCTCTAGTACAGTGAAAGCTTCAGCTAACAGATAGTTGTATGAAGGAGCTGCCAAAACCACAAAAAACAAGTAAAAAGTTGTGCCTTTCAAGTCAGTTTCATTAGCTATCCTACCAAACAAAGATGGCCTTAGGTAATAACTGATCCAGCAGATCTCTGAATAACTATCCTGGCTTTTAAAATGTACCTACTCTCCCATTGACTTGCATACTCTGAAAAGGTAAAAGATTACTTTTTTTTGTCTGTGGACCCCCATCACCAGAAGTTAGCCAGGCTACCTCCAACTTGTGTATGTTTTGCCTTCTGGGTTCTTTCTTGCTCAGGCATTGCCAAGTATTACCAGTTCATGTTTGTTTAGGGTTCACTATGTTTCTCACTGCAACACAGTGTGGTAGTTATTTGAGTGGATTATCAGTCACGCATGAGGGCCCCAAAAGCTCATGTCTTGAAAGGACAAAAACCACTTTTTCTTGAGGTTAAGTTGTTTCCAGTGTCTCAGCTGGGTGGTTCTGGTTTAAAATCGTATGAAATTATTATTATGGACCTGAGGCTGTGGTCATTTTCAGGCTGTCTTTATTTGTACCCGCGGATCTAGTGTGTGGACTTAAAAGTCAAGGCTTCTCAGGCTTATTTTGGTTTTCTCATGGTCTCTTCAAGTGGTATCTTCAACATGGTAGCTGAGTCAGTTGGCTTAAGTGGTCTGGTCTAGGATCTCACTTCAGTTGCTCGCTGAAGAAAAGGACATGGAAGATGCTAGAGCCTGAAGGTAATAGGAGGACACTCAAGGACTATGATTATCATAGTCAGAAACAATGGCAGCAACACACTATAAGTCAACTTTCTCAATGGATCTGCAGAAGGGTGAACCTTCTGATGTCTAGCTATGGATTTTCTCAAATTACAGCTGCTGTGACATTACATTGGTGAAGGGCAGGATTCATTCTTCCAGACAGAAAACCAAAACCACACTAGAAGTAGATAATTAGAAATGTCTCGTATTTATTAGAGACTTAATTATCAATTCATAATGTTTCCCAAAAGAAAGCACCAAGTCCAGATGCTATTTTTATTGGTGAATTCTACTGTACATTTTCCACAAGCTCTTTAAAAACTTTGAAATATTTAACACTTCTTTCATTTCCTGAGACCAAAGTTACCCTGATTCTACAACCAGATAAAAGACATTGAAAAAAATTACAAGTCGGTGTTTCTCATGATCATGAATGTAAGTTCCCACAGAAAAACACTAGCACTTTGGATCTCACAGTGCATTGTTTAGAATTAACTAATGGGACTAATTTAAGCATGGAAATGAGTAGGACATTTCTGCACTAGATAAAGAATGCTTATAGAAACCTTGAAGTGTAATGCACAACAACCCAGAGATAATGATGTAAGACTGGACTCATCCTTTCCAAGGTCAAGTTTCCAGAGGTGTCCTTTCCTTCTATATGTCTTAGTTATATTTCTATTTCAGTGATTGATACTATGGCCAAGGAAAGTTACAGAAGAAAGCATTTATTTAGGGGTTTACAGCTTCAGAGGCTTATAGCCTATAACTATCATGGTGGAGGCATGGCAAGAGGCTGGCAGGCAGGTATGACACTGGAGCAGTAGCAGAGAGTTTATATCTGGAGACACAACCGTGAGGGAAAGAGAGCTAACTGGAAATGGTGTAGATTTTGAAACTTCAAAGACCACCCCCTAGTAACATACCTCTTCTAATGAGGCCACACCTCCTAAATCTTGCTAAATAATGTGAACAACTGGAGACTAAGTACTCAAACATATAAGACTATGAGGGCCTTTCTCATACAAACCACCACACCAGTCCACTACAGCTTCCTACTGTTTATAAGCAAAGCTAGCACATTCAGATGCAGAAAGGAAATTAAAAGTGAACAGATTGTTAAGGAAATGAAATTTTCTTTACTGTGATACATGAAATGGTTTTCCATATAGAGAACACCAAACAGTCACTGAAATTCTACCAGATCTGATGCACCATCATAGCATAATCATGCAATACCATGCTCTTGGTCAGAAGGCAATTGTATTGCTATGCACCACTAAGAAAAAAATGTGATTGAAAATAATATACAAAATTATATATATATATATATATAACAATGCAGTACAAACACATATAAGATGTATATGTAGAGAATATTAAACTCTGATTCAAAATATTAAAAGTCTACATAAGTGGAGGTGCTTAGTGTTCATGGGTCAAAAGATGCAATGCTGTTAAGATTTCAATTTTCAACCTGTTTTTATAGATTCCATTCAATTCCAATCCCAATCCTAGCAAGCTATTTTGTAGACATTGATAAACTGGCTGAGAACAGCCAACAGGATCCCCAACAAAGAATGACCAAAACTACACAATATGTTGTTCAGGAGTACAAACCAAGATAGATGATGAGGGAAGGAAGAAGGGGCGGGAAGAAGGAAGGAGAGATAGATAGATAGATGGAGATAGAAGATAGACAGATATGAGATAGATGGATATAGGTAGATATATAGATGATAGATCAATCAATTAATTGGTAGATAGATGATAGCTATAGGTCTTATAGCAACCAAGACTAGGTAACTTAAAAACAACAATAATATTTCAATTCTTCCTGTTATGGAGATGTGAAGGCTGATGACAGAGTGTCAGGAAGCTGGGTGGGGCTCTGGTGTGGACTTCTTTCTGACTGTGGACTGCTATCTCTTGCTGTATCTTCATATACTGTGTAGGTAAAGGGCTAGCTGTAAGTCCCTGGGGTCTGCTACTAAAAACAAACATTAAAATAAAAATGAAAGCAAATGACAGATGTTAGCTTGTACTTTTGTTACACTACCACAATGCAAATTAATTAGTTCTTATTCATCATATTCTGTATTTTGATACATAAAACAGAATTAAATTATTCAATACCTCAACCTCTAACTTTAGCACACATACATGGTATATTAAAATAGGTTTGATTGAGCTGTAGAGACGTCTCAGTATGTAGAAGTGTTTGTTACATAACCCTGAACACCTGAGTTTGATTCCAAGAATCCATGGTGGAGAGACCAGACCCAACTCTGGAAAGTTGTCCTCTGACCTCCACACACATGCTATGGCAAGTATGTGTTCTTGCACACCTGTAACAACATATTAATAATACATACAATTTAAACTTAAAATAGGAGAGTTGGCCAGAGTACAAAGGGCTCTTAGAATCTCTATTTCTAGTCATATTTCTTCTTGACTTCAAGGACTTGTCTACTGGACTTCCTTCTACACTCATATCTTAGACCAAAAGCCTGATGGCCATTTTCATTTTCAGTCACCCTAGAAATTATGACCAGACCAGATCCCTTCTGTTTGAAACACTGTCTCCTGGACATCTATGTCACCAGCACATTTTCTTCTTGTATCTAGTCTATGGCAGATTGGGTTGAGGCGAGATAGAACCAAATGAGAATCATGGTAAAGGCTCACCATGAACAATAGAAATTTGGCATAATAAAAATCTGATTATATATATATATATATATATATATATATATATATATATATGCGCGTGCGTGTATGTTATTTCTGAGGCACGTGAGCAGGGACTCAAATGTTTAAAATCAGATGTGTTGATTTTGTAAAAAAACAAAAATCTTGATAATAATTTCAAAATTACATATTTTGCAAAATCGTCCCTTGAGAACCAAAGTACTCTGAAGTTTTATTGAAATGCTAGAGACCCCAACGTCTCAAACTGTGGTCAAGACTCTCCAACTGAAGGTTGCAGAAAATTTGACAACAGTAGAGGTTTCTGAATGTTCAGCAGCCCACAATTAATTTAAAATCAAACACACTGAAAATCTACTAGAATGAATGAGCAGGTACAGCAAGATCCTACAAAATTAATATTTAGACAACAGTTGCTTTGCTACATATCACAAATAAAGAATTGGACTTTGAAATAAAAAGAGATGCTTCTGACATGTTGTATCATGTACCTTCACTGTAATCTTGCTTCTGAACATGCAACACACACATGTTGTACTGTGCATCCCCTCACATATACTAATAATGTCCACTACCTGAAATGCCAGCAAGTGCACATAACTGCGGAGCCACCTCTAGCTCCCATGTGTAGGCCTCGATGTTTCCAATTTATCATACTCTCAGTCAAGATAGATGAGTAACAACTCAGAAATTTCTAGAAACTGAATAGACTACTGTACTATACTATACTATAGATGCTGGGAAACACACAGAGACTGCCTTAATCATAGAACTGTTAATACTAGCACCCACTTACTCTGTTTTCTAGAGAAACACTGGCAGGACTTCCCTGAAAGTGGGCATCAGGAGGCTTTTCAGGATAGTGGGAGCAAAGAGAGAGAGTAGGAAGAACTGGCAAATGTGGATTACCTCTCAGCAGGTTTCCTTGTAGATTACATTGACCTTAAATGTGAAATCCTCCTACTTTAACCACCCTCCTTAAAGTAATCCTACTTTAATCCTGAGACCACAGCTATGCATCACTATACCCAGCTCTCTCTGTCTTTTGAAACCTACAGATTCCTGTTTCACCTGAAGTGTGAATACCCATAATCCTCTTCTGTTCCTCATGAGAAGTCTATAATTTATTTATAAGCAAAACTTCTTCGAACTCTTTCCAGCCCCAATTTTACTCATAGTAATTTTATTTTATAAAGTCAATATCCTCAGGGCATGGGTCAACACCAGCTTCACCATACTTCAGAGACAAGACGATGGCCCAGCAATAGTGGTAGTGTTGTGTATTGCCAGATAGATAGACTGCAGTTTGTCCTGCACTACTTCCTTCCCGTGAAGGTGTGACAGAATCCTTGGCAGAAGCAACTTTGGGGGAAGAGTTAACTTAGTTTGAGTTTTTATAGAATACAGTTCATTAGCGCTGAGATGGCAAGGCACTGCAGCTTGGTCCACAGTAGTGGGAGCTTACCCAGCAAGCTCTCACAAGACACTAACCAGAAAGCAGGTGGGATCAGAAGTGGAGACTGATACAGCTTCCAAAGGACTGCCTACCATCTCAGCCTTGGATCCCCAAAAGTTCCGCCACCCCCTCAAGTGCAAACATCTTCCAGGGGCTAGTGCTGTAGCACAAGAGTGGGTGAGAGACATTCTTGTTTAAACCCCACTGTGAGTAAGTGAGGGAAGCTGAGGTCAGTGTTGGAAATCAAAACCAAGGATGGGTGGCACTGGAAACTTTGATTCCTTCTCCAGGTTTTGGTTTTCATGGAAAGAGACAAGGTGGCTCTTCTAACCTCTAGGCCACACAGACTCCTTTCTTCCATGATTGCTATGGTTCATGTCCCCTCAGAAATCTTTTTGTTGGACCAGTGTGATGGCTCCATCAGTAAAAGTGCAGCTGTTCAAGCCTGCTCATCTGAGTTCCATCCTAGGATTGCATAGTAGGAGATGAGAACTGGCTCCTGAGCATTTTCATCTGCTATGCATTTACCTATGCTTTGACACACACATCCCATACACGACAATAATGGTAACAGCAACAAATAATTAAAAAAAGAAATCTTTGCCATGGGAACTCTATTCTCTCTCTCTCTCTCTCTCTCTCTCTCTCTCTCTCTCTCTCTCTTTCTCTCTTCCTCTTTCTCTCTATCCCCACCCCCTCCACCAGATAAAAAGCAGCAAGAACCTTCCTTTCATGGTATTGCAGAAGCTCTATATTGTTGTGGATAACCCGGGGGCTGATTGTAATTCTGGTAATTCTGCCCTCCTGTGAGGGGCTTCAGACATGGAATGAGTTACACTTCTTGTGAACCAATCCCTAATGAATAAAAGAGCCAATCACTGGGCGAGTGAGGAGACTTCTGGAATGGAGAAGAGAAGAGAGAAGGAAGAGAGGGAGAGAGAGAGCTTTTTGGAACCGGTAAGATGTAGCTACTAGAGTCTCCTGGTATGACGGATCCGAAAGGATTCACCACCAGAGGAATCAGATTATGATAAAGCTTACAAGATTAGGATTTAGTTGTTGCACCCAGAGATTAAGTTACCATTGTTTCCGAGCTAAGTTTGTGTTGTGTTTTCCTTCACACAGTGGCTCATCTGGGTTCCAGAAAGAAAGGTACAGCGGCAAAGTGTGGGTTTGCCTGATGTGCACCACAGAGGTCATGGGGGTGTTGAAGCATGGGGTTGGTGTGGTAGTGACCCACCAGTGGGAATCTAGTGAGCTGGGTGGAGAGATCATGGAGCTTCAGAGCTCCATGAGATAAAAACAAGTTGGCCATTGCCTGCCAAAAAAAAAAGCCAGCCCGCCGGGGATGGGAGGACCAGGGCATAGTGTGGGAACATGTCATACATTCCATCTTTTTTAGTAATTCCGTAACACTGTATACATAAGTTGCCTGCTAAAATCAAAAGCCTTCATTTGCTTTATACCTTTATTGCTGCCTTGGTACTCTGTTTAAATGTGGCTCTTGTAAAGCCCCTTTGAGTTGTTACTTTTTCTACTTAGGCCCATTCCATCATTGAATTCAATGTTATGCTTAACAAAGTATTATTATGTACATGTGTGATTGAGCATCATATAATCCATTTCTTTTGATCTCTCTCAGAGAGCATCCACTTTCCACAGGATGATTCTGTTTGTCACGGACACTTTAAAGTCCCCTTAATACTACAGATCAACATAGGAAAGGCAGCAAGGAGAGATGACTTGATGATGGTTATGTGCAGGCAAATAGAAGGAAAAGAATGTCTATGTCTGCGTGGGAGTTTTTTCAGTTTCTATTTATACCCTTTCACTGAATGACTGAACTGTCAGGATGGACAAGTAAAGAGGAGAAATATCAGAAGATAGATTTTCAGAGGGAATTAACCAGTGGGAATAATAGCTCAGAGCTCTCTGTACATCTTTGATGAGTTTTCTTTCTTAAGCTAAATCCAATCAACAGTGTGTGTTTGTGTGTGTGTGTGCGCGCCTGTGACCAGAATATGAGGTTAGTCCAATTTGGAGTTTATATATTATCAGTTACAGCATCACTATCTAAGTATTGCAGAGGTGATAATGGCTATTTAATGTATTATCTTAGTCATCTCCAACATAGATTATTGGCCCAGGATTTGATCAAGAGCTCAATAGTTGGTTTAAGAAAAGACGCATTGTGTATTGAAAACCCAACTTTCAGGTTGACAATACACTTTTCTTAGTCATTTGAAACCTTGCAGACCTTTAAGAATATTATGAAAGATTTCTTCAAGTCTTTATTGGCTTCTTGGGATGATGTCTTGGGATATTTTTTTTTCTTTTTCTTTTTTTTTCATATCTTATTTACATTTCAAATGTTTCCCCCTTTCCAGATCTCCCCTTTGGAACCTCCCCATTCCCTCCTCCCTCCCAATGCCACTATGGGGATATTCTCCAACCCACCCACCCATGCACTCTTGTCTTCCTTTCTTGTCATTCTCCTATGGGGGATCTAAAACCCTCAGGCCCAAGGGCCTCTCCTCCCCATGACGGATAACAAGACCCTCCTCTGCTGCATTTGTGGCCAGCACCATGGGTCCCTCCATGTGTATTCTTTGGTTGGTGGATCAGTCTCTGGGAGTATCAGGGGGGTCAGGCCAGTTGCCACTGTTGCTACCTCCCTGGGGCTGCATACTCCCTCAGCTCCTTCAGTCCTTTCTCCAAGTCCTCCATCTGGGACCTCACACTCAGCCCTACTGTTGCTACGAAGTGACTCTTGGGTATTTCAAACTTTGGGGCTAGTAACCACTTAACAGTGAGTACATACCATGTTCATTCTTTTGTGACTGCATTACCTTGCTCAGGATGATATTTTCAAGATCCATCCATTTGCCTGCGAGTTTCATGAGGTCATTGTTTTTAATTGCTGAGTAGTATTCCATTGTGTAAATGTACCACATTTTCTGTATCCATTCCTCTGTGGAGGGACATCTGGGTTGTTTCCAGCTTCTGGCTATTATAAATATGGCTGCTATGAACATAGTGGAACATGTGTCTTTATTACATGTTGGAGCATCTTCTGGGTATATGCCCAGGAGTGGAATAGGTGGGTCCTCAGGTAGTATTATGTTCATTTTTCTGAGGGTCCGCCAAACTGATTTCCAGAGAGGTAGTATCAACTTGCATTCCCACCAGCAGGGAGGAGTGTTCCTCTTTCTCCAAATCCTTGCCAACATCTGCTGTCACCTGAGTTTTTGATCTTAGCCATTCTGACTGGTGTGAGGTGAAATCTCAGGGTTGTTTTGATTTGCATTTCCCTGATGACTAAGGATAATGAACATTTCTTTAGGTGCTTCTCAGCCAATTGAGTTTCCTCAGTTTAGAATTCTCTGTTTAGCTCTCTTCCCCATTTTTTGATAGGGTTATTTGGATCTCTGGAGTCTAGCTTCTTGAGTTCTTTGTATACATTGGATATTAGTCCTCTATCGGATGTAAGATTGGTAAAGATCTTTTCCCAATCTGTAGGTTGCCATTTTGTCCTATTTACAGTGTCCTTTGCCTTACAGAAGCTTTGTAATTTTATGAGGTCCCATCTGTCAATTCTTGATCTTAGAGCACAAGCCACCAGTGTTCTCTTCAAGAACATTTCCCCTGTGCCCAAGTGTTGAGATTCTTCCCCACTTTCTCTTCTATTATATTCAGTGTATCTGGTTTTATGTGAAGGTCCTTGATCCTTGGACTTGGACTTGAGCTTTGTACAGGGAGATAGGAATGGATCAATTAGCAATCTTCTACATGTAGACCACCAGTTGAACCAGCACCATTTGTTGAAGACGCTGTCTTTTTTCTACTGTATGGTTTTAGCTCCTTTGTTGAAGATCAAGTGACCATAAGTGTGTGGGTTCATTTCTGGGTCTTCAATTCTATTCCATTGATCTAACTGCCTGTCACTGTACCAATACCACGCAGTTTTTATCATTACTGCTCTGTAGTACAGCTTGACGTCAGGGAGGCTGACTTCCCCAGAAGTCCTTTTATTGTTGAGAATAGTTTTTGCTATCCTGGGTTTTTTGTTATTCCATATGAATTTGAGAATTGCTCTTTCTAGGTCTATGAAGAATTGAGTTGGGATTTTGATGGGGATAGCATTAAATCTGTATATTGCTTTTGGCAGGATGGCCATTTTAACTATGTTAATCCTGCCAATCCATGAGCATGGGAGATCTTTCCATCTTCTGAAGTCTTCTATTTCTTTCTTCAGAGACTTGAAGTTCTTGTCATACAGATCTTTCACTTGTTTGGTTAGAGTCACATCAAGATATTTTATATTGTTTGTGACAATTGTGAAGGGTGTTATTTCCCTAATTTCTTTCTCAGACTGTTTATCCTTGGAGTATAGGAAGGCTACTGATTTGCTTGAGTTAATTTTGTATCAAGCCACTTTGCTGAAGTTGTGTATCAGCTGTAGCAGATTGGGTCACTTAAGTATACCATCATATCATCTGCAAATACTGATATTTTGATTTCTTCCTTTCCAATTTGTATCCCTTTGACCTCCTTTTGTTGTCTGATTGGTCTAGCTAGAACTTCCAGTACTATATTGAATATATAGGGAGAGAGAGGGCAGCCTTGCCTAGTCCCTGATTTTAGTGGGATTGCTTCAAGTTTCTCTCCACTTAGTTTGATGTTGGCCACTGGTTTGCTTTATATTGCTTTTACTATGTTTAGGAATGCTCCTTGAATTCCTGATCTTTCCAAGACTTTTATCTTGAAGGGGTGTTGAACATTGTCAAATGCTTTTTCAGCATCTAATGAAATGACCATGTGACTTTTTTCTTTGAGTTTGATTATGTAGTGGATTACATTGATGGAATTCTGAGTATTGAACCATCCCTGCATCCCTGGGTTGAAGCCTACTTGATCATGGTGAATGATCGTTGTGATGTGTTCTTGGATTCGGTTTGCAAGAATTTTATTGAGTATTTTTGCATCGATATTGATAAGGGAAATTGGTCTGAAGTTTTCTTTTATTGTTGAGTCTTTGTGGGGCTTTGGTATCAGTGTAACAGTGGCCTCATAGAATGAATTGGGTAGTATTCCTTCCATTTCTATTTGGTGGAATAGACTGAAGAGTATTGGTATTAGGTCTTCCTTGAAGGTCTGATAGAATTCTGGACTGAACCAATCTGGTCCTGGCCTTTTTTTGCTTGGGAGACTGTTAATGACAACTTCTTTTTCTTTGGGGGTTATGGGACTGTTTAGATGGTTTATCTGATCCTGATGTAACTTTGGTAATTGGTATCTGTTTAGAAACTTGTCCATTTCCTCCAAATTTTCCAGTTTTGTTGTGTATAGGCTTTTGTAGTAGGATATGATGATTTTTTTAATTTCCTCAGAGTCTGTTGTTATATCTCCATTTTCATTTCTAATTTTGTTAGTTTGGATACTGTCTCTGATCCCTCTGGTTAGTCTGGCTAAGGGTTTATCTAGCTTGTTGATTTTCTCAAAGAACCAGCTCTTGGTTTTGTTAATTCTTTGTATAGTTCTTTTAGTTTCCACTTGGTTGATTTCAGCCCTTAATTTGATTATTTCCTGCCTTCTACTCCTCTTGAGTGTATTAGCTTCTTTTTGTTCTAGAACTTTCAGATGTGCTATTAAGCTGTTAGTGTATGCTCTCTCCAGTTTCTTTTTGGAGGCATTCAGAGCTATGAGTTTTCCTCTTAACACTGCTTTCATTGTGTCCCATAGGTTTGGGTAACTTGAACTTTCATTTTCATTAAATTCTAGGAAGTCTTTAATTTGCTTCTTTATTTCTTCCTTGACCAAGTTATCATTGAGCAGAGCATTGTTCATCTTCCATGTGTATGTGGGCTTTCTTTTGTTGTTGTTGCCATTGAAGACCAACCTTAATCCATAGTGATCTGATAGGAGGCATGCGATTATTTCAATCTTCTTATATCTGTTGACCTTTGTTTTGTGACCAATTATATGATCAATTTTGGAGAAGGTCCCATGAGGTGCTGAGAAGAAGGTATAGTCTTTTGATGCAGGATGAAATGTTCTATAGATATCTGTTAAACCCATTTGGTTCATAGCATCTGTTAGTTTCACTGTGTCTCTGTTTAGTTTATGTTTCCAAGATCTGTCCATTGTTGATAGTGGGGTGTTGAAGTCTCCCACTATTATTGTGTGAGGTGCAATGTGTGCTTTGAGCTTTAGTAGAGTTTTTTTTATGAAAGTGGGAGCTCTTGCATTCAGGGCATAGATGTTCAGAATTGAGAGTTCTTCCTGGTAGATTTTTCCTTTGATGAGTAAGAAGTGTCCTTCCTCATCCTTTTTGATGAATTTTGGTTGAAAGTCAATTTTATCCGATATTAGAATGGCTACTCCAGCCTGTTTCTTGGGGCCATCTGCTTGGAAAATTGTTTTCCAGCCCTTTACTCTGAGGTAGTGTTTGTCTTTAACACGGAGGTGTGTTTCCTGGATGCAGCAAAATGCTGGGTCCTGTTTATGGATCCAGTCTGTCAGTCTATATCGAGGAGTTGAGACCATTGATGTTAAGAGATATTAAAGAATAGTGATTATTATTTCCTGTTATTTTTGATGTTGTTTATATTGTTTGTGTGGCTATCTTCTTTTGAGTTCGTTGAAAGATTACTTTCTTACTTTTTCTTGAGTGTAATTTCCCTCCTTGAATTGGTGTTTTCCATGTATTATTCTTTGCAGGGCTCGGTTTGTGGAAACATACTGTGCAAATTTGGATTTGTCGTAGAATATTTTGGTTTCACCATCTATGATTGTTGAGAGTTTTGCTGGGTATAGAAGCCTTGGCTAGCATTTGTGTTCTTTTAGAGTCTGTATGAGATCTTCCCAGGATCTTCTAGCGTTCATAGTCTCTGGTGAGAAGTCTGGTGTAATTCTGATAGGTCTGTCTTTATATGTTACTTGTCCTTTTTCCCTTACTGCTTTTAATATTCTTTTCTTGTTTTGTGTATTTGGTGTTTTGACTATAATGTGATGGGAGGAATTTCTTTTCTTGTCCAGTCTATTTGGTGTTCTGTAGGCTTCTTGTATATTTATGTTCATCTCTTTCTTTAAGTTAGGGAAGTTTTCTTCTATAATTTGGTTGAAGATATTTACGGGTCCTTTAAGTTGGGAGTTTCACTCTCTTCTATACCTATTATCCTCAGGTTCTGTCTTCTCATTGCATCCTGGGTATCTTGGATGTTTTGGTTAGGAGCTTTTTGCATTTTGTGTTTTCTTTGACTGCTGTGCCCATGTTTTCTATGTTATCTTCCTCACCTGAGATTCTCTCTTCCATCTCTTGTATTCTGTTTGTGATGCTTGCATCTATGACCACTGATTTCTTTCCTATGTTCTCTAACTCCAGGGTTGTCTCCCTTTGTGATTTCTTTATTGTTTCTATTTCTGTTTTTAATTCCTGAATGGTTTTGTTCATTTATTTGTTTGAGTTTTCCTGTAATTCTGCCCATTTGATTGTGGTTTCCTGTAATTCTTCAAGGGATTTTTTTGTGTCCTCTTTAAGGGCTTCCAGTTGTTTACCTGTGTTCTCTTGTATTTCTTTAAGAGAGTTATTTATTTCCTTCTTAAAATCTTCTATCATCCCCTTGATAAGTGATTTTAAGTCTGAGTCTTCCTTTTCTGGTGTGTTGGGTTATCCAGGGCTGGCTGTGGTGGGAGAGCTTTGTTCTGATGAAGCCAAGTAGTCTTGGTCTCTGTTCTTTGTGTTCTTGCACTTGCCTTTCACCATCTGGTTATCTCTGGCGTTAGCTGGTCTTTCTCTCTCTGACTGTGGCTTGTCTTTCCTTCAAGCCCAGATGTCAATATTCCTGGGAGACCAGTTCTCTCTCCTGGCTGTTCTTCAGACCCTGTGTCTGGAGTCCTCCTGTTGCTGGCTTTTCCACACAAGTGGGTAGCTCGCTTTCTCTCTGCACTGTTTGTCTATGGAGACCTGGTGGGCCAGACAGGGTCTCTGGCCACAGGTGGAAGCAGGCAGGCTCTTACCTCCTGGCTTTTCCTCAGTTCCTGTGTCTGGAGTCTTGGGATATTTTGTATAATTGATTGTATTTTTTTTTTTCTTAGCCCAAGCCACAAAGCCAACTCCCCCTGTTTCTGTGTCTTCTCAAGTGAATTGCTCTTGACAGGAATGACAGTTCTCCTACCTCCCACTGTGGATTTTGTTTTTTAGACTTTGCCACCTTTTAAAAAGAGTTGACTTTTTTTGACATATTCAAGTTATAATAGAAAAAAAAGTTTTATTAGAAAAAACTTTCTCTTTCAGACTTTCTCCTTGTTTCTTTCTGCATTTAGCACCATGCTTCTGTATCCTGGATAATTAAATCCCATTATCTCCAGTGCTTGAATTTTCCCTTATGTTTTGAGAAAACAATAATTTAGGTGAACCATGACCTTTTTGTATTAAATGTGAAACAAATAACTTTAAAAATAGAGAAAAAAATTTAATTTCAAATGTTAACCTTATTTTTCATTCCAGAAAAAAAAAAAAAAAAAAAAAAAAAAACAACCCAGTTAATCAAAATGAAGGGTTGTGGAACCCAGTCCCCATTGATGGATCTACAAAACAAGCTTGCACCCAAGGCTCAGGGAACATTGGGGAAGAGGGCATGGAAAGATTGCCAGAGTCAGAGGAACAGGGAGTTTACTGTGAGATTGTGTCTTGTATTAATGTCAGAAGCTACACCCATAAAGCCTCACCATCATGACTGTCTGAGCATGAATTGGACAAAGACAACAACATTAGACATGCTAACGTGGTTGGGGGAATGTCCGGGAACCCCGACCCTACATGAAGAACAACAGGCAACTTAGAAAGGCCAAGGGCAGGAGAAATAGTCTTCCCCAGGGAAGAACACACCAATGGGTTACCCAATATTAGATGATGAACCCAAAAACATGCATACAGGTAAAGTCATGCAGGCCGATCAGGCTATGTTTTTGAAACTTATATAGCTACAATTACATATATACATATAACATCATTGTTTTAAAATTAGAATTGATGCTCTTAAACTTGTATTATTTTCACTGTACAACTTTGGACAAATATTAGAGATTTAATGATGAAATTGCCATTCAGGACTGTTCAAGATTGATCATAGAACCTTATGACTACTCTAATGTTGTTGAACAGAAATATAAATTTGGTGGTTTCTGGAGTTCTTTCAAGGTTACTATTTATTTCTCCCTTCAACTTCATTGACTTCTAGCTTCAGTTGTGATCAAACCCAGTGTTAGGTAATGTCTCTCAGCACCCCTTCATCAAGGAGCATCAGTATTTCTTTGAATACACTCTGGGTATACCTGGTGATCTAGAGAAGGCTCTTACTTTAAAATAAGAAGATTTAGATTATAGAGCTAGCTTATGACTGGTTGTCCCAGGACCCATTAGCATCCGAGGCTGTTGGCATGGGCAGCCAAGTCCTGACTGATCGATACAAAAGATGCTGAGAAATGTATTGAGTAATGTAAGAGTTGAGTAATTATGTCACAGTAAGTTGGCATAAGAGCTGGGCTACTTTGGAGATATATATAATAAAAACATTTAGGGAACAACCAGTAAGATGGCTCAACCGCCTTAGCTCAATGGATCATTCACTCATCCTTAAGAATCAGATCCCAGGGGGAATGAACCTAGTTTGGCTTTTCTTTTCAGATGACCAATCTCAATAGGAGCTAAAGGAGCCTTCAATTTAAAGTCAAATAGATCAGTTCATTATACAAAATGAAAATGGATTCTGATATTAAAACATTAATATTCAAATGTTTCACATAGCTTAAACTGGTGTTGAATTCCTGATTCTCCTGCCTCAGTATCCCTAGAACGTGAGCCATCAAACCTAGATTGGAAGGAGATCTTGAGCAAGTTTTAATAATAGATGTTTACTTTGGCCACTTGTTTAGTTGTATCAATAAATCAACTCCCTGGAACACCTTATCTTTTTATTTGTCACATGGAAACAATTTTTTATTTGTTCTGCCTTATTATAAAGCTATTAATGAGATAATTTTAAATGAGCTGCCTCAATAAATGGGATAATGGGATATCTCTAAATTGTATCTAGATGTGACAGCACATTAAGACTTGGGCAGATTGCAGAAAGGGCAGTAGTTCAATTTCATCATGCTCTTTGATGTACACCACTTAAAGCACCTAGCATTCTCACCAGGATTGCTCTTTTCAGCCTCAAAAGAAGTATCATGTGTATTCAGAGCTTTGCACTTTAAAAGTCTTAAAATATGATAAAGAGCTTGGGTCTAAAGAAATATGTACTGATCACATGCATATTTATCACATCATTTTATTGGTTTAATTAATAGGCAAGGGTCAGTAGGCAAGATGTTTTATGTATAAGTGCATTTATCTCATTAAAGTATGTCTAGTGAGACAATACAACACGTTCACCAGTTGTTGGATTTTCTAAAGTGAATTCACTCATACTTAAGCTGTGTTATAACAACCATTGTGGGAAACAGTGTAGAGGCTCCTTAAACTATCCTTTAAACTTGCAGTCACTACTGGATACATATAAAGTGGAAATGAAACAACAATGGTGGTATGATCAGCAACTTCTTATTCCTATAGCAACATCATTCACAAGAGCCAGGGCTAGATTCAACCTATGTTTCTTAATAGATGAATGGATAAAAATGTGTTATATGTACTTAGTGGAATACTATCTAGTCATGAAAAGGCAGGGAATCCCTTCTTTCCCCCCTTTTGTGTCACTGTGTACTGGCTGGTTTTGTGTGTTAACTTGACACAAGCTGGAGTTATCAAAAAGGAGCTTCTTTTGAGAAAATGCCTCCATGAGATCCAGCTGTAAGGCATTCTCTCAATTAGTGATCAAGGGGGGAGGGCCCATTGTGGGTAGTGCCATTCCTGGGCTGGTAGGCTTGGGTTCTTTAAGAAAGCAAGCTGAGTATGCCAAGGAAAGCAAGCCAGCAAATAACATCCTTCCATGGCCTCTGCCTCAGATTCTGCTTCCTGACCTGCTTGAGTTCCAGTCCTGACTTCTTTTGGTGATGAACAGCAATCTGGAAGTGTAAGCTACATAAACCCTTTCCTTCCCAGCTTGTTTCTTTGCCATGATGTTTTGTGCAGGAATAGAAACCCTGACTAAGGCACTGTGGATAGACGTAGAGGATTTTGTAGAACTTCAAGAAAGTTTGGTACAGAAAACAAGAGTATGATATGTTTATTTTTCTTTAAGAAATGATTTTAAGTGAATTCTTCTGTCAGGATTCCCATCCTGTATATCATAATCCTTTGACATTTGTTAAGAATCCCATTATTTCCCACTATGGCTAATACCAACAAAATTTCCTCAAAGGGCGATAAATTCTGTTGTTGTTTTGCTCAAAATTTTCAAGTTGCCTTAGGGTCAACTTCTTTTTAACTGTGTCTCATTTTGCCCTCTTTTCTTTTGAGACAGTGTATAGCTATATAGTCTAGGCTAATTTTGAACTTTTGATGTGGCTATCTCAGCCTCCCCAGAGCTGAAATCACCACTATGAGTCACCATTTTGGCTTTATATTCTGCTTTGTGGTTTTGTGAACATATTACTGGGTAGCGTCAAGTTTAGGATAATTTTATTGTTGGTAAAGCTTTAATCTTTTTTTCCATGTCCATTTTATTGTTATCCCAGCCACCTGTTGTGATATCCGTTATCAAAAGTGATAGCTGTTATCAATTTTTGTATTCTTAATTGTCAATTTTCTTTTCACTGAAGAGCTCCCACACCTCATGGATCTAGTGGGGAAAGAGTCCATTCCTAATAGGAGCCTTCCATTTGAAAGATGTATTTCCTGAGTCTAGACTTCCATTTTGGCTATTATTATTATTATTATTATTATTATTATTATATTTTGAGACACTTCAAATGCCATCCAATACTTTGCTGCTGTTGACTCTTCTAGCTTTGCCCTCTGTGGTTGCTCCTTTAAGATAATCTATTTTTCTGTTGGCTTTTAGGGTTTTATCATTGGAATTGCTTTAAAGGTGTTTTAGTCTAACAAACTGTTGCTGTGATCTGTTCTTTATAGATGACTAGCACTTCTTCAGGATTTGGCTTGATAATTTTTGCTGACGTTGAATATCCTTAGTCATTTCCTCTTCCCAAGTTGTTGTTCTTCCATCTTTCTTCCGCCCTTATGTGCTTTCTTGTGTGTCTCCTAATTCTACTAGATTTCATACATTACCAAGATATCATCTCTACATACGGCCAGTATAATACATTGTGAATTATATTGTTCACCATTTTGGGCAATGTAGTTTCAAGTTTGCAATTAACATTTCTCTTTCTCTTCCTTCTTCCTTCACTTAAGAACTCTCACTACCCTCCCAAGTTTAATGACTTATAAACCTATGTATGTGTATGTGCACATACACATGTATACTCAGCTACCTACTCACGCTGTTTAGCCTCTGCATATGAGGGAAATGCATTTCGCTGTTAATTTAGTTGTGTTTAGCAAAAGACTACTGGATTACCTGTGGGTAGGTATGTAGTGATCAGAAGGTCCTATTTTCCATAGAACTTTTTTTTGTGTGGCTACAGTATGTTTTGGTTGGCACTTCCACTTGATGTATGACCAAATAAAGAGTATGTTGAAAATCCTGTGGAACTATAGTAACACACTTTTTCTCTCGAGAACATGTTAACTGGAGTAGACTGGACGAGAGCTGCAGCTGGAAATGATGCAATATAGACTCATCTCTTGCTTTCCATTCCTCTGAGAATGCCACCTGGGAGCCCAAGGCACTTCCTAGTCCTCATCTTTACTGTAGAGAGCTGTTGACTTCCACTTTATAGACTTTGCTCTGTGCACACAGAGGACTATGCTGCTCTACTCCTTCCCCGTTATATACCTGTTGAGGTTTTGCCTCTTTCCTTGTACAACTTAAGTATTCAGTATTGTTGGGGTCTGGGAATCACCCCACAAATCTCTCAGATACTGATCTCAGTGAAATAGGAATGGTTTATTGAACACCACTCCCCAATACCAATCTAACAGGGCTGCATACTCAAGAGCAGGCTGTGATGTTGAGTCAAGATCCTACAGAGCTTTTAAAGCCTGAAATCTACAAACATCTGTGCCAAGTTATTCCATCAATCAGGATTTAGGGATAGGGGACTTTCTTAGGAGCGTGCCTTGTTGTACATATATCATGCTTCCATTGGTTAAGCTAACTTGCCATGCCTAACTTTCATCTTTTAAGTTGCTAACCAAGATGTCCATTACCCACACATGTCTCTTTCTGCCAATTAGATTGCTAATTCTCCAGGAGGTCTTGGGAACTTAAACTTTATTTGACCCCTACTCAAAATGGAAGTCTTATTTTAAATACCTTCTAATATTGGTGCAGGTGTCTCTCTTATGTTGGGGTCCCTCCAAGGTGCAGCTTATAAAAGCCAAAACTATAAAAGCTTACACATAGGTGCAAGAAATACTGCCTGGTTGTTGGTTTAGATCCCAGCTTATTGTGGCTAACTATACAAAGCATTTCTAATTACTTCTGTTGTGATTGGTTTCCAAGAACACCAAAGGACAGAACATAATAGAATCTGCAATCAACTAGACTCTGAGAAAATTTCCTAGTAACAGCACATTATACCATTAGTAACAGCACAAAATGGCAGGCTAGATAGGTAACAGTTACTTAGGCCTTAACATTTTACCTAGGCCTTACCAAGTATGTGCCTGGAGGGAAAAGCACTGCTTATGGGTCTTAATTTTTGTGCCTTAATTTTGTATGAGACCTGGGACCCTCTAGACCTACCCAAGTCAACATTCCTAAACACTATTTTGTCTGCTCACCCATGAAAGGCATTATTCTGATGTTCTCATACCTATAATCCTTTTCTTTTCTTCTTGTAAAAGTAATTTTTATTTGCCTGAAGTAATTGTCATCTTAGAGGCTTACTGCTGAATAAGCTCATCCTTTTTAGTTCTTTCTGAACTCCAGCTGGCTGTCCTGGCTCATACTCCTCTCTCCAAGCTGAGTGATTCAATCTGACTTCTTTGGGATTTTCACCAAATGGTTCTGCTTGACCTAAAATTAACTCTGGAAATTTGTTCTAATCTTCTGAGTGATGGGATTAAAGGCATATACCACCATACCTGGACCTAAGCTTTCCTTTACCTGAAATATGCTCTATACCAGGCTGCCCTTGGACTCAGAGATCTGCTTGTCTATGTGTCCTGGCATTAAGGGCATGTCTGTATTCCAGCTGGATCACTCAGACGTAGAAGGTCCTTGTATATAGTCTCTTGCAGGAGTACCCATATTGGTGGACTAAAATTCTTCTACAGCTTATTAATCTCTCAATAAAAAAAATGACTACCCTAAGGGGAGAAGTTGAACACAGAATTATCTGATCTTATTGAATTTTCTTTTCCTCTGGATTTTGACTTACCAAGTTTTAATTTTCTTAACAGCAATCCAGTTCCTTTAAACAATGTACTTTCATGTTATACTTGAATTTTCATGTTGTTCTTAAAGAGAATGTTGTTCTACTTGCTCAAGTGCAATCAGAAGAATTGGTTTTTCCTTTCCTTCCTATTGTTAACCCATTCACTAATTTAGCTAGACCTTTTGAGGGATGCGTGATTTACATGCGTAATCTTTTATTTTATTTTACCTGACAAAATAGTACCATTTATTGAGAAGGAAAATAATTTGGACATGTGAGTGAGTTTTGTACTATTTCTGTAACAAGGTTCTTACTGTTCTCGGTGCTAATTTTTTTCCTTTTATTTTATTTTTTATTTTTTGACGCTTTATGTACATTTCAAATGTTTACCCCCTTTCCAGGTCTCCCCTTTGGAAACTCGCTATCCCCTACCCCTTACCCCTGCCTCTATGAGGGTATTACCCCACCCACCCACTCCCATCTTCCCTCCCTGGCATTCCCCTATACTGGGGCATCTAACACTCACAGACCCAAGGGCCTCTCCTCCCACTGATGTCCAACAAGGCCCTCCTCTGCCACATATGTGGCCAGCACCATGGGTCCCTCCATGTGTATTCTTTGGTTGGTGGTCCAGTCTCTGGGAGCACTGGGGGTTCAGGCCAGTTGAAACTGTTGCTCCCTCCATGGAGCTGCAAACTCCCTCAGCTCATTCAGTCCCTTCTCCAACTCCTCCATCTGGGACCTCTTGCTCAGTCCAACAGTTGGTGTGAAGAGAATCTTGGGTATTCTGAACTTTTGGGCTAATATCCACTTATCAGTGAGTATATACCGTGTTCATTCATTTGTGACTGAGTTACCTCACTCAGGATGATATTTTCAAGTTCCATCCATTTGCCTGCGAATTTCATGAAGTCATTGTTTTTAATAGTTGAGTAGTATTCCATTGTGTAAATGTACCACATTTTGTGTATCCATTCCTCTGTTGAGGGACATCTGGGTTGTTTCCAGTTTCTGGCTATTATGAATATGGCTGCTATGAACATTGTGGAGCATGTCTCTTTATTACATGTTGGAGCTTCTGGGTGGTATAGCTAGGTCCTCATGTAGTATTATGTCCATATTTCTGAAGGTCCACCAAACTGATTTCCAGAGTGGTTGTACCAGCTTGCAATCCCACCAGCAGTGGAGAAGTGTTCCTCATTCTCCACATCCTCGCCAGCATCTGCTGTCACCTGAGTTTTTGATCTTAGCCATTCTGACTGGTGTGAGGTGGAATCTCAGGGATGTTCTGATTTGCATTTCCCTGATGACTAAGGATGTTGAACATTTCTTTAGGTGCTTCTCAGCCCTACGATTTTCCTCAGTTGAGAATTCTCTGTTTAGCTCTGTTCCCCATTTTTTGATAGGGTTATTTGGTTCTTCTGGAGTCTAACTTCTTGAGTTCTTTGTATACTTTGCATATTAGCCCTCTATCAGACATAGGATTGGTATAGATTTTTCCAATCTGTTGGTTGCCATTTTGTCCTATTGACAGTGTCCTTTGCCTTACAGAAGCTTTGCAATTTCATGAGGTCCCATTTGGTGATTCTTGATCTTTGAGCATAAGCCATTGGTGTTCTGTTCAGGAACTTTTCCCCTGTGCCCATGTGTTTGAGAGTTTTCCCCACTTTCTCTTCTATTAGACTCAATGTATCTGGTTATATGTGGAGGTCCTTGATCCACATGGACTTGAGCTTTGTATAGGAAGATAGGAATGGATCAATTCACATTCTTCTACATGTAGACCACCAGTTGAAACAGCACTATTGGTTGAAAATGGTCTTTTGCACTGGATGGTTTTAGCTCCTTTGTCAAAGATCAAGTGATCATAGGTGTGTGGGTTCATTTCTGGGTCTCCAATTCTATTCCATTGATCTACCTGCCTGTCACTGTACCAATACCATGCAGTTTTTATCACTACTGCTCTGTAGTACAGCTTGAGGTCAGGGAAGCTGATTCCCCCAGAAGTTCTTTTGTTGTTGAGAATAGTTTTTGCTATCCTGGGTTTTTTGTTATTCCAAATGAATTTGAGAATTGCTGTTTCTACGTCTATGAAGAATTGAGTTAGAATTTTGATGGGGATTGCATTGACTCTGTAGATTGCTTTCGGCAGGATGGCCATTTTAACTATATTAATCCTGCCAATGCATGAGTGTGGGAGATCTTTCCATCTTCTGAGGTCTTTTCGATTTCTTTCTTCAGAGACTTGCAGTTCTTGTCATACAGATCTTACACTTGTTTGGTTAGAGTCACACCAAGATACTTCCTATTGTTTGTGACTATTGTGAAGGGTATCATTTCTCTAATTTTGTTCTCAGCCTGTTTATCCTTCAAGTATAGGAAGGCTACTGATTTGTTTGAGTTATTTTTATATCCAGCCCACTCTGCTGAAGGTGTTTATCAACTGTAGGAGTTCACTGGTGGAGTTTTTCGGGTCACTTCATATGATCATATCATCTGCAAATAGTGTTATTTTGATTTCTTCCTTTCCAATTTGTATCACTGTTACTTCCTTTTGTTTTCTAATTGCTCTAGCTAGAACTTCAAGTACTATTTTGAATAGATAGGACGAGAGAGGGCAGCCTTGTCTAGTCCCTGATTTTAGTGGTATTGCTTCAAGATTCTCTCCATTTAGTTTGATGTTGGCTACTGGTTTGCTGTATATTGCTTTTACTGTGTTTAGATATGTGATCTTTCCAAGACTTTTATCATGAAGGGATGTTGAATTTTGTCAAATTCTTTTTCAGCATCTAATGAAATGACCATGTAGTTTTTTTCTTTGAGTTTTTTTATGTAGTGGATTACATTGATGGATTTCCGGGTATTGAACCATCCCTCCTGCATCCCTGGGATGAAGCCTATTTGATCGTGATGAATGATCATTTTGAGTGTTCTTGAATTTGGTTTGCGAGAATTTTATTGAGTATTTTTGTATCAATATTCATAAAGGAAATTGGTCTGAAGTTTTCTTTCTTTGTTGTGTCTTTGTGAGGTTTTGGTATCAGTGTAATTGTGGCCTCATAGAACAAATTAAGTAGTGTTCCTTCTGCTTCTATTTTGTGGAATAGTTTGAAGAGTATTGGTATTAGGTCTTCTTTGAAGGTCTGATAGAATTCTTCAGTAAACTCATCTGGTCCTGGGCTTTTTTTGGTTGGGAGACTTTTAATGACTTTTCTATTTCTTAGGGGTTATGGGAGTGTTTAGATGGTTTACTAATCCTGACTTAACTTTGGTATTTGTCTAGAAAATTGTCCATTTCATCCAGATTTTCCAATTTTGTTGAGTATAGGCTTTTGTAGTAGGATCTGATGATTTTTTTAATTTCCAGAAAATTGTCCATTTCATCTAGATTTTCCAATTTTGTTGAGTGTAGGCTTTTGTAGTAGGATATGATGATTTTTTTGAATTTCCTCAGTATCTGTTGTTATATCTCCCTTTTTATTTGTAATTTTGTTAATTTTGATATCTCTGTGCCCTCTGGGTAATCTGGCTAAGGGTTTATCTATGTTGTTGATTTTCTCAAAGAACCAACTCCTGATTTTGTTGATTCTTTGTATAATTCTTTTTGTTTCTACTTGGTTGATTTCAGTCCTTAATTTGATTATTTCCTGCCTTCTACTCCTCTTGGGTGTATTAGTTTCTTTTTGTTCTAGAACTTTCAGGTGTGCTGTTAAGCTGTTAGTATACATGCTCTCCAGTTTCTTTTTGGAGGCATTCAGAGCTATGAGTTTTCCTCTTAACACTGCTTTCATTGTGTCCCATAGGTTTGGGCACTTTCATTTTCATTAAATTCTAGGAAGTCTAATTTCTTTCTTTATTTCTTCCTTGACCAAGTTATCATTGAGTAGAGCATTGTTCAGCTTCCATGTGTATGTGGCCTTTGTGTTGTTGTTGTTGTTGCCATTGAAGACCAGCCTCATTCCATAGTGATCTGATAGGAGGCATGTGATTATTTCAATCTTATATCTGTGTAGGTTTGTTTTGTGACTGATTATATGATCAGTTTTGGAGGTGCTCCAAGATGCTCATGAGGTGCTGAGAAGAAGGTATATTCTTTTGATGTAGGATGAAATGTTCTATAGATATCTGTTAAATCCATTTGGTTCATAACATCTGTTAATTTTACTGTGTCTCTGTTTAGTTTGTGTTTCTAAGACCTGACCATTGTTGATAGTGGGGTGTTGAAGTCTCCCACTATTATTGTGTGAGGTGCAATATGTGCTTTGAGCTTTAGTAAAGTTTCTTTTATGAATGAAGTTGCCCTTGCATTCGAGGCATAGATGTTCAGAGTTGAGAGTTCTTCTTGATAGATTTTTCCTTTGATGAGTATGAAGTGTCCTTCCTTATCTTTTTTGATGACTTTTGGGTGAAAGCCAATTTTATCTGATATTAGAATGGTTACTCTAGCCTGTTTCTTGGGACCATTTGCCTGGAAAATTGTTTTCCAGCCCTTTAATACGAGGTAGTGTTTGTCTTTAACACGGAAGTGTGTTTCCTGGATGCAGCAAAATGCTGGGTCTTGTTTATGGATCCTGTCTCTCAGTCTATGTCTTTTTATTGGAGAATTGAGTCCATTGATGTTAAGAGATACTAAGGAATAGTGATTGTTGCTTCTTGTTATTTTTTATGTTATTTTTATGTTTGTGTGGCTATCTTCTTTTGAGTTTGTTGAAAGATTACTTTCTTGCTTTTTCTAGGGTATAGTTTCTCTCCTTGAGTTGACATTTTCCATATGTTATCCTTTGTAGGGCTGGGTTGGTGGAAACATATTGTGTAAATTTGGTTTTGTCATAGAATATTTTGGTTTCACCATCTATATTAATTGAGAGTTTTGCTGGGTATTGCAGCTTGGGCTGGCATTTGTGTTCTCTTAGAGTCTGTATGACATCTGCCTAGGATCTTTTATCTTTCATAGTCTCTGGTGAGAAGTCTGGTATAATTCTGATAGGTCTGCCTTTATATGTTACTTGACCTTTTTCCATTACTGCTTTTAATATTCTTTGCTTGTTTTGTGTATTTTGTGTTTTGAATATAATGTGACAGGAGGAATTTCTTTTCTTCTCCAATCTATTTGGAGTTTGGTAGGCTTCTTGTATGTTTATGTTCATCTCTTTCTTTAGGTTAAGGAAGTTTTCTTCTATAATTTTGTTGAAGATATTTACTGGTCCTTTAAATTGGGAATCTTCACTTTCTTCTACACCTATTATCCTGAGGTTCTGTCTTCTCATTGTGTCCTGGATTTCCTGGATGTTTTTGGTTAGGAGCTTTTTGCATTTTGCATTTTCTTTGACTGTTGTGTCAATGTTTTCTATGGAATCTTCCACACCTGAGATTCTCTCTTCCATCTCTAGTATTCTGTTGATGATGCTTGCATCTATGACTCCTGATCTCTTTCTTAGGTTTTCTAACTCCCAGGTTGTCTCCCTTTGTGATTTCTTTATTTTTTCTATTTCTATTTTTAGTTCCTGATGGTTTTGTTTGTTTCCTTTGTCTGTTTGATTGTGTTTTTCTCTAATTCTCTAAGGGATTTTTGTGTTTCCTCTTTTAGAGAATCTAGTTTTTTACCTGTGTTCTTTTGTATTTCCTTAAGGGAGTTATTTATTTCCTTCTTAAAGTCATCTATCATCATCATTAGATGTGATTTTAAATCAGAGTTTTGCTTTTCTGTTGTGTTGGGGTATCAAGCACTTGCTCTGGTGGGAGAGCTGGGTTCTGATGATGCTACGTAGCCTTGGTTTTTGTTCCTTATGTTCTTGCCCTTGCCTTTCGCCATCTGGTTATCTTTGGTGTTAGCTGTTCTTACTCTATCTGCCTTTGGCTTGTCCCTCCTGCAAGCTTCTGTGTCAATATTCTTTGAAGACCAACTGTCTCTGAGAGGAATTTGGATTTGGAGAGCTGTGGTATAGGGTCAGCTCTGAAGTGCAGACAGAAACCAGAAGATTCTTGTCCCCAGCTGACCCTTGGTTCCTGTGTCCTGATGACTCTGCAAGGGTCCCTCTTGATCCAGTGAATTTGAACAGAGGTGGTGGTCTTGCCTGTGCTCAAAGGTGTGTTCAACACTCCTGGGATACCAGCTCTCTCCTTGCACTATTTGAGTATGGAGCCCTGTGTCACAGAATCAGCTCCCTCGCTGCTGATTGAAACCAGAGGACCATTCCTCAGTCCCTGTGTTCTGAGGATTCTAGGTGGGTCCCCCTGAGTAGACAAGCTTGCCACACTCCTGGGAGTCTAGCTTTCTCCCAGCACTATTTGGCTATGGAGCTCTGGTGGCCCAGCAGAGGTCTCCAGTCATAGATGGAAACTGGAAGTCTCCTGTCCCTTGCTGTTCCTCAGTCCCTGTGTCCCGAGGATTCCGGGCATGTCTCGCCGAGCAGTGGTGCTCCTCTTACCTCCACTCACAGGCTTTTCCATGCTCCCGGGAGACTAGCTTTCTCCTGGCACTATTTGGCTATGGAGCCCTGGTGGCCCAGGCAGAGGTCTCCAGCCACAGATGGAAACTGGAAGCAAAATGTGTAATCTTAAGTGTGCAGTTTCATAGACTAACATACCAACTTCTAACTGCATTATTGGGCACAGTTTTATTTTATTCTTAAAATATCTGTTTGCTTCCAGCAAATTCAATATTTGATACATTTACAATATTTATTTTATGATGTTACTATTACGTGTGTGTGTGTGTGTGTGTGTGTGTGTGTGTGCATGTGAGTGCAGGTGCCTGCAGATGCCAGAAGTGGGATCAGAGCCACTAGAGCTGGAGATAGAACTGACTGTGAGCCATTTGATGCTGGGGAGTGAAGTCAGGTTCTCTGCAAGAGCAGTGTGCCCTCTTAACTGCTGATCCATCTCTCTAACCTCCCAGATTAATTTTACAATGGAAGCCTATCAGCTGATTCATCATGTTGCTCGGAATATAAAATATTGTTTTCTCTGAATGCGATGAACTTGGTCCTTATGTTAGAGAATTTCAACCTGAATGTGTATTCTGATTTTAAAACACTTATGTGAGGTCTTTTATTTTTCATGTTATCTGGATGATTATATTAACCAGGTACTAGCTTCCTTTTTGGGCAAGTAGGACTGAAACAAAAGGAAAGGTGAAAGGTTAAGAAGTTAAACCAACCTGGGATTTTGTCTTGTATCTACACAATGAAGGGGCAAGACATTTAATACAGGTGACCTTTGTTTTTTCATTTTAGGTTTTGAATAGCACAAAGTCTGTAGCATTGTTGAGAGGATAAAACAATGACTACTATGACGGTCACATGGTAAACGTTCACTAATTGTATCTGCTATTTATCTTAACAGTTTTATTGAAAGCTGACTTCTGTGGCCCCATTCCTTCCCCACTCTCCCTGTCTCCCTCTCTTCTCCATGTAATCATGTTCCTTCAAGTCCTTTTTGTTACTTCTGTATTCCTTCTATGTGCATGCATGTGGAAGACAGTCACTTCCTACTGGTTACAAGTATTATTCCCATACTCCCCTCTCTCATTTCTGGGAGTTGCTGGGATACCCTTTGTGATGTACACCCACAAGTGAACACTGGAGGAGTACACAGAGGGCAGAAAAATGACCTTGATTCGAGAACTTTTCTCCAGTTAGCAAGAGTGGCATCCTAGACTCAGTTCACTTCTCGAGAGTTTGAGGGCTATTGTAAAAGCATGTGTTTTTAATTTGGTGAAATTACATCTCTTTGGTTAAATCTACTGTGAAATTAAAACCTTGACACAAACCTGACATTCAATAGTCTACATTTGGATGTGGCCTGATTTAATGTGAACTCAGATGGCTGGAGAAAGCTGTAGGTCAATTTAAAAAAAAAATTAGGCTTAACTGCTTGATGATAGAGGCAAATTTGTCAAAAAGAACACCTTCCCACTCATGGAAAGGGAAGACTGAGGGAGATGTCCTGAGTAGCATGGTGGACACTATTCTTAGTGTCTATATTTTATGGATTTTTGATAAGCAGCTGTTGTATGGGTAGTGACATGTTATTGAACTATCTATACAAGGACTCTGTTGTCACTGGGCTCTTTTTACATAATGGTATTAGAGTTTTATTGATAATATTAATAGATGGAGAGTCAAAGTCCTTTTAATATTTTCCCCTTGATGAAAGCTCATCTACCTGTTTGTGTGAAATGGTAGCCAATTGCATTCAGACTGACATTTGCTTTCTCTAGACACACAAGGTTAGTATACTAAGGAAAAACATAATATTACTTGATTAAGAGAGCATTTTCCAGGTAATTTGCTTAAATAAAGAAAAGGTTGTTTTTCTGGCTTCATACAACTAAATAAGGCTAAATCTCAAACTTTGGTAATGTTAAGGACATGTGTGTTTTAACACATAGATCTTTTAATTTCTTAATTGATTATTTACATTTACCTACCCAAATCTATCCCTGTGATATCAATCCTATATCAACATTTTATCCATAAAGTTTTTTTTATTTCCTACCCTTCCTAAGTAGTTAGGAGCCTTGGAAAAAGTTACTAGAAAAATATGTTTCAAGGCCATCAACTTTTTAGGTAATTTTAGAATACTTCCAGGCTTAAAGAAAAATTCTAAGAGCAGAACTCTCATGTAACTGACTTCCAGAATGTTACACAGTGCTTCTTTACTGCTCATGAATAACACTGGTACAGTATTACTTAGTGGAGTTCAATTTCATCCAGAATTCATAACTTTTCCTGTTAATATGTTTGTTTCTTGTGGATTCTACACTGGATATTGCATCATATTTAGTTGTTATTTTACGTAGGGTCCTCTGGGCGAAGGGAATTTTAGACCATCAAGTTCTAACGTTGACCCACTGTCCCTGATCCTCTCATTCTCCTTCTAACTCATTCCTTCCCACTACCATTTCTCCTGTCCTATCAGGTCGTATGTACATGAAAACATAGCTTCATTAATGCTTTCTTTTGATTTAGCTTACATTTAGAATCTGGAGCAGACAAGTGTTTGGTGGGGTACTTGTAGTAATGAACTTCTTTCCTGATGAAGTCTTAGGTTGGACCCTCAGAATGTACATTCTGGGTATGGAAGTTCTGGGATTATGGGCATTACTATCCATTACCAATAGAAATTAGAACTCAACAGTCAGAAGCAAGGAGAAATCCGAAGTTCAGGCTACTGAATTCAAGGTCAGCTTAATATACAGAAGGTTCTGTCTATAATAAATCTCTGAGTTGACTGAATTTTACTTCAGAGTATATCACTCCATGTGTACTGAAGCAGAATGTATTTCTTTCTCCACCCACCAATCTCTAAAGGGTTGACCAGTTGATCAGAAACGTGAAGATGTGTGAACCTACACCATGCCTCTGAACCCACACCTTGCCTCTGACTATTGAGTTATAATTTCTCTTGGTAATGAGTGGTAATGAGTAGAGTGTTTTGGTTTTGACTACCCAAAAACCTAAATATGTCATTAAGTAGACTGACTTAATTACCTGAAGAAAAATTAAGGAAATGAAAACACCAACAGCATATTTTGATTGACATAAATGCCAAATGAGAAGAACCTATGATCTGCATCGAGGCTCTCTTGAAGTTATTATCTTAAAACTGCTTAGTGTGTGTGATTAGGAACTCTGACTAAGAAGAAAGACAATGGCAAGAAATTGGATTTCAATGAAAATAGAGAACATATGTTATTGCAGTGGCAAACAAGATTTAGAAAGTTTTAATATCTTTGGAATATGTTGTGGTCAATGCATAAGAGTAGAATAACATCAGTGTTCTGTAAATCCTAGCACAGCTATTCAACAGCACTTTAATCCAGCTCATAAGACCACTTCCAGTTGAAGATGTTTTTCTTTTTATTTGTCTCCTCCTCCTCCTCCTCCTCCTCCTCCTCCTCCTCCTAATCTTTCTCCTCTTCCTTCTTCTCCTCCTCCTCCCCCTCTTTCCTCCTCCTCCTTCTTTTGGAGACAAGGCCCCAAGTAGCCCCATGTGGCCCAGAAATTTCTGTATACTTGAGTATAAACTCAATTAATGATTCTCTTGCCTCTGCCTCCCATGTGCCATGCACAGTCATGGGTATTCATGCCTACTAGATAAGCACTTGACCAACTGAGCTGTAGCCAAGTCTTCAATTGATGAATATTTGGTTTTTAGAAATTTAGCAGTTCATCTTGCTATCATTTCCATTTTTCATCTTTAATCTCCATCCAACCATATTAATACTCCTCACACCCTCCGCTGGGTTGCCTAATATCCTAAATTAAGCTCTCTCTCCTGAGAAGTTTCTAAAATTTGCCTCTTCCCTGTGGGATTATTCCTCCTGAAATGCAGTGAATTGTTTTAATGTCCCAGCCTAACTTTCAGGACCATTGCTGTCTTGTGGTCCCTCTACTTTAAACCATTCTATATCCTGCTCTGTACTGATGCTAAATGCATATGCTTTGATTGACAGCTTATGGATAATCACTCTTTCAATATGAACCACTAAGTTATATTAACCTATTGGTGGAGTATCATTACCTGGGTACTATGGACAATTTACTTGGAACCTACAGAGGGGAGGAGAAAAAGCAGAACGAATGTATCATATGCCCTCCATATTTGCCTACCACATGCACTTGACATGATTTGTCCCAGCTGTGAGACAAACCATCCTGTCATTTTCTCCTCTTGAAGTTTCTGCTCATTTTCCTTTCTTAGAAGGTCATTAGCCTTGTCAAAAGCCTTTGTCTACTCTGTGTTACTGCATCTAAGGGAAGGCACTGGACACTTCCCTTGAGACTGTTGATTAAAGACAGAAGGGAGCTTATTAGCTATGTTCTTATATTCTCTGCTAACTGTTGAATCCTGTCTTCCGGCAGAGAAAACAAAGGGACTTCAAAACATTTTCTTTTTAAAAAAACCTTATATTCATGAATTTTATAAGTTTTAATTTATTTTTAGTCCTGACTAAATGTGAATAATCCTGCAAGTAGGTGGATTAATAAATTCCCTGTACTAATTGGATGGTGTGAGTTTAATGTTGCTCCAAGCCTCTGGACACTGTGACAGATTATCTAGATTAGGTTGGCTGAATTGTGAAGATCTGCTTTTAGCACCATTCCCTGGGATGGGGTCCTGGCCAGAGAAAAAGAAGAAAGTTGGCTGAATACCAGCATTCATCTCTCCCTACTTCCTGACTGGGGATGCAATGTAGTCGGCTACCTCTAGTTCCTGTCTTCCCCACCAAGATGACCTGTATCAACAAGCCATGAGCCAAAAAAAAGCCTTCCTTCCTAAAGCTGTTTTTGCCAGGGTGTTTCATCACAGCAATATAAAGGCAACCAACACAAACACTTACTGTAGGTTGTATATACAATAACCAGCTGAATCCTCTTAAAAACTCTTTGAGGTAGGTACTATTATAATGTTAATATTAAAGAGAAGATGGGATTCAGATGGGTTAGAAATGTTGTACAGTGATCTTGAGAAATGAATTCAAAGATATCTGATTCCTTATGTTATTTACATCTATTTTTTTGTCATTTCTATTGTTATGATGATTGGACCCTGGAGCATGAGGGAACTATCTGTCCAGAAAAGAGTCAGCAATTCAGTCCAGTTGAGAGAACCAGATTCCAACTGCTTTCTCTCTCAGTGTCTCCTTCACTTAAAGAAGAAGTGAGAGAACAAGAAAAGGCTAATGCACAAGAGAACAGCAGACTTTGGAAGATAGGAGAACTAGAACAAACTGGAGGGAGCTAGGTGAAGTGCTGAGATTCTACCAAGAGGTGCTAATTTGGCACTTAATGTTGGTATAATGGGAAGGTGGCCACAGTCAGGGGACACAGGTATAGTCAGCCAAGAATGTGTTTATAAATTGCTTTAGCCAGCATAAAGTGACTGCTGCTGGCTTCTATACTTTCGCTCTGTGGCTGATGCCCATAGCTTTGCATGGTCTTTATTTCTCAATAGTGAATCTATGCCATTGCCAGAACTTTCTTTGTCTTTTCAAATTAATGATAAAGTGTGCATAGTTTGTTTACTTTCCCTCCTAGGTTTTGACTCTGGAGTCTGTGCTTATGTAATAAGCACTAATTATGGACCGGATGAATGTTATTTTGTCTTCCCCCTCAATGAAGTAATTTCAAAGCACTTCTGATGGAGAATCCCCTGCCCTCTGTTCCTGCATAGACAAGATGTCATAGGTATCCTGGACTCAAAACAATGAGCTCTTCCAACTCAGTTCCTATAAATGTTCATTTGTCATCTTGGGAAGATTAAGTTCCCATATATGATATGTGGATAATAATGACAGTAATAATTATTTGTTACCAGGTGTGTGTGTGTGTGTGTGTGTGTGTGTGTGTGTGTGTGTGATGTATAGTGGGTTACTGTGTGCCTAGCAAATCTCAAGACATGAAGTGCAGACATACCCAATATACTCCAGACTCTGAGGCCTTTGGTTTTTGTTTTGTTTTGAAGTCGTTTACACTGAGATATAATCTTTTTTTTCTTTGACCCCAATGGTAAACATTTGCTCTGACTCTACTTTGAAATTATGTACTTATAACTTTTTTTTCTTCCTCTACTGATTTCCTTTGGGTTTGTTTCTACACACAATCTGGCTTCTCAGGTGAGTGATGTCTCTATATCCTTAATTAGATTACTGTATTCCAGATGTTCAGTCGCTGACTCATTAAATGGACATCATGTAGCTAACTCATCCAGATGCCCTGTCACTGATAGGATTTTGCAGCAAGCTGCTTGAACTTGCTTCCACAAGTACATATACAAGTTGGAAATTCACCTGTAAACTCCTTTTCTCAAACCAATAAACTGTACCCAATAAACAAAAACCTGGAACCAAAAACTATGTACCATAGTGAAGATGTGGAGGCCCAAAGGGGAGCAAGAGACATTTTCTGGCCCTTTAAAGCCATAGAATGGTAGAGATAGAGGAACACTTAATTGAGTGCAAAGAGCAACATAAAAGTTCCAAAAAATAATGACCAAAAATATGCTCTGAATGTTTCCAAGAGAAAAGCAGACTTTTAGCAAGAGAGAACAAGGAATTCTTAATGAGTATGTAACTTTCAACTTCTAAAATATAACTTTTCAAATAACAGCTCAACAGGAATGAAGAAATTAGCACATTATTATTAGAAGGGGTGCGGAAATGAGTCTTTGCTTTCATCTGCTCTTGTCATTAGGAATACATTATTACTTCTGGGAAGTAATCTGGCTGTGTTTTATTACATTTAAAATGTGCATGCTATCTCTCCTAGTCATTCACTCCTGGGAATTGATTTGAAACAAATAAGTAATAAGTTATAAAGATTTACCTATAAAGATGTTTCTTTGAGGTTTGTTGTAACATTAAAAAAAAAAAAAAGACTGAATGCTCACTTATGGTAATGGTGGAATAAATTAATGACTATGTGTATATGTAGATGAGGCAATTATCAGTATAGAGGAAGCAGGGCTCTATAAACTGAGGTGACAGCATGCCCATGTAAACTATATAAGGAAAGGAAAGTTAGTTGCAGAATAATGTATACACTCATATTGTATGTCATGCATAGAATAGCATCTTTTTGGAAACCAAATTATTCAGCAAATGTGCATCATTGTCCAACTTTAAAAATAGTTTTATAATTTTTTGTTTAAAAATAGTTTTATAATTTTTTGTTATATTTAGTATTTTGCATGTATGAATATGTGTGCATATGTACATGTTCATGCTTATCTCTGCTAGAGAACACCTTTCAATGGTTGACTCTCTTCTACTACTATGTGGGGGCTGGGGATCAAATTTAGGGCCTCAGGCTTGGCAACAGTACCTTTGACAACTGAGCCATTTTGCCAGCACTTAATATAATAGGATTACTTTTTGAGTATTTCATGTATGCATATAATAGCTTTTAATTATATTCCCTCCCACTCTTCTTCCTAACTCTGTCCAGATTCACCACTGCTCATTTTCTCAAGTTCATGTTCTCTCTCTCTCTCTCTCTCAACCACAGAGTCCAATGTCTGTCTCTCATATGCATATGGGTGTGGAATCATTCAGTGGAGTGTGGTTAACTTAGAGGAGATTATACCCCTAAAGAAAATTGACTCTTCTTCCCTGGCAGCCATCAGCTGTCAATAATTTCTCAGCTATGGATAGGAACTCAGGATACACCCCCCCCCCCTTACTGTTGAAATGTTCACTGGCTTGATCTTGTACTAGTTTTATGTAAACAACCATAGCTGTGGTGGGCTCCTGAGTATAGAGGCCCTGTCATGCTTAAATGACAGTGTTTTATATAGTCTCTCCCACCCTCTGGCTCCTACAGTCTTTCCTCCCTCTGTTCTGCAATGGTTGCTGAGCCTTGTGGATAGACTGTGTAGCAGACTGCTCCATTTACGGCTGAATAATCCACAAGCAGGGTTCTCTGCACATTGACCAGTTATTTCTGCATTAACCACCAACCTCTGTCAAAAACCAAACCAAACCAAACCAAAAACCAAAAACCAACCAACCAACCAAACAAACAAGCAAACAAAAGTCTCAAACCTTCTATGATAAGTAATCCTTACCTTGACCCTGACTTGAACCCCAACCCTGATCCTGAGGTCAGAAAGCTTATACAAACTATTTTTAAATAAGACTATATGGAAGGAAATATACACAAGCATTACTTCAAGAAAGCAGATTTAAACAATTAACAGGGTATTTGTTATAGAAAGAACATAGTTTAGCATATTTTTTGTTCCAAAGAGAGTAATGCCCCAGTAATTCAAATAATGGACAGTAAAAATACATGTCACTCAAACATGAACAATAAGTAGGTTGGCTGTGTTTAAAAATGGCATGGGCATGTGGAAAGAGGGATTGGTTGCAGGTAGAGACTCTCCTGGGTAGAGAGTCAGGGCCTACAGCTGGTCCAATGGTGCTTGGGTAGCTTCTTTTTTTTTTGAATTGATTATTTACTTTATTTATATTTCAAATGATTTCCCCTTCCAGGACTCACCTTCAGAAACCCCCTATCCCATTCCCCTCCCTCTGCCTCTATGGTGGTGCTCCCCCACCCACCCACCCACTCCTGTCTTCTCTCCTTAGCATTAACCAACACAGGGGCATCGAACACCCTAAGGCCCAATGGTCTCTCCTCCCACTCATTTCCAACAAGGCGCTCCCCTGCTACATATGTGGCCAGCACCATGGGTCCCTCCATGTGTATTCCTTGGTTGGTGGCCCAGTCTCTGGGTGCTCCAGGGGTCTGGCCAGTTGACACAGTTGCTCCCTCTATGGGGCTGCAAACCCCCTCAGCTCCTTCAGTCCCATTCCTCTGTCCGGGACCACATGCTCAGTCCAATGGTGGCCTGCGAGCATCTGCCTCCGTATTTCACATGCTCTGACTGGGCCTCTCAGGAGACAGATCAAGGAAACATAAACTAAACAGAGATACAGCGAAACTAACTGAAGTTATGGACCAAATGGATTTAACAGATATTATAGAACATTTCACCCTAAAACAAAAGAATATACCTTCTTCTCAGCACCTCATGGTACCTTTTCCAAAATTGACCATATAATCGATCATAAAACATACCTCAACAGATATAAGAAGATTGAAATAATCCCATGACTCCTACAGATCACTACCAATTAAGGCTGGTCTTCAATAGCAACAAAAATAACAGATTTACAAGCAGTGCAGAGAGAAAGCTACCTGCCCACTTGTGCTGAGGAGCCAGTGGGAGGTGGGCTCCAGACACAGGGACTGAGGAAAAGCTGGGAGGTAAGAGCCTGCCTGTCTCCACCTGTGGCCAGAAACCCTGCCTGGCCCACCAGGCCTCCATATACAAGCAGTGCAGAGAGAAAGCTACCTGCCCACTTGTGCTGAGGAGCCAACTGGAGGCGGGCTCCAGACGCAGGATTTGAAGAACAGCTGGAAGAGAGAACAGGTCTCCCAGGATTATTGGCATCTGAGCTTGAAGGAAAGACAAGCCACAGTTAGAGAGAGAAAGACCAGCTAACACCAGAGATAACCAGATGGTGAAAGGCAAAGGCAAGAACACAAGGAACAGAAACCAAGACTACTTGGCTTCATCAGAACCAAGCTTTCCCACCACAGCCAGCCCTGGATAACCCAACACACCAGAAAAGGAAGACTCAGACTTAAAATCACTTATCAAGAGGAAGATAGAAGATTTTAAGAAGGAAATAAATAACTCCCTTAAAGAAATACAAGAGAACACAGGTAAACAACTGGAAGCCCTTAAAGAGGACACACAAAAATATCTTGAAGAATTACAGGAAAACACAATCAAATGGGCAGAAATACAGGAAAACACAATCAAACAAATGAACAAAACCATTCAGGAATTAAAAACAGAAATAGAAACAATAAAGAAATCACAAAGGGAGACAACCCTGGAGTTAGAGAACATAGGAAAGAAATCAGGAGTCATAGATGCAAACATCACCAACAGAATACAAGAGATGGAAGAGAGAATCTCAGGTGTGGAAGATATCATAGAAAACATGGACACAACAGTCAAAGAAAACACAAAATGCAAAAAGCTCCTAACGAAAACATTCAAGATATCCAGGATGCAATGAGAAGACAGAACCTGAGGATAATAGGCATAGAAGAGAGTGAAGACTCCAAACTTAAAGGACCAGTAAATATCTTCAACAAAATTATAGAAGAAAACTTCCCTAACCTAAAGAAAGAGATGAACATAAGCATACAAGAAGCCTACAGAACACCAAATAGACTGGACCAGAAAATAAATTCCTCCCGTCACATTATAATCAAAACACCAAATACACAAAACAAGGAAAGAATATTAAAAGCAGTAAGGGAAAAGGGGCAAGTAACATATAAAAGCAGACCTAACAGAATTACACCAGACTTTTCACCAGAGACTATGAAAGCTAGAAGATCCTGGGCAGATCTCATACAGACTCTAAAAGAACACAAATGCCAGCCTAGGCTGGTATACCCAGCAAAATTCTCAATAATCATAAATGGTGAAACCAAAATATTCTACGACAAATCCAAATTTGCACAGTATGTCTCCACAAACCCAGTCCTACAAAGAATAATATATGGGAAATGCCAACTCAAGGAGGGAAACTACACTCAAGAAAAAGTAAGAAAATAATCTTTCAACAAACTCAAAAGAAGATAGCCACACAAACAATATAAACAACATCAAAAGTAACAGGAAATAATAATCACTATTCTTTAATATCTCTTAACATCAATGGTCTCAACTCCCGAATAAAAAGACATAGACTGACAGACTGGATCCATAAACAGGACCCAGCATTTTGCTGCATCCAGGAAACACACCTCCGTGTTAAAGACAAATACTACCTCAGAGTAAAGGGTTGGAAAAAAATTTTCCAAGCAAATGGCCCCAAGAAACAGGCTGGAGTAGCCATTCTAATATTGGATAAAATTGACTTTCAACCAAAATTCATCAAAAAGGATGAGGAAGGACACTTCTTACTCATCAAAGGAAAAATCTACCAGGAAGAACTCTCAATTCTGAACATCTATGCCCTGAATGCAAGAGCTCCCACTTTCATAAAAAAAACTCTACTAAAGCTCAAAGCACACATTGCACCTCACACAATAATAGTGGGAGACTTCAACACCCCACTATCAACAATGGACAGATCTTGGAAACATAAACTAAACGGAGACACAGTGAAACTAACAGATGCTATGAACCAAATGGGTTTAACAGATATCTATAGAACATTTCATCCTGCATCAAAAGACTATACCTTCTTCTTAGCACCTCATGGTACCTTCTCCAAAATTGATCATACAATTGGCCACAAAACAAAGGTCAACAGATATAAGAAGATTGAAATAATCGCATGCCTCCTATCAGATCACTATGGATTAAGGTTGGTCTTCAATGGCAACAACAACAAAAGAAAGCCCACATACACATGGAAGCTGAACAATGCTCTGCTTAAGGATAACTTGGTTGAGGAATAAATAAAGAAGGAAATTAAAGACTTCCTAGAATTCAATGAAAATGAAAATACAACTTACCCAAACCTATGGGACACAATGAAAGCAGTGTTAAGAGGAAAACTCATAGCTCTGAATGCCTCCAAAAAGAAACTGGAGAGAGCATATACTGAAAGCTTAACAGCACATCTGAAAGTTCTGGAACAAAAAGAAGCTAATACACCTAAGAGGAGTAGAAGGCAGGAAATAATCAAATTAAGGACTGAAATCAACCAAGTGGAAACTAAAAGAACTATACGAAGAATCAACAAAACCAAGAGCTGGTTCTTTGAGAAAATCAACAAGCTAGATAAACCCTTAGCCAGACTAACCAGAGGGATCAGAGATAGTATCCAAATTAACAAAATTAGAAATGAAAATGGAGATATAACAACAAACTCTGAGGAAATTAAAAAAAATCATCATATCCTACTAGAAAAGCCTATATGCAACAAAATTGGAAAATCTGGAGGAAATGGACACGTTTCTAGACAGATACCAATTACCAAAGTTATATCGGGATCAGATAAACCATCTAAACAGCCCAATAACCCCCAAAGAAATAGAAGCAGTCATTAACAGTCTCCCAACCAAAAAAAGCCCAGGACCAGATGGGTTCACTGCAAAATTCTATCAGACCTTCAAAGAAGACCTAATACCAATACTCTTCAAGCTTTTCCATAAAATAGAAACAGAAGGAACACTACCCAATTCATTCTATGAGGCCACAGTCACACTGATACCAAAGACCCACAAAGACCCAACAAAGAAAGAAAACTTCAGACCAATTTCCCTTGTGAATATCAATCAAAAATACTCAATAAAATTCTTGAAAACCGAATCCAAGAACACATCACAACGATCATTCACCATGATCAAGTAGGCTTCATCCCAGGGATGCAGGGAAGATTCAATACTCAGAATTCCATCAATGTAATCCACTACATAAACAAACTCAAAGAAAAAAACCACATGGTCATTTCGTTAGATGCTGAAAAAGCATTTGACAAAATTCAACATCCCTTCATGATAAAAGTCTTGGAAAGATCAGGAATTCAAGGAGCATACCTAAACTTAGTAAAAGCAATATATAGCAAACCAGTGGCCAACATCAAACTAAATGGAGAGAAACTCGAAGCAATCCCACTAAAATCAGGGACTAGACAAGGCTGCCCTCTCTCTCCCTACCTATTCAATATAATACTTGAAGTTCTAGCTAGAGCAATCAGGCAACAAAAGGAAATCAAAAGGATACAAATTGGAAAGGAAGAAATCAAAATATCACTATTTGCAGATGATATGATGGTATACTTAAGTGACCTGAAACACTCCACCAGAGATCTGCTACAGCTGATACACAACTTCAGCAAAGTGGCTCGATACAAAATTAACTCAAGCAAATCAGTAGCCTTCCTATACTCCAAGGATAAACAGTCTGAGAAAGAAATTAGGGAAATAACACCCTTCACAATTGTCACAAACAATATAAAATATCTTGGTGTGACTCTAACCAAACAAGTGAAAGATCTGTATGACAAGAACTTCAAGTCTCTGAAGAAAGAAATTGAAGAAGACCTCAGAAGATGGAAAGATCTCCCATGCTCATGGATTGGCAGGATTAACATAGTTAAAATGGCCATCCTGCCAAAAGCAATATACAGATTTAATGCTATACCCATCAAAATCTCAACTCAGTTCTTCATAGACCTAGAAAGAGCAATTCTCAAATTCATATGGAATAACAAAAAACCCAGGATTGCAAAAACTGTCCTCAACAATAAAAGGTCTTCTGGGGGAATCAGCCTTCCTGACCTCAAGCTGTACTACAGGGCAGTAATGATAAAAACTGCATGGTATTGGTACAATGACAGGCAGGTAGATCAATGGAATAGAATTGAAGACCCAGAAATGAACCCACATGCATATGGTCACTTGATCTTCGACAAAGGAGCTAAAACCACACAGTGGGAAAAAACCAGGGTCTTCAACAAATGGTGCTGGATCAACGGGTGGTCTACATGTAGAAGATTGCGAATTGATCCATTCCTATCTCCCTGTACAAAGCTCAAATCCAAGTGGATCAAGGACCTTCACATAAAACTAGATACACTGAATCTAATAGAAGAGAAAGTGGGGAAGAATCTCGAACACTTTGGCACAGGGGAATTGTTCCTGAACAGAACACTGATGGCTTGTGCTCTAAGATCAAGAATTGACAGATGGGACCTCATAAAATTACAAAGCTTCTGTAAGGCAAAGGACACTGTGAATAGTGCAAAATGGCAACCTTCAGATTGGGAAAAGATCTTTACCAATCCTACATCTGATAGAGGGCTAATATCCAAAGTATATAAAGAACTCAAGAAGCTAGACACCAGAGATCCAAATAACCCTCTCAAAAAATGGGGAAGTAAGCTAAACAGAGAATTCTCAACTGAGGAAACTCAATTGGCTGAGAAGCACCTAAAGAAATGTTCATTATCCTTAGTCATCAGGGAAATGCAAATCAAAACAACCCTGAGATTTCACCTCACACCAGTCAGAATGGCTAAGATCAAAAACTCAGGTGACAGCAGATGTTGGCAAGGATTTGGAGAAAGAGGAACACTCCTCCCTGCTGGTGGGAATGCAAGTTGATACAACCTCTCTGGAAATCAGTTTGGCGGACCCTCAGAAAAAGGAACATAATACTACCTGTGGACCCCGCTATTCCACTCCTGGGCATATACCCAGAAGATGCTCCAACATGTAATAAAGACACATGTTCCACTATGTTCATAGCAGCCATATTTATAATAGCCAGGAGCTGGAAACAACCCAGATGTCCCTCCACAGAGGAATGGATACAGAAAATGTGGTACATTTACACAATGGAATACTACTCAGCTATTAAAAACAATGACTTCATGAAATTCGTAGACAAATGGATGGATCTTGAAACTATCATCCTGAGTGAGGTAACGCAGTCACAAAAGAATGAACATGCTATGTACTCGCTGTTAAGAGGTTATTAGCCCAAAAGTTAGAAATACCCAAGAGTCACTTTACAACAACAGTAGTTCTGAGTGTGACATCCCAAATGGAGGACTTGGAGAAAGGACTGAAGGAGCTGAGGGAGTGTGCAGCCCCAGGGAGGTAACAACAGTGGCAACTGGCCTGACCCCCTGATACTTCGGGAGATTGATCCACCAACTAAAGAATACACATGGAGAGACCCATGGTGCTGGCCACAAATGCGGCAGAGGAAGGTCTTGTTATCCATCAGGGGGAGGAGAGGCCCTTGGGCCTGAAGGTGTTAGATTCCCCAGTATAGGAGAATGACAAGGAGGAAAGATGAGAGTGGGTGGGTGGGTGGGTGGGAGGGTGGGTTGGAGAATATCCCCATATTGACAGGGGGAAGGCTGAGGGAATCGGGAGGTTCCAAAGGGGAGATCTGAAACATTTGAAATGTAAATAAAATATGAAAATTAAAAAAAAAAAAAAACACAAAAATAACAGAAAGCCCACATATACACAGAAGCTGAACAAGGCTATAATCAATGATAACTTGGTCAAGAAAGAAATAAAGAAATTAAAGACCTTTTAGTATTTAATGAAAATGAAGGTGCAATATACCCAAACTTGTGGAACACAATGAAAGCAGTGCTAAGAGGAAAATTTATAGCTCTGAGTGCCTCCAAGAAGAAACTGGAGAGAGCATACACTAGCAGCTTAACAGCACACCCTAAAGCTCTAGAACAAAAAGAAACTAATACACACAAGAGGAGAAAAAAGAAAATAATCAAACTGAGGGCTGAAATCAACCAAGTAGAAACAAAAAGAACTATACAAAGAATCAACAAAACCAGGAGCTGGTTCTTTGAGAAAATCAACAAGATAGATAAACCCTTAGTCAGACTAACCAGAGGGCACAGAGACAGTATCCAAATTTAAAAAAGCAAAAATGAAAAGGAAGATATAACAACAGAAAATGAGGAACTTAAAAAGATCATCACACCCTACTACAAAGGCTATACATAATTGTTATTATCCTTTGAGACAGTGCTTCTCCAGCATCTCCTGCCTTGTTCTTACACAAGATCAAGGCCTAAGTTTATACTATCTGTATGAGATAAGGTTATTCTGCTTTTCCATGCTCTTGACTTACATTTTAAGATTAATAGCCTCAATTTATTTATTTATCTGTGCAAACTTAAATTTTCCCATCTACGGAGATTAATATATCTATGGGTGCATATATATGTACATGTGTATATATGTGTATGTGTATATACATCCACCTTCAATTTGTATAACTTGAACAACCACCCTTTGCTATGTATTTAACTTTAATTAAATTCCTTTCTACTTACTATGTAAGCCTATTTCTAGGTTCCCAAATTGTCATATCTGGCCAAACAGTACCAGCAATCCTGTGTTGCCCACAGTCAGAGAACCCAATTGACTTGGCTAGCTTCCATTCCCTTCTTCACCTTCATCACTTCTTCTTCTATATCATGGTTCTCACTTCCTTTAGTTATTTTGTGTGCATGAGGAATTATCACCAGTACAGTTCCTGATGCACTATCTTCTAATGTGACACTGAGATTATTTGGTACGCATTGTTAGATTTTATTTCCAGTCTTCATTAAAGATGATCTTCTTCCTCTTCTTCTTCCTCTTCCTCTCCTTCTCCTCCTCCTTCTGTTTCTTCTCCTTCTCCTCCTCCTCCTCCCCCTCCTACTCCCTCTCCTCCTCCACCTTTTTCTGATTCTTCTTCCTCCATCTCCTCTTCCTCTTCTCATCCTTCTCTCTTTCTTTTTCATGTTTTAATGTCTGCATTGCTACAATGTCCTAGTGTTTGAGTCCTCTGTTTCTCAGACTACAGGATAATGTTGTCAGTCAGGTGGTAGTGATGCTGAAATCCATTCAGCTTCCGTGTCGTCCACTTTCTTATTTATAAAGTGAGATAGTATTATCATGTACTCTTTAACATTTTAATAAAACAGTAAGTAGAAAAGTCACAGTAGATACTCAGCAGCTGTTTGTTTTAAAGGTGACTAACAGTTTCTTTTTTCTTTTTTTTTTTCTTTTTCTTTTTCTTTTTTTTTTTGACAAAATTTGATAGCAGCTCAGGGGTTCTTAGTGATTCAATCAAGGTCAGCAGCTGTGAATGACAAATGGTTACATTTACCCGTAGGCTCGAATCCTTTCAAGTTTCCTCTGGTTAGTTTTAAATTGAGGTCCTTTCTCCTTTCTCTGCAAACTTACCTTCTGAATCTAGAAACATCTCCACCTTTTCTCCCAAGGTGGTGGGGTAGAGCCAAGCATTTGGTTTATTGAGAATTGCTTTCTTTGAATTTCTAGGCCCAGGTAAACAAGTTAGCTAAACTGTTAATCTTGAGCTAATGTGTGTGTGTGTGTGTGTGTGTGTGTGTGTGCGCGTGCGCGCATAAGACAGAGAGAGAGAGAGAGAGAGAGAGAGAGAGAGAGAGAGAGAGAGAGAATGAATATGAGTGTGGCTTTTGCAGCTCTCAAGGGGCCAGATTTTACTATTATTGGAACTATTTAGCAACCTTAGACACACACACACTCTCTCTCTCTCTTCTCTCTCCTCTCTCTCTCTCTCTCTCTCTCTTTCTCTCTCTCATATGTGCATGCTGCATGGTGAGGGTGTGTGCACACATGGAGACCTGAGAACGATCTGTTGGGTGTCTTTCTTTACCTTCAGACAAGATCTCTAACTGAACCTGAAGCTTTCTATTTTGGCTAGGATGGCTGGTCATCCAGTGAGTTCTGCTGATCCTTGAACCCTCCGAAGCTGGGGTTATATGGAGGCCGTGTCTGGGTTACTATGGAAATTCAAAGTCAGATATGGCACTTCTTGCTCACTGAGCCATCTCTACAGTCTCCATCTCTAGAGGTTTTATATACTTAGCAGTGACAGTACTTGGATATGAGTCTACCTTAGATCCTTAATGAGATGTTACACTAGAGAGTGCAATGTTTGGCTTTTAGAGTCAGTCTCTGAGCCAGATGCAGGAGGGACAGAAGAGGCTGAAAAGCAGGTGTCTTCACTGTGCTTCATGGTCAATGTAGGTCTCGAGTTGTGGCACTCTCCTTAGTTCTATTTGTATAGAATCAGGCTTTGTCTAGATATGTATAAACTCAGGCAAAGACTTTTAAACTCACACACAGCTTTCAAAACTTTGAGAAATGAAACCTGGAGATAGAATGTAATTTTCCTTTTTTGCCCCAAAGCAAACACCACATTGAAAATTTGGAAGGGGGATTCAAGCAGTAGGTGGGAGAAGAAGTCATTTCTTTCTGTGAACATTTTGTCGAGACAGAGCCCTGAGGACACTGTCTTCCCCTGGGACATCATAAACATTCTTCACCCGCCTTTCTTACCTCATCTTCTCTCCAATCCTGCAGGAGTCTCAATAAACCTACTCAGAACAATCCTTCTGTGGTTTTGCTTTCTCTGAAAAAGAAAAGAAAATGTAAAATTCAATTGTCTAACATGTTTTAGGCAACATTTGGAATAAATAATTTTTTATAGGTTTATATATTGTACTTGTGAGCACATGCATGTGTGCGTGCGTGTGTGTAGAGGTCAGAGGTTGACATTAAGTATCTTCCTTAACTTCTCTCGCCTCCACCTTTTTAGATATCTTTCAATGAACCCGGAACTCTCCAGTTCAGTAGCTGAATAGCAAGCTCTAGGGACCCTCCTGTCATGTCTCACCCCACGGCTGGAGTTACAATCCATTCCAGCACACCTAACTTTTAAATGGGCTTGGGCGTCTGAATTTAAGTCATTGTGCATTGCTGTCTGTAGTTAATTGACTGAGGCATCTCACATGAATGCATGTCTCTAATGAGCTTTTGGAAAGCAGATGCACCCATAGAACTAACTAATCCCAGTGAAATGGTTGTGACCCGGAGTAGGATGCTTTGAAAATGATCAAAGGATATTACAGGAAGGTGCATGATAGAAGGGGCTTTCAGAGAAGGTGCTGGGTGAGCAGTCATTTTGACAAGTCCTGGAAATATTTATTATTCAGAGGGAGGAAGGGCAGGTGATGCATAATGAAGAAGAGAAACTGGATGGTGAATAGAGCGGTGTGTTTGAGGTAGAAGGTTCAGGAAATAGGATAAATTTATGACGTGTATTAAAATTAGGAAGTGCCATTTGGAACTTCTGTCTGAAATGCGAGGATTAAAGAACAGGATCCATTATCCCATCTGGCGACAGCCCATAAAGTTCTTTAGCTAGTGAAAATCAAGTTTTAATCAGTCACACAAAACAACTTTTTTCATGTCCCTAGTAACAGAAAGCTTCATTGAGACAGATAGGAAGAAGGTACAGTGAATGTGACACTTCAGAATATTGGAAAACTTTCTGGTGCCGTTTACTAACTTGACCAAAACATTAACTGTCATTAATGTTTGATACTGCAGATGTTCTGTGTACTGTTGCATTCCTGTCAACTTGACACAACCTAAGTAACCTAGGAAGAGGAACTTCAGTTAAGGATCTGGTTTCAGCAGATTGGCTTGTGCGTATTTCTGTGCAGCATCTTGAGTAATGACTAATGTGGGAGGGCCAGTCCACTGAGGGACCTTAGCAGGTTAGCCTAGGTTACTTAACAAAGCAGGCTGAGCAAGCTACAGAGAACAAGCTAGTTTACCAGCATCTGCCCCATGGTCTCTGCTCTTGTTTTGCTATCAGGTTCCTACCTACAAGCCCTGCCTGAATTCAAACCCCTACCCTAAGTTAGTTTCATTTGGTATTTTATCATAGCAACTGAGAAGAAAAGTAGGCAGACTGTGAGGTCTCTGTGTTTGTTCCCTAAGGTGGGACAGACTGTGAGGTCTCTGTGTTTGTTCCCTAAGGTGGGACAGACTGTGTGGTCTCTGTGTTTGTACCCTAAGGTGGGAAGCGATGGGCATGTTGGAGACTGAGAATAAAGATTCTTTGAAAGGAAGATGGTGTACAATCAGCCATATCGTTGAATAGCTCCTGGTCTCCCACCTACCCCTTCCTCTTTCATGAATCTGATCATTAAAGGGAGCGCCACACTTAGAAAACACTTGCTTTGTGTTTTCTCTATTGGCTGGTTTTTCTGAAACCTTTTCTTTTACTTGAAAGGCTAGAAGGTGTACAATTAATTATTAATAAATCCCGGGTGGAGTCACTACCTGCCTCAATGGTTTAGGTTCCCGAATGAATGACACATACACAGCCTTTATATTTGAATACTCCTTAAGCAGCACAATAGCTGGTAAACTGCCTAACCTACATGCTGCTAGAACACATCTCCCACTGATAATTCCGGGTTACTACTTACTAATTTCTATGTCATATCTTGGCTGCTCTTAACTCCAATAAGTTAGCCATCTGGGCCACATTTTCTTGGCCCAGAGCCTGGGGTGCTCTCCTTGCTTCTCTACCCCACAGCCTCTGTGTCTCTCTTCTTTCCACACTCTTTTAAAGCATGGCAGCTCTCCCTCCTAGTCCCAAGCCTGGAAATCCTGCCTTTGTCTGTCCTCCCCAGCTATTGGCTGCTGGCATCTTTATTTACTAATCAGAACCAATTGGGGGCGGGTTCTCAGAATCTCAGTGCAGACCCTCTAGTGCAACAGGTTTTTTGGGAAACAATTAGCATTGGTAATACAAGGAGCTACAAACATGCATAGCTATTTTTTGTTTGTTTTTGTTTTGTATTTAGAGGAAGTAATTCTTGGCAGACAAATGCCAACTATTTTGATACTTGAAGTTAGGTTTTTTGTTTATTTGTTTGTTTGTTTTTGTACCAATGTCAACTTCTCTGAGTTCTAAAGCCAAGGAAAGTTGTTTATTTTTTTAAATGTATTTATTCACTTTATATCCTGATTGCAGTCCCCCTCCCTCCTCTCCACCAAACCCCACCCTCACAAATCCCTCCTCCCATTACCCCTCCCCCTTTCCTCAGAGAAGGAGAAACCCCACCTTGGGTACCACCTTGCCCTGGGACATCAAGGTGATGATGGATTAGGGTATTGCAGCTGACTGAATATTTATGCTCTTTTCCTTTGTCCCAGTCACATGTTGATAACTAATTCTCCATGTGATGTTTGCAAGCAAAGCCTTTGGGAAGGTGGAAGCTTCATTTCCTTTTCAAAGGAATGTAACCAGGGAGCCCTCTCATTCCTTTGGATGTGTGTTACACTGCACAAAGATGGGTCTTATAATTTGAATGTAAAATGTTACCTCACAGAGCCATGTATTTAAACATGTAATACCCAATTGGTGTTGCTATTTGGGGAGGTTGTGGATCCTTTAGGAGGTGAGTCAATAGGGATGGGTCTTGAAGTACATGGCTACCCCACTTCCAGTCTCAACTTTGCTTCTTGGTACTTCTTGCATCCTCAATTATGAGGAAGCAGATTCACTGTCGTGCCAAAATAGACAAGAACCACTCTGACTCCCATGCCTTCCTCTCTGTGATGGCTGACACTCTCAAATCATGAACCAAAGTAAGCTCTTCCCTCTCTCTCTCTCTCTTATTCTCTGTTGTTGTTTTTTTGGGGGGTGTGTGTGTTGGTTTTCGAGACAGGGTTTCTCTGTGTAGTCCTGGCTGTCCTGGAACTCACTCTGTAGACCAGGCTGGCTTTGAACTCAGAAATCCACCTGCCACTGCCTCCTGACTGCTGGGATTAAAGGTGTGCGCCACCACTGCCCAGCTCTTCCTCTCTTACACTGCTCTTGTCTGGTGAGTCATTCACAGCAGTGAGAAAAGTAGCTAATATGATTGGTACCCAAGAGCCAATCATCTTAGCTGTCTCAAAATGAGAAATCCATTTCTGTTTTTTATCATGCCATCCTTGGTATTCTCCTGTAGCATCCTGAAAGGGTAGAAAATGTGTCAATCCAAACATGGTTACTGCTTTCATTCCTCGATGAAACTAACAGGCAAGCCTGTTTTTTTGGCTTCCTCTGATTTCTATAGATATGTCTTATGGTCAATTTTCACTCCTGAAGCTTCATGAGCTCTGTCTCTACTATTTAAACTTTTCAAAAGTAATCTCTAATCATTAGATTAAGATTAAACCCTTCCTTGATGGAAGGGAACAAGTAATATACTTGATCTATAATTAATTTCTGTTCCACTGCTGGCTATGTTGCTTGTACAAGTAACTCAGAGTCTTACAGCCTGAGTTTCCTATCTTTAAGATGGAGATGATGATAAGTTATTATTGTTTCAACAATAAGTATATAGTGCACATATGTGCTACCCATCATATATGGCCCAAAGTGACCACCACACACTTACTAGCCATCTACTGTTCTCATTATTATTATCCTTATTACGAGAGACTAGCCAATCTAGTGCTCTAACCTGCCTCTCTCTCTCTCTCTCTCTCTCTCTCTCTCTCTCCCCCACAGTATGTGCATGTGTGTGTGTGTGCATGCATCTACGTGTGTGCATGCATCTGTGTGTGTATGTGTGTGTGTATGTATGTGTAGTAAGCCATCTGTCAATGGAACCATTGTAATAAACCATTCAACCCATTGTGAACTTTTCTCCCTCTGTCAAAATAAAATGAACCAGAATGACAGATTGCGGAATTAGACTCATTTAGATTTCATCATTCCTGAACGGATAATTCAGTGTGTTTCATTATTCATTTGGTCACTCACGGAGACTGGCTTTAGTTTCAGCATATTTGCAGTTTGGATAACAATAGATGCACATACAGTCTTGTGAGACTTTATAGGGATGGTCTATCTAAGGTGCCCAGGAGAATGACTGACGTATGGTAAGTGCTCAGCGCATGGTGTCTTTACTAAACTAGCAGCAGCATTAGTTACAACAGTGATAATGTATGCAGATGGGGAGGTGGTATCATAGTAGGTGAAATGTGAGTTAGATTTTCTAGGGTGGGTAGGGGAAGAACAGCCCATGTTAACTCACAACTGCTTAAAGTCGATTGTTACAAAGAAGTCAAGGCAGGAACTTAAAGCAGCTGGTTATTTGTACAGTCTAGAACAGAAAGAAGTGAGTGCAAGAATGTTTTCTTCTCAGCTGCTCTTCTTTATTATTATACACTCCCAGGATACAAATGAAGGGAATAATGCCACCCATGGTAGGCTAGGTCTTTACATATCAATTTACATACTCAAGATAATTAATCACAGACTTGCCTACAAGCCAAATAAACCTATAAAAATCCCTTCTTAAGACTCTTTATCCACTTGATTCTAGATTATGTCAAAGTGACAATTAAAATCCAACCCTCACAGTATAGAAGAAAAGCAAAGGTATTATAGATATGGTGGAGAGTGCAGTTAGAATTTATAAAATAAAGAAATGGCAGTAGTAGAAATGTCCAGTGGGAAGCCATACCTCTTTGTTTATGAAGGTTTGCCATAGTACACATGGGAGAGAAACTTTAAAGTACTGTTAGAATTTCAAACATGAAGATCACAAGTCCTACATCCTATCTCCTGGGGATGGGGTAATTAGTAACCCCAAGGCACAGTGTGAGGATCTATGTTTTTGTAAAGGCTTGCCAGCATGGATGAGGGTTATAATTCAAACAGTTGCAAACAAGTTACAGGTCACAACTTGAGGAAGACAACAGGAAGAACTGGTGAGCTATTATAGGTAACTGATAGGGAAGAGATGAGCTGCATAAAAATGAACACCATCTTATCTAGCCCAGTGAAGAGGTATCCTTAGTTTGGGGGTGCATGTCAAAACACATTGCCCTAAAATGTAGGGCATATTCGGATAAACATACTCCCACCACAAGAAACAAACAAAAATACTGTTTATTTAAGGGTAGAATTTCTCATGTCATGATTAAAATTTCTACTTCAGTCTTACTAAGGTACAATGATAGGAATATGTGGCCTCCAATACTAAAGAGAATTCAGCATTGGAGAGATGCTCAATGGTTGAAGAGGTACCTCTGCAATTTGAGGTCCAAAGATCCACAACTACCTATAACTCCAGCTCTAAGGCATCCTTTTTTTTTTTTTCTGTTGCCCACGCCCACTTCACGCATGTTCAGCGCTTCCATATATATGCATAATTAAAATAGGAGATCAAATCGTTAAGACAGTAATTAGAAGGAAGGCTACTGGGTAGGCCCCAGACAAAGCATAGTGGATGAGTAAGGCATACCCACCGGGTTCCACAGAGTTCCTGTTTTGGAAGTAAGTTCAAGTTACCTGAAGTGAGAAATGGTTTGATCATTACCAGCATAGCCTGGCCCCAGGCCTCTGTCTCATTTTTTTTTTCTTTTCTTCCCAAGCTTGGCAGGATCTTCTCCAACATCATCGGTACTCCAGTCCTTGCTCCAAGACCTACTCTCAGGTGGCCTTAAGCTTAGAGGACCAAAGTGCTGCTTTTAATTCGTAAATCTAAGCGAAATTCTTGTTTCCTGAATAAATAATTGTACCAAAATAAATTTTTATTTATTTATTTTTTTTTAAGGCAACTGTTGAGAAGAGAAAAGCAGCCACTGCTTAGGGCTGAGAAGGGAACAACAAATTCATGAGATCTCTGAAATGACTATCATTTTACTGTAAGGGTGATTAGGTCCCAACTGAGGGAGGAGCAGAAGAAAACACATTTAAATTTAACAATGACCTCACAGTTTCTGACAGCTAATGAATGGTAAGGTGTTCATTTCTTTTTTTAATCCTTTCTTTACTTATCTTAGTTTATCCTTATAAAAGTGCAAATCCTGAAGTCTAAAGGTGAATAACTTGTGGTTTAGAGAAATCTGTGTTGCTATGGGGGTCGTAAGACTCATTGTTCACTGTGACAATCATGAATTCTAGAAGGCATCCTACTATTTTAGTGAATGTTCAGAGAACGTAACAGGCTATAGAAGAGTTTGTTCTTAGCAGAAAATGTCAATGTTCAATGGGAAATAAGATTATAGTCGCTAGGTCCTCCTGCTATGATTTAATATTAATATGTTGTCGTGTTCATAGGATACATTGCTTCAGAAAATTAGTCTCAGGTTTCTATATTTTATGAGAAGATGGTTTCATTAGCTATGGAATGTCTATTCTTTTTCCTGCTAAGGAGGCTCAGGAACCGCAAATCATAATTGAACTATTCCATTGATACAGTTGCTTAGCTTCAAACTTTTACATAAGCAGACTAAATAATTTTGCTTAAAAAATTATTACTTTAAACTTTGTACTTGTTTTTAGCAGATCGCCTCCTCACTGTAAACGTACTTTTTTTTCTTAATGATTTTAAGTGCATGTTTATATCTGGCTTGTATGTTTCATAGGTCATGCCATATGTCTTAGACAGGGTTTCTATTCCTGCACAGACATCATGACCAAGAAGCAAGTTGGGGAAGAAAGGGTTTATTGAGCTTATACTTCCATGCTGCTGTTCATCACCAAAGGAAGTCAGGACTGGAACTCAAGCAGGTCAGGAAGTAAGAACTGATGCATAGGCCATGGAGGTATGTAACTTACTGGCTTGCTTCCCCTGGCTTGCTCAGCTTGCTTTCTTATAGAACCCAAGACCACCAGCCCAGGGATGGTACCACCCATAATGGGCCCTCTCCCCTTGATCTTTAATTGAGAAAATGCCTTACAGCTGGATCTCATGGAAGCATTTCCTTACCTGAATAACTCTTTCTCTGTGATAACTCCAGTTTGTTTCAAGTTGACACATAAAACCAGCTAGTACAGTCTTAAAGCCCACACCCACGGTGATACACCTACTACAAGAGGACTACACCTTCTAATAGTGCCACTCCCTGGGCCAAGCATATGAAAACCATCACACTCCCCTCAGCTCATACCCCTTCCCTGGGACGTTAAGCCTCTATGGGATTAGGCACATCCTCTCCCACTGAGGTCAGATAATGCAGTCCTCTGCTACATATATGCCAGGGGGCATGGGTCAGCCCATGTATGCTCTTTGGTTGCTGACTTTGTCTCTGGGAGCTCCCAGGGGTCCAGGTTAGTTGACACTGTTGCTCTTCTTATGGGGTTGCCATCCACTTCAGTGCCTTAGATACTTCCCGTAACTCCATAGGGGTCCCTGCGCTCATGCCTGGAGCCGCCTGGCATTAAAACAAAGAAGCCACTTAGCAATGCTGATTATTATCTTAGACAAATACCCAGATACTCCCCCATTCTCAGGTTTTACAACTTTAAGATATTTCCCCATCCTTAGGTTTTACAACTTAGATACTGCCCCATTTCTTAGGTTTTACATTAACTCTAAGTCAACTGCTTCGGGAGAATCGAAACCTATACACCTGCTGAAGGTCTGTGCTGCCATGGCTACGAGGAGGAATTTTGGTCGCGGTTTTCTGCTTAAAAACTCGTGCTGTGGTCCACAATAAACGGAGCTTGATCAGAATCCTGTCTTGCTCTCCTTCCTCGCGTCTCTTGTCCCCCATACTCTTTCTCCAGGTTTGGGGCTCCCTGCTGACTGCCCTGCAGGTCAGGGCAACTGGCACCGTGTGGGGCCCTGAGCTACAGAGGACTGAGTACGCCAAGCCCGTCACCAGACGCGTCTTAGATACATTGGGAACACCGCCTCCAAGGGAAGGTGAGTGAAGGTTCCGCATTGATCGCCACAGGTGACCCGCCTGTGAGAGACAGATCTGTGAGGGAAATATTGGGGCTGGCACAATAATGGGACAAGCATTGAGTAAGCATGAGTTGTGTTTAAGGAGCCTCAAGGAGGCTCTCAAGATGCGAGGAAGCAGGGTAAAAAAGAAAGATTTGAAACACTTTTTTGAATTCATCCTTGAGGCATGCCCCTGGTTTCCCCTTGAGGGAACAATTGATGAAAGACAATGGGCTAGGGTAGGAGATGCTTTGAATGACTTTTATGAGACTTTTGGGCCTGAGAGAATCCCTGTCACTGCCTTCTCATATTGGTCGCTGATAAATGAGACTCTAAAAAAACATAGAAATTCCCCTGATGTCCAAAAGGTCATTTCTGAGGGTGAAAGGGCCCTCCAGAAACACTCTCGGCCACCCTCGGTCTGTGGCTCTATTTCCATCCCCATGCCTGATAATGTTTGCTTGAGGACGGTCCCTACGCCTACGGATGATTACTTAAGGGCAGAGACTAAAACTAAAGAGACTCCTATTGTCCGCCGCAAGGAGCCTCTTGAAAGCCCAGAAAAAACAGCTCCCCCTCAGATCTACCCCTCTTTGGCTCAATTCAAGACCAATAATAAAGATTTCAATGATGCCCTCCCTCCTGATGATCAAATTGACTTAGAGGAGGAAGCGGCCAAATACTGTAATAAAGATTGGTCCTCTTTCAGGCGCCCCTCTTCTTACCCTTCCGCTCCGTCATTTTGTGCTCCAGTTCTAGATGCCCCCGACCCTATTACTCAAAATAAGTCTCATTTGACTCATGAAATCTCTTCCCTTAGAAGGCTAATTCATGAGAGAAAAGAACATTTACATTTACTAAAGGAATTATGGGCCCTAGATTCAGAGCTCTCCTCTATGGCCCTTAGTGCCGGCCCAAACGTTTCAGATAAACCTAAAAAGAAAAAGGGAAAGAAAAAGGAAGCTCCCTCTCAGGTTATGGCCTTCCCAGTTACTAGATCCGGAGGCCCTGGCTCTAAAAAACGACAAACTAAAAATACAGAAGATGGAGAGTCAGGTAGGGAAGGAGAAGGTGCGGTCACAGATGAGGAAACTGATGGGGAAGAGGAAAACACCAAAACAGGTTACGCTGAGGTGTCGGAGGGCGAGGAGGACGAATTTAAAGGGCAAAAATACCAGAGTCTAAATTTTAAACACATAAAAGAATTAAAGGCAGCTGTCACTAATTATGGGCCAACCGCTCCCTTTACTCAATCTATCATAGAAAATCTTAGCGAGTGCTGGTTAATCCCCAATGATTGGTACACACTGGCTCGAACTGCTCTCTCTGGAGGAGATTATATTCTATAGAGGACTGACTTTGTAGAAAATTGCAGAGATCTTGCAACACGAAATGCTGAAAACAAAGCTTCTAAGAATTGGACTCGAGAAAAGTTATTGGGATGGGGAGCATTTGAATCTAATGAAGTCCAGGCTTGGTACCCTCCCGGACACTTGGCCCAGATTAGACAGGGCGCCGATGAATCTTACAGTAGCTTTGTTGCCTGCTTAACTGAGGCCGCTGAAAAAATACTCTGCAGGGAAGAAAGCGAAAGCGCTTTCATTAAACACCTTGCTTACGAAAATGGTAATCCTTCCTGCCAGGCCATCATTCGGCCCCACTGTAACCGCGGTGACCTTTCTGATTATATCAAACATTGTCCCATGCCAGCCCATGCCATGGGAGTGGCAATAGGAGCCGCCATCAGAGATGCCTCGAGGACTAACTCACAGCCAGTCTGTTTTACTTGTAAACAACCCGGCCATTTTCCCTGTGACTGCAAAGCGCTCCCTTCTGCTATACCCCCGGCACAGGCCCCTCCTAATTCTCTCTGCCCTCATTGCAAAAAAGGCAAACATTGGTCCTCAGAATGCTGCTCCAAGATCGATGCCTCGGGTAACCTACTTCCCCCAAAACAGGGAAACTTTCAACGGGGCCAGCCCCCCCCCCCCCCCCGAGAACGTTCCCTGGGGCTATCAGGTTCATTCCCCCGACACCCCCAGACGCTCCCGGCCTTTCAAGAGACCCCCCAACTGTCCACACCCTCTCTCGAGCCACGGCAGGCAGTGTAGGACTGGACCTCTGTGCCGCTACCACAACAATATTAACCCCTGAAATGGGAACTCAAATTATCTCCACAGGAGTCTTTGGACCCTTACCCCCTAACACCTTTGGTCTTGTCATAGGACGCTCTAGCACGACCCTCACTGGTCTCCAGGTCTTCCCCAGGATAATTGATAATGATTATAATGGAGAAATTAAGATCTTGGCATCAACCTCTCAGGGTTTATTGACCATAAATCCACAACAGAGAATTGCGCAGTTACTCCTGTTTCCCCTTGTCTCAACAAGCAACCCCTTTATTAAAAAAGATAGGGGAAATGATGGTTTAGGGTCCTCTGATATTTACTGGATACAACAGATCACTCTCGATCTCCCTTTCCTTAAACTCAAACTTGATGGAAAGACCTTTGAGGGATTAATAGATACAGGTGCAGATGCAACTGTCCTATCCGCCAAGAATTGGCCCCCCTCTTGGCCCTTGACTGCCTCTCTGACTCACTTAAAGGGCATTGGCCAAACCTCCAATCCCCAACAGAGTTCGAAAATCCTCACTTGGACAGACGAGGAAGGAAATCAGGGACAAGTCCAACCTTATGTGGTCCCTGATCTACCAATCAATTTATGGGGAAGAGATGTTCTCTCTCAGCTTAAGGTCATCATGTGTAGCCCAAATGAAACAGTTACTCGACAAATGTTGAAGCAAGGGTTCATGCCTGGACAGGGTTTGGGAAAAAATTCTCAGGGAATAAAGACCCCTATAGACATAAAAAAGAAAATTGATCGATTGGGGCTTGGTATACAAAATTTATCCTAATGGTCACTGACATTCCTGTACCCCATGCAGACAAGATTACGTGGATCAACAGCACCCCTGTGTGGGTTGATCAGTGGCCATTAAATGCTGAAAAGTTAGCCGCAGTGTCTCTGCCAGTGCAGGAGCAGTTTGCTGCCGGTCACATTGAACCCACTACCTCTCCATGGAACACACCTATCTTTGTTATCTGAAAAAAATCTGGTAAATGGAGGTTATTACAGGATTTGAGACAGATCAATAAGACCATGATGTTTATGGGAGCTTTACAACCCGGCCTGCCTAACCCCGCAGCCGTTCCTTCAGGTTATTTCACGATCATTATCGATTTGAAAGACTGCTTTTTCTCTATCCCCCTCCACCCTGAGGATAGACCTCGCTTTGCCTTTAGTATTCCAGTGACTAACTTTGCGGGCCCTATGCCATGCTTTCAATGGCGGGTCCTACCCCAAGGCATGGCAAATAGTCCTACGCTATGTCAAAAATTTGTGGTGCAAGCTGTAGATCCCCTTCGAGGCAGATGGCCCTCCATTTACATTGTTCATTACACAGATGATATTCTTTTGGCGGGTCCCGACCTCTCTTGCCTCCATGCTTGCTATTATGAATTAAGAAACCTTCTAACCCATCTTGGTTTACAAATAGACCCTGATAAGATCCAACTCCAAGACCCTTACACTTATTTAGGCTTCAAATTAGACTGTCTCCAAATTATCTCTCCAAAACCCCAATTGCAAATCTGTCACTTAAAAACGCTCAATGACTTCCAAAAGCTGTTGGGAGACATTAATTGGATTTGTCCTCACCTCAAACTCCACCACTGGGGATTTAAAACCCTTATTCGATATTCTCAAAGGGGATTCCTACCCGCCCTCTCCACATAGCTTGACTGCCCCCTCCAGGAGAACTCTGAGGCTGGTAGAAGATACTGTTTCCAATCAGACTCTTCCCTTTATGTCCTATGATAAACCCTTTTATTTGCTATTTGTCCTACCACCTATACACCTACTGGAGATTTTTGGCAGTCTGGGCCCCTCTTATGGGTCCATCTTCCTGTCTCCCCCTCTAAAGTGCTAGTCACTTAGCTTCCCTAGTTGTAGAGCTCATCTTTCTGGGGCGTAAACAGAGTTGCCAAATTTTTGGCAGAGACCCTGATCACATTATAGTCCCCTATACTAAAGACCAACTAGATTGGCTTCTCCAGACCACTGATGACTGGCCTGTAGCCTGTTCCTCATTTCTGGGGCTAATCGATAATCATTACCCTGCCAATAAACTTTTGCAATTCATCAGGCTGCACCCATTTGTTTGTCCAAAGATTACCTCTTCTAAACCTTTACCAAATGCTCTTCTAGTCTTCAGTGACGGCTCCTCCAATGGTAATGCTGCCTATACTGTTAATGGCCAGCCTAGCTCTTTCACCTCCCCGTTTTGATCTGCACAGCTTGTAGAACTATATGCTGTTGTTCAGGCTTTTCAAAAATTTAATGATGTTCCTTTTAATTTATATACTGATAGTGCCTATATAGCCTATTCTATTCCCCTTCTAGAAATGGTCCCTTACATTTAGCCTACCACCAATGCCACCCCCCTTTTTCGACAACTTCAACATCTAATTACTTCCCGTCTCGAGCCCTTTTACATCGGTCACCTCTGTGCACACTCTAATTTACCTGGTCCTCTCAGTGAGGGAAATGCTCTTGCCGATGCAGCCACGCGCTTAGCACTTCCCATTATTACAGACACTGTTAAACAGGCTCAAAACTTTCATGCCCTTCACCATATAAATGCACACTCCTTGCGTTTGATGTTCCTCCTCATCCGTGAACAGGCCAGACAAATAGTCAAACAATGTCCCACTTGCGTTTCCCTTTTGCCCATCCCCCACTTCAGAGTTAATCCTCGAGGACTCACTCCCGGAGACTTGTGGCAGATGGACGTCACACATTTACCAGAGTTTGGACGTCTTAAATATCTTCATGTTACTATTGACACCTTCAGTGGTTTTATGACAGCTACCCCTCAAACTGGTGAAGCCACCAAAGATGTAATTGCTCATTTACTGTCATGTTTCTCAATTATGGCCCTGACTCCTAAAAACTGACAATGGGCCTGGATATACTAGTGGAGCTTTTCACTCTTTTTGCCATCATCTACAGATTAAACATGTTACAGACATCCCTTACAATCCTCAGGGACAAGGCATTGTAGAACGAGCACATCAGACTATAAAAAACACCCTCACAAGGCTAAAAAAAAGGGCAATTATATCTCCTTAAAGGAGCCCCCCCACAATATTGTCAATCACGCCTTGTTTATTCTGAACTTTCTTACCTTGGATGCCCATGGTAAGTCTGCTGCTGATCGTCTCTGGCACCCCGAGACACAAACAGAATATGCAAAGGCCCTTTGGAAGGACCCTCTCACATCAAAATGGAACGGCCCTGACCCTGTCCTGATTTGGGGACGCGGCTCTGCCTGCATTTTTGACACTAAGGAAGGGGCAGCCAGATGGCTGCCAGAACACTTATTAAAGCAAGTATCTTATCTTATCTCCAGGGACCTCGACCAGCCCTGAGAGGAATATTTCCTTTTTGTCTTTCAGGAGCTGCCTAGAAATGAGATGGACATGGATGCTCATCACAATCAACCCCCTTGTGGGACCCTGCTCCTCAATGAAAATCTGCTCCATTACCTCACCCTTTGCTTGGCATTTTTTTATGACTGAGAATTATACCAGTTATGCTAAAACCCAGTCCTCCGGCCATCTTTTGGCTACAGCTGACTGTCTTCCCAGTGGATGCTCAGAAGCCATCTTGTTAAACTTCACAGATTTCAAGGCCCGCCCAGGGAAGGTTGCTCCTGTCTTATGTTTTTTATTTGATCAGTAGTATCCCTATTGTAAAAATAGCTGGATAGAGGAAAATGTGGGATGTCCCTACCCTTCTTGCAAAATTCATGACGTCCAGTGTCTGCGGCGAGGGCTACTCAAGAACCAACCAAGTGGTCTCTATCGAACAAGTGCAGGCTATACATGGGTTGTGGCTGATCCTTGGGACCCCCGCTGGACCTCCCCCATTAAAGGGGCCATGCATATGACATGGCACACGACCTGGCCTAGTAGTAAAATTTACATCTGGCTCGCTCTTGTCCAGATCCAGAGCACGGTCCACTCAGAGATTTTGGATTCAGAGACCGCTTTACAAAATCGCTTGAAGCCCAAAATTCCTCAAGACCCTTTCTCCTGGCTCTCGCTAGTGCGGGAGGGTTTGATGTTTGCCAATGCATCGGGAATCGGAAATTTATCATCCTGTTTCTTGTGTGCAGCTTTCAGCAGCCCTCCTTTAACAGCAGTTCCCTTCCCTGGACGTCTTAATACGTCCAATTCTCCAGACGCTCGGTTCTCACCTATTTTTAATGTCCCGCTTTTTGAACCCCAAGGGCAAAGTCAATTTCCATTCTGTTTCTCTGACAGTGGCTTCCTCTGTAATACCACTAATTCCATCCGCATCCCGCATGTTCCAGATGGTCTCTTTGTTTGGTGTAATGGCACCCTTTATAAAAATTTTACCCTTTCCAACTCCCCTAAGGAACTTTGCCTACCTGTTACGCTGGTCCCTCGGTTGACTCTCCTCACTCCCGCTGAATTTTTATCACTGGCCTCCCCCCTAAACCCTCACCTTAAATGAGCTGTCTTCCTCCCAGCTATGGTCGGAGTGGCATTAACCACCTCCCTAATTGCCGCTGGCCTGGCTGGAGGAGCCCTCGGGCATTCCGTTCAAGCTATAGAAGCTTTACCGCTCAAGTTAGAAATGGCTGTAGAAGCCTCTGCTACCTCACTGGTCTCTTTACAAAAACAAGTCACCTCAATCGCTCAAAGCATTACAAAACCGAAGAGCCCTTGACCTTTTAACAGCAGAAAAGGGCAGAACTTGCCTTTTTCTGGGAGAGGAGTGTTGTTATTATGTTAATGAATCAGGCTTTGTTGAGACCCAGGTGAAGAAGCTCAATGAATTAAGTGAAGATCTGCACAAAATCAGATTTTCCTCAGCCGCCTGAGGAAATCAGCGGAATCCTGGTGGAAATCCTGGCGGATGACTGGTGGAAATCCTCAATGTTTTCTCTACTCATGCCTCCTATTGGGCCATTAGCCATTATCTTGATTATAATCACCATCGGGCCTTTTCTCTTGAATAGACTCGTGGGTCTTGTCAAAAGACAGGTAGACTCCATGATGGCACAATCCCTCCAAATATATTATCACAGACTTGACCTTGAAGATCGTGGTCTTGCCGAGCCTGAGATGGACTGGCCTCCTACGGGAGCTATATAGTATTCAAGGCTATATACACTGCTGTTGGCAGTGTGGGTACCATGAGGTGCATGGCTGAGCACTGCAAGGAGAGGATATCAACTTCTATCCTTGAACCTTCTGAGAGACACACCTGAGCTGCATAGAGGTTGCCCGGGTAACGCCTCTCCCTCGCAAAAAAGGGAAAAATTGGAATCACAAGAGGGGCTCAGGTCACTGTTTCCCCTCACAAAGGTTAACATCCACTCCCCTACCTAGGGAGAGATTCCGCCTGTCCTTTCAAAAAGTTTGCTCGTGCTCTACAAAACAAAGAGGGAGGAGATGCCGGGAGCCGCCTGGCATTAAAACAAAGAAGCCACTTAGCAATGCTGATTATTATCTTAGACAAATACCCAGATACTCCCCCATTCTCAGGTTTTACAACTTTAAGAAATTTCCCCACCCTTAGGTTTTACAACTTAGATACTGCCCCATTTCTTAGGTTTTACATTAACTCTAAGTCAACTGCTTCGGGAGAATCGAAACCTATACACCTGCTGAAGGTCTGTGCTGCCATGGCTATGAGGAATTTTGGTCACGGTTTTCTGCTTAAAAACTCGTGCTGTGGTCCACAATAAACGGAGCTTGATCAGAATCCTGTCTTGCTCTCCTTCCTCGCGTCTCTTGTCCCCCATACTCTTTCTCCAGGTTTGGGGCTCCCTGCTGACTGCCCTGCAGGTCGGGGTAGGCTCAGTCCAATGTTTGACTTTAAGTATCTGCATCTGTCTCAGCTGCTGGTAGAGCCTCCTGCTGGTAGAGGTCATCCATGTTAGGCTCCTGTCTGCAAGCATAACATGGCATCAGTAATAGTTAGTGTCAGGGTTTGGTGCCTGCCTATAGGATGGATCCCAAGTTGGGGCAGTCACTGATCAGTCTTTTCTTCAGTCTCTGCTCCATTTTTGTCCCTGTATTATTTATTTATTTATTTATTTATTTATTTATTTATTTATTTATTATTTTTTGGACAAGAACAATTCTAGGTCAAAAATTTAAAAATTTTGAAGGTAGATTGGTAACCCCATCCTAGGAGCCATTTCTTTATGTAGACATGAAAACACACCTAACACCATGGCTGAAATTATCTACTTTAAGCTTCTGGTGGCTCCTGTGTTGTGATGGATGGATAAATTAATCATTTTAGCCTGCATTGTTGTGCAATACATCTTCTTCCATAGATCCTGGTCATCATGGTGCGTTTGGGAAGATAAAACTTAGGAGACAATATCTCTTTCTTGAAACAGGTACCTAATTCTCCATTGGAGAGGGGGAGCATGGTGATTAATACTGTCAATTTTAAGATGGTATACTAAGGAGGCAATCTCCTGGGTGGGTGTATAAGGATGTTTCTACACTGAGTAGACATGGAAAGACATGTCCTCAAAGTGAGGGCTACCATTCTATGGACTGGGGCACTAGGTTGAGTGAATGGAGAAAGGAAGCTGAGCACTAGGGTTTAGTTTTCTCTGTTTCTTACCAGAAGAGACTGTGCCTTCTACCTGTGAGTCATGGTAAATCCTTCCTTCCTCCTTCCCTCTCTGCCTTCTTTCCTCCTCTCTCCACTCCTGCCTCAACCCCTCCTCCCCCTTCATTTTCCTCCCCCAATCCCTCTCCCTTCCTTCCTTTCTTTGCTTTTTCCAGTTTTTTTTTTTTTTTTTTTAACACAGAACTAGGGCAGAGACTAAAGATGTACACAATACATAACAAGGAAATGGAAATGGGAACCATTTCTAGGAACGGATGCCCTCTCTATCCTTGTAGGAGACAGAAGAAATATTTTCTGGATTTAATTTATAGTCATATAGATAGATGTACTTGCATTCTTATGGGTTTCATCCATCTCACTAAATCCTTACTGATCCTTTGTCTTCTGAGATGCTCAACTGTTCTTTTGTCTTCTGTGATGTCCATGGGAGGAGCATAAGCCAACCTCTACTGGACCTCTTGATTGTCCTCTGCTGTGGGGATAGAAAAAGTTGAGTATCAGATAGTCTCATGTTTCTTAATTACTGTTTATAAAGGTCCAGGATGGCTCCTAATACTCCCCTTGGGGTTGATAGAAAAAGTTGAGTATCAGATAGTCTCATGTTTCTTAATTACGTTTATAAAGGTCCAGGATGGCTCCTAATACTCCCCTTGGGGTTGATTTCTTCTTGGATTGAGTGGGAATAATACTTTCAGTGTTGAGTGGAAGGGTGAATGAGGTGAAGTAACAGATAAGCTGAGTCCAGGGCCAGGTAGAGAGGTGGTGATTACATTTTCTACCATATAGTCATCTCAGAGCTGGCTCATGGTTAGGACCTCTCATATTCCAGACATCACTTTGGCTGCAGAAACTATAAAGAAGTAGTTTATTCTATTTGTTCTTGACAAGAGAATGTTTTAGTAAAGGAAAAACAGTATATAAAAAGATAGACAGTAATAGTCATAAGCACATTTTTTTTTTCTTTTTATGTTTAAAAACTACTTAGATTCAGCAAGGAGAGAAGCACAGATTTCACAGTGGAGTTCAGACATGGCTCAAAGTGTAGATATTGGGATTGGAGCTGTATGCTGTGTGCCAGGTAAACAAAGGGATGAACACGAAAGACCTAAACAGCGAGGGAGATGCTAACATTTTATGTTCTATTCTTTGACCCTTTTAAACAAAAGTTTGTGTGTTATATTCCTGTTTGTCCTTAAGAAAAGACAAATGAGATTAAGCATCCACTTTTTAACCCCTGAATCTCACCCTCCTAGGTATAGAACCAGATTCCACACACTGCTGGGAAGGAGGCATTTGAAAGTATGAAAGAAACGTCTCATTTATTTCATACAGTGAATTATTACATCAGCTCTACACACCCAAATGCAGCTAATGTCTCCAGATGGTAGACAGTGCTCAGAAAACTCATGAATTAGATATTTGGTTCCATCTTGCAAGAATAATTTGCAATTAGTACTCACAACAGTCAGAACAGATCTAGTTTTCTCTGAACAGGTATGAATTTCAGACATCTTTGTCTTGCAAAGTCTCTCATAAACCATCCTTGCTTTTAAGTTCTGACATTACCTAAAATACCCTGTCTCATAGTAGACTAGTCATCTGTGGTTCTGTCAATGGATTTAAAAGGCACCTTTATTTTATTAATATTCATAAGCTGTTTCTCATGTGTGTGGGAGTAGCTAATCAGGGGAAACTATGGTAGTTTATGTCCTTCATATTTAAGATGACTGGCTGTGAAGAGAGCTCAGTGAATGTGCAAAGTCCTGGGTTCTATCTCCAACACTGGGATAAAAATGTTTCATGTGCTAATTAATCTTATGTGGCTAATGGCATCCCGATTCATGTACCTGAACTAATGTGTCTATTGCTTGAGCATTCTTACAATTACTACACAATATATTCAGCTTTTAAGCAATATTATTTGCTTCACTGTGTATTTCCCAAATTTTAGAGTATCCAGAAGAGACTTGATCAATGGAAGTGTATTTTGTCCTAGGTTTGGGGTAGAGAGAAGGCTAGAGTCAAGTAGAGCTCCTTTAACCCACCCTACCATAGAAAGGCAAGCGGGGGGGGGGGGTTCCCACATCCATTTTCCTTACTACTGAAAGACCCCCGAGTTGGGGAGACCCTCTCTCTCTAGCCACGGGAAGACACGACCCCCCAATGACTCACGAGAAACCGAACTTGCTGCAAGCGCACGAGGTTTATTCGGGGAAGCAGTAACCCACACAGGGGCAGAGGAGATCGACCCTGAGCAGCTGAAGTTAAGGGTATTTATAGGGAAAAACCACAAAGCAAAAGGGGGAGCGGGGGAACATGCGTCATGGGAAAGAGCAGAGGGTCTCAAAACAGAGGTCATTGTAACACTTATGGTTGATCAACAGGATAGGAGCCAAGTCAAACAACTACTTTCCCAAAACAATTTTCAGAACAGAGTTCATCATGACATTTCATGGTGGGCCTGTTTTTGGAACAAGGTAAAAACAACCATTCTCAGAACTGTCTAAGGGGGGTGAGTTTAGCCCATCTGAGGCCCCTGGGTGACCTAGGGCTCTAGTGCTGAGTCTACGGGCATTTTTCTTCCAGGGTCATTCAACTACCTTTCTTGAATTTACTCCCTTTTGATCAGGCTTGCTGAAGATATGGTACTGTATTGCTGAGAAATATATTATCTTCCCACTATTTTTTTTTTTTAACTGAACTCACCTGACCTCATTTTCTAAGAAAATAGTTAGAAGCTAAGTGTTGAGATCATTCCTTTCTAAGTGTCGGATAGAATTGTGCCACAGAAATTATGTTAAGGAGAAGGGAATTCCACTGGAGTAACACAAGGCTTTTATCACAGAATTTCTTTAAGTGAGATGTGTTGTATATAGCAATGCATACTAGGGAAGTACCCTGACCTAGGAGATGAATGCTATGACAGCTCTCTAAGCTTACCTCACTCAATTCATCACAGTTGACAACTAGACCACTGCATAACATAATGGGATAACAGATGGGATAACAGAAGGCAGGTGATAGAACAGTTTTCTAAGCATTCTGTCTCATCTTCACCAGCTTATTCTCCATCATCATTTTCAACAGCAGTGCACCACACCTCATATTTCCATACAAATGTAATGTCTTAGATTAAAAATGGTGGATGTGGAGAAAGATGTAGAGATACCATCTTCAGAGCAAGACACAGCCACTGCAGTCATGCACTTGCAACTGCTGCTGATGACTGTACTGGGTCTGCCCAAGAACGGGCCTGTCATTGGTCAGTGAGTAGAGGAAGGTCTCATGAGTGGGGCCTGAACCACATACTGCTAAAGTACTGCTTCTTACTGACAGATTTCAGGAGATGGAAGCCATTGTCTTCAGTTGTACCTACTGATATACATAAGGCTCCAATGGATAGTCCTAATCCAATTGTTTATATAGACAACCCTGGATAAAACTAAATTGGTTGCCTCAAGAGTTATGAACCCAGGAGGCAGGGCTTGTATGATGAGTCATTTGACAGGGATAGAAAGGAATTAAGAGAAGTTATGGGGAAGAAAGCAATGAGAACACGTATGTATGAAATTGTCAAGGAAAAGTTAACAAAACAAATCCTTATCTCCTTTGACTCTGTCCCATGTCTCTCTATACTTTGGGTTGTTAACTGCAATTCATAAAAGATCTCACAGAAGTATACCCCTGGAAGCACATTTTAGTCCATGACTATAATCACCCCTCAAACTACTAACAAACCTCAACAATCATGACCACAACTCCAACCACAACTTTAATTTGTGAAGGAGAATCATGAACATTTTTACTGTTAATTCCTGATGTCCAAAGTGTCTCAAAGCTGTATGACAAGTTAAGAACAGACAGAGGGAAGAACACTGATGCCCATTTTGTCGTGTGAGTCCAGATATATGAATTTTCTTCCTTTAAATAATGGTGCTTAATCATTAATAGCTCATACCTGTAAACTCAGTAGTGGTGAGCCTGAGCAGCAGGATGGGAACTTAAGGTCAATCTGGGTCAAGTACTTAGTCCCTGCCTCAAATCAAAACAAAACACATTAAAAAATGGCATATCACTGTTTGATTTTAAGGTAAAAATATCGATCGGTTCAGCAGGGCCTTCCTAGCTGGCTACAGCTTCTGTGCTGTGGGGTTCAAATGTGTGCAATTGAGGTTGGGTAATGCCATTTTCTCTGTGTGAGCTTGACCTAGGCAGAGTCAGTGATTCTCAAGCTCCTTTTGTTGAGGTCTAACTTTCTGGCTGTGTGAATATAAAAAGTGATTAGATTTTAGGAAGAAAGTATAGATTAATCATTGCTGTTAAAGATTTATGACTTTCACCTGAATGTTAGCCATATCAAATCCTAGGAGCAAGCACTGTCATTGTCAATCATCCAACATCAAAACATCTAGAATCACTCAAGTTTCAAGCCTTTCAGTTTGAAGAGAGATGCTCTCACCAGCCCTTTGACCTCTATTTTTGGAGCATCAGTAGAAGCTTCAGGATGAAGCCTAGAGACTTCACATCTCTCATTTGAGGAGATGATACACACTTCAACGGGGATCCTGTGTAAAACCACAAAATGAGTAACGATCACAGTGCACATGGGAAATAATCTCTTGTCTTTTTTCCAGTCTTAAAAGTATTTTGTTATTAGTTATACCTTACTTTAGAGTAAAACAAATTCAAGACATGAAATGAATAATGGTTTGATTTCATATCTTAATCTATTTCGTGTTAATATGTATACATATGTTAAATTGCACCAAAATTCCAAATTTTGGACTGTATCAATGTTAGAATAGCAAACTTAACATAAAACCAGATTTTCAGAGCTAAAATGTAAGATGAGATCAGTGGTTTACAAGTTGTGGGTCAGGACCCCTTTACATTATGATTAGCAACAGTAGTAAAATTACAGTTATGAAAAACCAACAAAAATAATTTTATGGTTGAGGGTCACCACAACATGAGGAACTGTATTAAAGGGTCACAGCATTAGGTAGGTTGTTAACCGCTGGGTAAGATCAGTGCAGAAGATTTTTTGCTATAAGACCTCTTTGTTTCATAACAAGTGTTCACATGGCACTAGGCCTTCTGGCAGGGTAATGAGTCCATTTCTGTGGAAATATATTCATTTCTATTCATCGCACTGGCTCTCAAGGGAGTTATGAACTGCTTTCCTAGTTTAAAATTGTAGTTCGTGACTCTCAGAGAAAAATATGTAAGGAGTCAATAACTAATAGTTTACCTTGAGATATTGAGACAATTATTTAAGTAATCTGAAACAAAATAAAATGGAACTATAAACAGGCGATGTTTGTGGGTGTCACTAGAATTTCTACTGTGTCTTCCAACACATCCTCCCTAGGATGGAGGTAAAAGTGTTGCTTGTGAAGATGCCATGGGAAACTGGTAGCAATCAGGATGCTGCCGTAGAGGACACACTATGCTCTTCTAATCTGTTTCTGCTTTTGATGGGAAGTGAGCGGCTGGAGTCATTCAGAGGAACCAGGAGTGGAATCTCCTCAGTGCTAGAATACCATATGCAGCCTACCTCTTGGCAGAGTATGCTTTTCATACCTGTCTACATTTTATCTCTCATTCCCACAGACTCTGTAACTCCTCGTTGTCTTGTTAGCCATTTCTGGTGCATTTAATTACATCCTTCTGCTTCCTAACGGTGACCAGCATCGTCCCCTGTCTTCTGGACCCCACCTTATCTTTCCTTATTAGGTATACTGCTCCTAAAATTATGACCTCCTTTCCCTGCTTTATCAGTATTCCGTCCATCATAGGATATTATCCATCTCCAATTACTCCTTGCCATGTTCTGCTTCTTACTGAATTTTGTTTGGGTGTTCAGTATCTTATACTGAATGGTGGGTAGCCTCTGCTACTCGGTGGTCATCCAAACCTGGACACAAAAGTGATTGATAATCATTGATACTATGTGAAATAAACATGCTGATCATACAACAAAGAGCAGAGTGTCCTGGAGAAGAGCTGACATATCCTTTAGTGAATCAGAAGCAGAGGAGATTGATTTTGGTGGAATAAGAGGTTGTCTGATGGGGGGCCTTCCATGGTTTGGTCTTCTCCACTAGAACCAAGATAGAGAGCAGATGAGCTTTCTTCTCATTTTCGCTGATACGGAGCAAAAGGGAGAGTGTAGCAGAACAGAGACATGAAGATGTTTGATATGCAAAGTATCTAAAGTAGTAGTCTTTATTAAATCACTTTTTAGTCATCCCCTTTACCAACTCTTGTTGAAATTTTTTCCCCCAATTGGTCTGTAGTTTTAGATGCATGATCAAGCTTTTCTGTCACAGGCTTGGAGGCCCCATTCAATAAGCATCTTTCTCTCCCCTTAGGAGCTAAGTCAGTCAGCTTAGATGCATCTGAGCACCACATATTCTCTTCTGTGAGCTTTGTGACACCAGAGTCCCTGAGCTCCTTGTCAGCTCTTCTTACTCACCTTTATTTGATACTTCTGACTTAAAAGTCTCTTAAGAATTCTGCCTTCTCTTCTTTTATATTAATTCACAACCATAGCAGATACAATGTTTCTTGGTAGCTTTAATGGTTGTAATGTAGTGTACATTTAGGTTTTTATAGTTACTTGATAATAATTTCCATACTATGTTCTATTGAAAATTCTATGTGGACTTATTGTAGGCAGTCCAAACTGATAATTCCCCAAGAAGTACCTGATTTTCCTCCCTAAGTAATACTCCTGTCAATTTTTCCATCTCAGCAGATGTTGTCCTCGGGCTCTAGGAAGCTAGAATCCTTACAGAATTCCCCAATCTTTTCTCTTCTCTCATAAGCCCACCCTATCCTTCCATTTCCACAGTCCATCACTTCCTGCTTGCTGTATCTGTCTCGAGTAAATCAAAGCCTACTGTAAGACATCACCTTGTCTTTCTGGGCTTGCTAACCCCTGAATCCTTTTTGCACTTTTCATGCCCTTCCTCCAACCCATGGCCATGATAACATTTAATAAAGAAATCAGATAATCCCATTCATTGGTTTCAATCTTCCTGTATGTCCACCAGTGTCCCTAGAGTAAATTGTAGCACCCTTGCAATGCTGTCTAGTGGCCACCATGTAGCCATAGTAGTTAGGTAACTATTTTACCTTATACAATATTCCAAGTACTAAGCATTTTTACATAAATACTATATAATTAATCTTTCTATCAATGGTGCAACCTATCAAACAGAACACAATTAGAAAAGAGTGAAGCCAGGATTCTGATCCAGGTGACTCAGCCCCCCCTCCCCATACTTTGTTATTTCTCACAAGCAAAGGCATGAACAAAGAAACAAGGGCATTGCTCAGTGAGGCATGAAATTAAGGCTGCTCAACCATCTCCAGATTCATGCTGGGAAGCCAAGCTCCTACACACAAACCCAGCCTGAGAAGCTTTGGATGCTCTGCCCTGGTTTCTAGCCAGCAGTGGGCCAGGACTGCACATGAATAGTCATTTCCTTCTTTCTTTCAGTCCAAATACATGATCAGCAGGGGTGACCCCAGATCTTGGCTTGACCAGTGCTTATAGGTAGCAGATTGATAGCAGCAGTTCTAACAGGAGCCCACATGCAGTACATTGTTTCCATAATTGCCACAGGCACATAGCAGAACCCAACACCTTCCTTGTCAAGAGATCAAGTGTTGGTGGTTTTCCTGAATGCCACATTTTGGCACACCTGCCAATTTCCATGTCCTGTGACTAACCAATACCACAGTCCTAAAATAATAGGACACTAGAGTTGGCTCTGCACAGTATGGTGGTGTCAAGCATAGATGGAATGAAGTCTGGGTCCTGTTAATAAGGCAACAGGAGGAGACAGAGAATTTCATGAACCTTAGCAAAAGTCAGTGTGAAAGAATACAAGAACTGCAACATGCTGTCAGAACCCTTAGAGGGAGGCATCCATTCTGCTAGAGGAACAAGGGAGGACATCATAGAATAAACAACAGGCCTTTACTAATTCAAAAGTGGGTGTTACAGGCCTATTGTATTGTAGACTTCAGGTGACAGTCTCATCTATGCCTGGTATTTATTAATTGAGATAGAAGATTCAGATAGCAAAGGAAAGAAAATCTTCTGATGCTTTTTGGGCAATACTCATTTTAAAAATTATTTATTTATTTATTTATTTATTTATTTATATTGCAAGTACTGACCCCTCTCAGCCCTCCCCAGAATCCCCTACCCCTTCCTTTGTCCTCTGATGGGTTGAGGGGTTTGGTTATCCTCCTACCCTGGGGCATCAAGTCTCTTCCAGATTAGGCATATACTCTCCCACTGAGGCCAGACAAGGCAGCTTTGTTAGGGAGCAGATACCAGTCAGGTTACAGCATTAGGAAAGACCTCCGCTCCAGTTGAGATGGGAAAATTATATCCCCATTGAAAATTTTACTTATTTATCATGAGCACCTGTCTTGATAGGGGAGTGCAGAAAATGAAACCAGAAAGTCCCTGGCTTTGGAGTAAAATAGACAGAAATGAACTGCTGTCAGTGGTCAGGTACTAGAGACTTGCAGTTCCCTGAACTGCTATAGAAATTCATGCTGGCACAGGGCATGTGGTTGCTAAGGAGGCATGATTCTATAAGTTGATTATGTCTTAGTTAGGTTTTTTATTGCTAGGAAAGGACACCATGACCATGGCAACTCCCATGAAGGAAAACATTTACTTGGGGCTGGCTTACAGTTCTGAAGTTCAGCTCATTACCCTCATGGTGGGAAGTCTGGAGGTACACACACAGACATGGTTCTGGAGAAGGTGCTGAGAGTTCTACATCCGGATTGACAGGCAGCAGGAAGAGAGAGTGACACTGGGCCTGGCTTGAGCTTCTGAAACCTGAAATAGTACCCCAGTGACACACTTCCTCCAACAAGGCCACACCTCCTCCAATAAGACCACACCTACTCTGACAAGGCCACACATTCTAAAAGTGCCTCCCTATGAACCTATGGAGGTCATTTTCATTCAAACCATCACGGCTTGAAATACTCTTAAAGAAGTCTGTTTAAGTGATTTATGTTCTTATTAAATAGCCTCTTGCCTTTTCTCCAGATACTGTCTAGTACATTGTTCAATTACACTGTATCTTTGTGTAGTAGAGATGGGAATTTTGTGTGTATGTATGCTATGATAAATGTTTACAGCATTTATGATAGCTACTCTGGGAAGAATACAGGAGATAAGAGGGGACATAACTGAGAAGACAATTGGACAATGAGAGACACAAGAGGAAGCAAGCACCTGACTTGTCTAGTATGTTGTTCACTTTCCCGACCTTCAGCAGATCTGTGGTAAACCATCAGGTTTTGATTTGGAGAAAGGTGATTTGGGGAAGAGAAGTCTTCTAAATTCTACCTTTTTTGAGGTAATGCCACTGCTGGCCCAGCTCTGTCAGACCTCCATTTAAGGTCCAACATGTGAACTAGACACTGTTCCATCTCACCTGCCTGGCGTGGTACCGCTTGGCAGGTATGTGGGTGGACACAAGAAGGAATATCATCTGCTGACTTTTCAGCCTCCCAAGCTCCATGGGTTTTGTACACATCACCTCTGTGTAAACAGCATGCATTTCCTTTTCCACACATCCCTTCCTGGGATAGTCAGGCGTAAAAACCACAATACTATGAAGGAAACAGCCACAGAAAGGATAGAGAAAGCCACAAAGCAGTACAGAACATTTCACTCTCAGAAAACTTCAAATTTCAATTTATCTTATGTGCTAATTGGCAGTGTGCATGTAGGACCCTGAGCATCGCAAAGCCTATTTGCTTATGTACATACCAAGGGCCATGTGAGAGGCTATAGTGTTAATAAGATCAAACCAGATATTTACATAAAAGATTATTCAGACAACACTGTATACAGAAAAGAGTTAAGCGTGATGACAGCCAATCAGTCTTCACCATTTCGACTGATGGCATAAATTACTCTGGCTATCTAGAGCCTCTCTCTTAGGATGTAGGCAGTTATTCTGAGTACATTGGCTGCTGGCAGCTCTAGCTATAATCTCTCTGAGAATTGTCCTGTGCTAATGGATGCTGCCCTGACAAGGGTGTGTTCCCTCCTAGGAGTAGTCTGTGACTGATTTCTGTTGAGTGATACATAGATCTAGCCCTCTAGCCTCAGTCATAAATACTCCTGAGGGATCCCCAGTTTCAGAATTTACCCAGTGATTGAGGGAGGCCATTGCTGGAAGTGGCCCTGAACTTCCCCCAGTCTTTTTGTACTGAATAACCTGCTTTCTTTTCTCCCTCAAGGTTACTCCCAAGAACATATTATCAAACCTGCCTGTATATCTCAGCACCACATTTGATTTCCTTAGGCTTGAAGAGAGAAAACTATTTTGACCCTTGAAGGCCAATGGGGCCAAAAACAGTCTGTAGACCCCGAACTACTATGTGATCTGCTCAAAATGGTTCTTTTCTTTTCCTTCCAAGCTGCCCCAAGCCTTCTGTACATTTTGTTCAAAGACTGCTTCATCCTAGACTAATCAAGTTCTTTGCTTCCCTATCCTGGCAAGCAGGGCTATGTGGGGAAGAGAAGACAGCTGCACCTGACCTGAGGTCCTCATTCCTTTTCCTTGCTGCTGTTTAAGAGGAAGTGACAGATACTTTACCAGGAGAGCTGGCTGAGGAAATAGAAAGTGAGTTCTGGAAAAGACTGTCTTGGACTGTGATTTTTGAAGTGGCTGAAGCATTGCCTAACAAGGCTGTAATAGACCTTTGACAAAGATAGAGAAGCAAACCTTGCAGCATTTCTGGCTGTAGCTGGCTTGACAAAACTGGATGCTAATGGCTGATTAGGCCACACCTAAGGTTTTGGTCTTAGAATGACTTATGATATGTAAGCTGATTTAGATAAACCACATAAATAAATATGGAGGAGGTGGCTCAGTTGTTGATGTCTTAAAAGCATGAGGCCTCTCTATGGCACATGCGTATAATCCCAGTACTTTGGAGACAGAGGCAGAAAAATTGTTAGAATTCACTGGCCAGACTGCTTAACAGAAGCAGTGAGTTTTAGAATTAGTGAACGACCCTGTCTCAAAAATAAGTCCAGGAATGACAGAAAAAAACATGGCACATCAGCTTTTGGTCTCCACATGTGCACACACAGGAACACATAAGGACACACACACACACACACACACACCACTCCTAACTTGCTTTCTGCAAGAGACTATTTTATATTCAATCTGGTGTTTGATTCTTGGTTCCAAGAAGTCTAGAGTCTAGGGTTTGGTGTAATTATGAGCAACTACATGAAAATACTAATCACACGATTTATCAAAGATGTTCTAAATTCTGGATGGCTTTCAGGACACATGCCGGGTAGGGCACTGTCACCATCTGTAGCATTGCCACAGCACTCAACCTTCACAAGGTGAGCTAACTTCTTAGAGCTGTAGTCCACTCAAGTATCTTTCTGCACACCTAATAGTATAGTGCTGGGGTTTTGAGCGCTTGCTTACACTCTTCAATATTCAGACCTATTTCTATTACAACGAAGGGCAAATGCTATAGTCGGTGTCTAGTTTCATCAAAAATAATGTCTTCCATAACAAAGAACTTCAAATGTCAGGGGAAAACTGCTTCCTACAGCAGTATTTTTTCTTTGGTAATCTGCTATGCAAACCGACTCAGCAACTTATCCGACTGCTAAATCTTTGCGAGTGTTATGTGTTACAGAAAATAGAAAAGTTATTAAAGTTATGCCTATAGGGAAATATGAATCACCAAAATCCAATCAACTAGAATTAAAAGCTTCAGATTTTGTGTAATTAATGCAGGGGTTAGTATTAACTCTAAAAAAAAAAAAAAAAATTATTAAAAGTAAAAACCCATACTCAATGGAGTCATCTTTGGGCACATGGAAGTCTTCTCAGATTTCAGGATAGTATGTTGCTTTTAGGGGCTTCTTGGGGATTCAGTAATAGAGAATAAATCTCACTGTGGAATTATGGCTATGTCAATAAGCTGAAAAGAGACATCTTCAAAGAAACAGCATATTGTACATTAGGTGGCTTCTAAAGATTATTGCTATTTGTTTGAAGCAAGACTTTTATTGCCTGTTGGGTCAAATTCTATCTGGAGTCTTAACTTAAAAAGCAGCTGAAATCATGTCTGAATATAATGTATGTCTAGATCTTCCTTCAGTAATGTCCATGGAAACATGATAACCTGAAGCTCCTTTGATTAATGCAGAAGTTGAATCCAGGGTCCGAATTTTCACTTAAAAGTGAGAAGCACCTAAAGAAATGCTCAACATCCTTAGTCATCAGAGAAATGCAAATCAAAACAACCCTGAGATTCCACCTCACACCAGTCAGAATGGTTAAGATCAAAAACTCAGGTGACAGCAGATGTTGTCGAAGATGTAAAGAAAGAGGAACACTCCTCCATTGCTGATGGGAATGCAAACTGATACAACCTCTCTGGAAATCAGTTTGGCGGACCCTCAGAAAAATGAACAGAATACTACCTGAGGACCCAGCCACTCAACTCCTGGACATATACCCAGAAGATGCTCCAACATGTAATAAAGACACATGCTCCACTATGTTCATAGCAGCCATATTTATAATAGCCAGAAACTGGAACAACCCAGATGTCCCTCATCAGAGGAATGGATACAGAAAATGTGGTACATTTACACAATGGAATACTACTCAGCTATTAAAAACAATGAGTTCATGAAATTCGCAGGCAAATGGATGGAACTTGAAAATATCATCCTGAGCGAGGTAACACAGTCACAAAAGAATGATGGAATACTACTCAGCTATTAAAAACAACGAGTTCATGAAATTCGCAGGCAAATGGATGGAACTTGAAAATATCATCCTGAGCGAGGTAACTCAGTCACAAATGAACATGGTATGTACTCATTGATAAGTGGTTACTAGCCCAGAAGTTCGAAATACCCAAGAGTCACTTCGCAGCAACAGTATGGCTGAGTGTGAGGTCCCAGATGGAGGACTTGGAGAAGGGACTGAAGGAGCTGAGGGAGTCTGCAGCCCCATGGAGGGAGCAACACTGGCAACTGGCCTGACCCCCGATACTCCTTGAGACTGGATCACCAACCAAAGAACACACATGGAGGGGCCCATGATGCTGGCCACATATGCGGCAGGAGAGGGTCTTGTTAGACTTCAGGGGGAGCAGAGGCCCTTGGGCATGAGGGGGTTAGATCCCCCAGTATAGGGGAATACCAAGGAGGGAATAGGAGAGTGGATGGGTGGGTGGGTGGGGGAATACCCCCTTAGTGGCAGGAGGAGGGGGGAGGGAATGGGGAGGTTCCAAAGGGGAGATCTGGAAAGGGGGATACATTTGAAATGTAAATAAAGTATGAAAAAAAGCAGCTGAAATCATATTTGAATATAATGTATGTCCAGATCTTCCTTCAGTAAAGTCCATGGAAATATGCTAACCTGAAGCTCCTTTGATTAATGCAGAAGTTGAATCCAGGGTCTGAATTTTCACTCAAAGCTATTAGCTGTAGATAGTAGGTAAAGTTGACATTCCCACAGAGCATTAAGAAGACACTCTAGTGGTCAGTTTCTAGCAGATAGGAGAGGGTACAGACTTGAAGATTTTCCATGAGTGAACTGTAACCTAACTCATGTACAGTTACATGAGTGTAACTGTAACTCCTCTGGAGTGCAGTCCCAGACTGCCAGCAAAGTTAAAAGAAGATCCAAGATTTCCCATTTCTTCTTCTTACATACAGATAGCCTTTTACTTTTTGGTCTTTTCTTCCTTCCTTCCTTCCTTCCTTCCTTCCTTCCTTCTTTTTCTTGAGACAAGGTCTTTACACTCTAGCCATACTGGCTTGGAACTCCTGCCTCAGCTTCTCACTGTGCCTACTCCCAGTACACCCTTCCTGTTACTGTGCCATATTTGTTAAAATGGATGGACCATAATGACACTTCACTCTCACCCAGAATCCACAGTTCACACATGGGTCCACTTGGTTATGTGAGTGACTACTGCCATTACGGTATTTCTTCCCTGAACATCCTCCTTATTTGAGACACTCACTCCTTCCTCCACCCTAACCCTTCCACACACTGACCTTTTCATTACCTAGATGCATGGCTTACTCTGTCTATGATGCCACATAATTAAGATTATTACCTTTTCTATATATATAACATGCATTTAATTTCGTGTATGCTTTTCTACAACACCATAGCCCATGACTTTTTCTATACTGAGTAGTATTTCATTGCTTGAATACACCACAGATTATCTTTTACCCACTCACACACTACAGGACATTATGGCTCCTGAATTTTGACAGCTGTGGTTGAAGCTGTTCTAAACAACACTGTGGGGTTTTCTGTAGACATGGACTTTTGACTTCTCTGGGAAAATACCAAAGAATGGTTGCTGAAATTGATGGTAATATTATTTAGTTTATTTAGTAAGAGACTCCCCAACTCTCTTTTCATAATGGATTTTTACAATTAAGTTTGTAAAAATATGTCCTTAAATGAAATGTTTAACTTCTGAAATCTTTCAAAGGCAAGCAAACTTTCACAATGAATAGTTATTAAAACAAAATGAAATGGGTAAGGCTATGTTGGGTAATTGTGGGTGAGTTTGTAAAGTCCCATAGCTACGTTGACAGTGGAAATGGACAAGCCAACAAAGAAACAAACACGGTATCTACCCTAGGGATTAAATAAACAAACATGAAAGAACAGGGTTAGGTAATAATTTGTAGTCCTTTTTTTCTCCCCAAAATGTCTGAGTGTTCTAGTTATTTTCATCAGCATCTACAAGTATTTATTTAAATTTTATGTGATTTATTTTCCCACCTGTGATACAGAGTCTGGAATTGGAAGTAATATATTCTTCACATTTTATTGTGACAATCAGACAAGTGAACACACGTTGTCTCTACTGTGATTTTCCCATTTAATTTTACTTATTAGCTCTGTTTGCACCGAGTTAACTGGTTGGTCAATGTCTTTCATACGAGGAACATGAAAAGTGTCCTGTTTGTGAATATACCTACCCTGAGGGTGCGAGGCATTTTATTTATGAAGACAAAATACAGATGTGGACCTATAAAAATTTACAGAAAGAATCTAGGTATCTATTTTGATTGCTCCCTGTTCTGTTAAACAACAGCTTGGGTTTGTGGTCCATGATGGAAGTGTGATCTGTGAACTACGGTTGGAGAGGAAGGTTCCAGCCACAATAGCATGTACAGAGTTCTTAAAAGTGTTGTTTAAAAACATCATTGCCAAGCATTGCAGATCTGCAGTCATTTCTTTCTATACAACCATAGTAGAATGTTAAACACACACGCACGCATGCATGCACACACACATACCCAGCATAATCTACTGTGACATTTTTCTACATGCAGATAAAGTACTTTGATCCTATTCAGCCCCTCGCTGCCTGCTGTCACCTCTCTCCTCTCCCTTGTCCCTTTCTATTTCTGCATCTGCCCCTTTTGTTGTCAGGTTTCCCCTCCATGCACATCCACACATGAGAGGAACCAGGCAACATGCATCTGTGAGAGTCCAGCTTTACTTCTATACATTTTCTTCTTCTTCATGGATCAATAGTATTCTTGGCGTGTGTATGCATCTCATCTTCTACTTCCTTCATCTGTTCTCCTTCCAAGGGACATAGATGCTTATTGGACAACTGGGACATTGTGAAAAGTGTAAAAGGGAAATAAGTGTGATTGTGTCTCTCCAGCAAGTGGTGGATACTCTGAGGGTGTGTATCCAGGAGTGACATGACGACGTCTAAGAAGATGATCTTCAGGAGTGCTATGACGACGTCTAAGAAGATGATCTTCAGGAGTGACATGATGACGTCTAAGAAGATGATCTTTCTAGGCTTATTTCTGAGGGTGAGAGGAGATGTCACTGGTCTTCCTGGGTTTTATCCTGAATGTTTTTGGTATATTACAATTTGGTTATAATGAGGACTGGGGACCCTGAAAGAGATGAAGATGAATGGATACTCTGAGGCTGTGTTTCCAAATCTCTGTGGTTCCCTGCATTGGATAGCATACAGCTGGCTCTCAATAGCCCCATTGAGCTGAGATGGCGTGGCAGTTTCTTATTCCTCCTGGAAGGTGGAATCCTTCAGTTATATTTTCTTACTTTCACATTAGAACTCAGTGACCAAGTGTGCCAGCGTCCCTGTGTAACCATCTTGCCCATACTGTCTGCTTTGGCTTTTTATCCCATTGTTCATGCTTCAGCTCCTATCTGTTCTCCACAAATCTAAAAACATTAGTTTTCCCAAAAATGTACCAAAACCTCAGGTACCATCTGTGAACAAGTCCAGCTTCCATGGCCTTCCTACCATCCCCAGAGGCTGGCTGCTCTCAGTCCTGTATGTCAAACTTGCTCTTGCTCAGAACTGATCTACAGGGCTCACCTCTGCATATTGGGGTTTCCTTCTCTTTCATCTGGATACCCTGACCCAGGTACAAAGTACTTCCAGGAAGCCTGCTGACTGCTACCTTTGACTTTCTCCAAATGGAGTGTTCCATCTCTGATATCCTGTAGGTCCCTGCTAATCTCCTATCATTATGCACACCATGGGATGTTGTAATTCTGTTTAGGTGCCAAAAACGTTCTGTGAATTCCTTGAAGAAAGTACATTGTTTCATATCGACTTGGGGTGTCTCGTTCTTTTGTGACTCTAGGAGTTAAAGAAAAAAGCATGTTGTGCACACAGAAAAGAGATAAATACACGGGTCACCAAGTGTCTCATTTTTTTTTTCTCAGCAAACTCAGTCCCCCGTCAATTGTGTATTGTGCCCACCAGCAATACAGGTTTGTTGATTGCTTGTTTTTAAACACAAACCATCCAGCCATTCTTTCCCTCTGAGCACTGTCTCTATAGGATCCAAACAAAGAATGCACTTGGGCAATTGCATCTATCCTTTACAGGAGCGAGACATTTCTGTTTAAGGGGGAAAAAATAATTACAATGCCTACGTGCATCCCTGTGCTGTGGTGGGTGGTACTGTTAATAGATGAAGCATCATGTTTAACTGATGGGGTTAGCCTGGGGCATTTTCCAGTTTGACTTCTTCAAGTAGAGTTTTATTGGATCCACTGTGGCTCTCAAGTAGGTGGAGCGACAAATGCTTTCTGCTTTTCACTTCTATGAGATTACTAATGCGCTGTGTAAGCTTTTGCCTTGTTTGTGCTTTCTCTTTCACAGTAAGGTCAGCTCTGTGAGGACATGGATCCCACGCTGCCACCACCTCCAACAGATAGTTTCTGAATGAACAAATCAATGGTGGCGAGCTATATAATGATTCTATCAAATGCTCTGGGCACCAGTGCTATGGAAATGAGTTACTGTCCTGTTTATGGAAAGCATTTTCAACAACACTGTTCACTTTCTTAGTAGAAAATTAATTTTCTGTTTTGAATTTAAGAGAATTCTTCAGTTTGAAAATAGTTGATGTAAATCCAGGCACTTATCGAGTGCAAATACTGATACAGACAATGCTCATCACTGGGCACGTAGATTAATGTTTTTCTTAAGAGCCTGTCAGCCCATAATTATTCTATCAGACATTATCATATTCCCATGGGAATGAGCCATCCCACTTTAAATACCACAGAAAGTTTTCATTAAACCATGAATGGAAAATGTACGGGGAGGCATATATGGAACCTGAGTTCAAGCCACATTTACTTAAAAAAAAACAAAACAAACAAAAAAAAAAACCACATGGACTAGGTAAAAGCTCTCTCAGTCATGTGTACAGAAAATAAAAACGTCTATTTTTAATTGTCTATATGTGTTTCTGCATGTTTATGCACGTAAATGCAGTGTCTGTGAATGCCAGAAGAGGGTACTAGACTCCAGGGAACTGGAGTTACAAGTGGGCATGAACCATACTTGCAGGTGCTTATTGGCCTTTGAGAGAACACCCAGTACTTTTAACCAGTAAGCCTCAAGACATCTTCCAGTCCAGCAAAACTTTATTATGTACATTTAGTGTGCATGTGTGTGTGTGTGTGTGTGTGTATGTGTGTGTATGTGTGCACATGAGATTGTATCTTATCATCTTGTGGGTCCTGGGATCACACTCTGGTAGTCAAGTCTTGCTAGCAGGCATTTTTATCTGCTGAGCCATAATGCCAACCCAAAGAAATTCTTTTAACCAGCAACAACATAATATTTTTGATAGAGTAACGGTTAAGTTATTCTGGTGAATGTGTCTTTCTCTCTGTGTGTTTCTAAGTATGCGTATATGTGGCTGTGTATGTGTATGTGTGACTGTGTGAAGACCAGAGCTTGATTTCGGGCATCTTCCTCTTTTGCTTTCTTTTTTATTTTGTGAGGAAGGGTATTTTCACTGAAGCCAGAGTTTGACACTTCAGACAGAGTAGCTAATCACTGAACTCCCAGGGTCATTGCAAGTGAGCAATAATGGATATCCAAACTTGGTCCTCCTCTTTGGAAGACAAGCACTGCATGGACTGAGCCATCTTTCCAGCTCCCCATTTCAAGTTGTGCTTGGAGCTGAAGAAACTTATTCTGGTCAGGCATTAGGTTACATTCTGACCTTCAAGTATTTGGTTCTTTAACATTCTTGTAGAATTTTCAATATTTTCTACTAAGCAGTAATTAACATATTGACTATGTGTTTTACAATTAATGATGTGAAAAATTTGCTGTTGGACAGTGTTTTATTTTGCTGCAAATGTCAGTGTGTTGTTATAGTCAAGTCACTTCTTATTGCTAAGTAAGTTGGAGTTTTCCCTGAAAGTTTATTTGCAAGCAGGACTCACCAATTGACCCATAGCATTCTTTTACGTTAAATGTCTCAATTGCAACCCAAGTTTTGACAGTAATAAGCTTGTTGTCCAAAGGTCAACTGCTTTCCCAGCTTCAGGTTTCTTGTGTGTCAAGAGGGTTTTATAGTTTTTTTCTTATACTAAAATTCATCATGATATTCATCTCATAACTGCTTATGCAATTTTGAATATAATCACAAAGGACAAAGCACCTATGTTCAACTTCACTTATACTCTTTAATGCTTATCAAATATATTATTTTGCCAGTGATTAATCATTGGCACAGACTGTAAAATTTAATTCATTTTTGCTGGAGGAATAAATACTTGAACATTTCCAATCTGGAAAAAGACAATATATTTAATAGTTCCTCCCCTTTAATTTTCATTTATTGAGGAATGAAATTTCTTAATAATATTTCTAAAATTCATTTATTAAAAATATTAATTTCTTATTATATTTCGTTATAAGTTAAGATATCTTTATAGAAATCTTATTATAAATTAAGAAATATTTCTTTGAAGGAAGGAAGAGAGAATTGCATAGAACAAAAACTTTAATTTTAATTATAACTCTTCTTTCACAATTAGAATGCTGAAATTGTCTCATGGCTCAGAAAAAAATGTACACATGTCATTATTGTTGTGCATAAAGTTTACTTCTATTCATTTTCTTATTTCTTCATTCATACATTCTTTTTTTAGAATGGAAGATAGTAACCAGCACTTGCAGAATAAAACAATAATTTTCTCCTAAAAATCAAATCTATTCCCACTAAATTTATGGAGATAAAAATTTCCCATGATTTTCTTTCTAAAATTGTACTGTGCTCACACGTGTGCACATGCACATGGGTACACACACACATACACACACTCTACAGCATATAAAAGAGTAATTGGTTAAGGTTTGGCAAATATTGAATATATATTAAACATATTTGTAAACATGAACTTGTTCCTTTGTCTTGCTCCTGTTCTTGATTCTTTCTTAACTCGAGAAAAGCTTGGGCATTTTTTTATAGCCCACAACTGGTAGGCTTCCCTGGCTCTTTTATGGGTGTGCGCTAATTCACTGAATGCAGTTGATTTGATTTCTGAACATAGTTTAGGAATTCTTTCCTTTCCTCCTTAATGCTATGAAACAAAGGGTGAATCTTTATGAATTTAATTTCCTTCCAGGGAATCTACTTTGTATGAGTGGGTATAACAAGACTATAGATCTTCAAGCAGGCTGGGTGGGAGATACTATATCTGAACTGCCAGATTTCATGGCCGGTGGTTTTAAAAAGGTCTTATCTCCTGGTACAGAAGACTAACACTTTGTAGAATTCATATGTTCAAGAATTGATGAACACTGCCTGATTTTATTGGCTATCAAACCTAGTTTAGAAGCTTATTAAATACTCGATTTTAAACTTAACGATAATCACTTCTGTCTGTTGTTAATGAATATTTATTCTAAATTTTTTGAAAAATGAAGGGAGCATATGTTATATAATATCACCACACCCAGGCATAACTTCTAAATTTTTTGGTGCTGTTCTTCAAGATAGATCCCTCTGAGTATGTTCTTTTCCTAAACCTGGGCTCTTAAGGTCAAAGCCTAGCTCTGGCATTATTAGCTGTGTGTTTTGGGGGAAAGTCCATACCTTATATATCTGAAATATAGGAAAGACAACACTACCTCATAGAATTGTGAGGTTCTAACAAGATCAGCACATACAGAGCATAGACCCAGCATCTGGTATATATTCAATAAAGATATTAATTCATACATAATATAATACACATTACCCACTGTGTTTTCTTCTTTTCTTATTTAGCATATTCTAAAAACATCTCCAGGTTTCTAAGTGATGTCTGCATACATTAGTCTTAGTGACAAAAGTCTTATCATCATGTCAAGGTATGTAGTCATCCACTGATGACAAACAGTCAAGCCAGATAAAGTTTTATCTTTTTTTTTTAATTGGATATTTTATTTATTTACATTTCAAATGTTATCCCCTTTCCTGGTTTCCCCTCCAGAAACCCCTATCCCACCCCCTCCCCCTGCTTCTATGAGGGTGCTCCTTTACCCACCCACCCACTCCAGCCTCCCTGCCCTGGCATTCCCATACACTGGGGCATTGAGCCTTCACAGGACCAAGGGCCTCTCCTCCCATTGATACCCAACAAGGCCATCCTCTGCTATATATGCAGCTGGAGCCATGGGTCACTCCAGATGTACTCTTTGGTTGGTGGTTTAGTCCCTGGGAGCTCAGAGGGTCTGGTTGGTTAATATTGTTGTTCTTCCTATGGACTTTCAAACCCCTTCAGCTCCTTCAGTCATTTCTCTAACTCCTCCATTGGAGACCCCATGCTCAGTCCAATGGTTGGCTATGAGCATCTGCCTCTGTATTTATCAGGCTCTGGCAGAGCCTCTCAGGTGACAGCTATATCAGGCTCCTGTCAGCAAGCACTTCTTGGCGCCCACAATAGTGTCTGTTTGGTGTCTGTATGTGGGATGGGTCCCCAGGTGGGGCAGCCTCTGGGTGGCCTTTCCTTCAGTCTCTGCTCCACACTTTGTCTCCATATTTTCTCCCGTGAGTATTTTGTTTACCCTTCTAAGAAGGACTGAAGCACCCACACTTTGGTCTTCCTTCTTCGTGAGCTTCATGTGGTCTGTGAATTGTATCTTGGGTATTCCAAGCTTCTGGACTAATATCCACTTATCAGTGAGTGCATATCATGTGTGTTCTTTTGTGACTGGGTTACCTCAGGATGAAGTAACAGCTGAATTGAAAGTGACTCAAGGATACACTTGTAATGATTGTAACTGGAAAGCTGACAAGGGGGACCATGAGTTCAAAGCCAGCCTGGGCAACGTACGTGCCTTTTGCATAAAACCACCTGTCTCAAACCAAAAGGCAAAAGAAAGCAAAACATCCAAATCAATTATCTTCCAAACAACAACCCAGAAGTAACCAAAGCAAATACAACCAAGCCAAGCATCCCAGCATCTAAAATGAAGAAACCTTCCAAACGAAGAGACAAATAAACTGACATCCACATTACTAGACTTAAAGGAATTTATGCTGGGTTGTTGCTTCATTCAAGACATCCTAGTACTCAGGAGTCTGAGGCAGTATAATTACCACAAGAACCAGGGCTACATAGAAAGTGGGATGCCAGACAGGATAATAAAACTTTTCCAGGGATATAGAACAGCTTTCACCTTCAAATAAACCAGTTTCTAATTTATTATTTATTTTGTCAATTCATAACACCATCTAGGAAATGTATTTTATATGCACAGATATTTAAACATGCAAATAACCATATAATTTACATTATATACAGCAATATAGGTAGATTTATGTATACTATATGTCTATACAACATATAGAATATAATAAATATATGTATATACATATGCATTTACTTTCACCTACATTATATAGTCTATTAGAAGTGATAAAAATAGTTTGGAGGACTTGCTTTTCTGAAAATATTTTTGAAGATGCTTTCCTTTTTTTTTCCATGTTTCTTCTATGATTTTGTTTTTCCTTACCCATCTAGTACTGCTCATGTGCTATGGAGTATATAGTCATCCACTGGAGCATAGTAGGCACTCTTTAAGCAGCTCTGTGAGAGGATGAGTTGCAAGTAACTCCTCAGTTAGCATGTGAAACTTTGTAACCACCTACCTCTCTGTTCCATAGTAGGATTTTGTCTGGCTTGTGCTTGAGCAAGTCTTGTGCATGTGATCACAACTGCCCTTGGTTCATATGATCAACTGCTTTGTCTCTGGAACCATTGTTTCATTGTAGTCATCCACCACCCTGGTGGGATCTTTCTGCTCTGTTTGCTGCGATGGGATAAGGGGTTATGGTATAGATGCCCCATTTAGGGCAGAACACTCTGTGGTTTCGTTCTCTGTACTTGACCAGTTGTGGGTCTGTGCTATCACTGCTGCAAAAAGAATCTTCTCTGATAAAAATTGGAAGATACATTAATCTATAGAAACGAGTCACTAGGAGTCTGTTTAATAGGAGTTTAATATATGTTATATATTTATTATGTTATATATTATAGTATTTTATATGTTATATTAACATATATTTTAAACATATATTATACATGCATGTTGTATACATGTATCAATAATATATGTCAATATATATGTTGTATACATGTTATATTGATCATATATGTTAATGAATGCTTATATATGATTTGTAAAATATATGTTATATGTTCATTATAGTATGTTATATTATATTTTGTTATATGTTATATTAACACATGTTACATTAAACATGTAATATGTTATATTAAATATATGTCAAATATAACATACATGTTCATTAAACATATATTAAATAAAACATATGTTATATTTATTAGGCATGTGTAATATGCATAACATATATGAATAATAAATGTATAAACATATGTTAGCAGAGTAACAGTAGTATTCCTCCCCACCCCCAACCCCATCTATCTATAGGAGTTTGTTACCAATAATGATTCCAGGTATGGGATTTGTGGCATGGACCTTAAATGGAATTAGAAAGTGTTGGTTATTCCAAAGAAATTTGTGCTACTGTAGCACCAGTAAGCAAATTGTGCCAGGACACTTGTTACTGTAGCACACAGGGTTCTCAAATGGGCAAGGCTCATGATCACCTTTCTCCTCTAGTAGCTTGCATGCCACCTTCTAGCACTATAAAGACTACACAATAGGAATGAAGCTTCCTGGTTACTGCTGGCTTGATTTCTCCATGTCCTATTACTCTAGTATGTGATGTCCGCAGAAACAGAAGATGTTTTCTATCTTCTCCTACCATAGCTCCAAATACCTATCCATAGAATTTAAGGTATGTTTGAGTTAGCATTGACAATAGAAAACATTCTTTAATTGGGATATAGTGGCTGTGGCTTCTCAGGACTTTGAGTATGTTGTCTTTCTGATTTTCCTCTGTGAAGCAATTTTCAGAGACTATCTGGGCCCCAAGAGGCCCATAATCTTTTTGATTATGTTGATTTTGGAGCCAGTGGTATGCCAGTAGTCTAGAGCTGGGCAGAGTGTGCTGAGCCATACATAGCAGCAGGTGCTTTCAGCAGCCCACACTGGGGATCCGTGGTGTATGAGAGATGATGCTCTTCAGAATTTAATCACAGCGGTCCGTGCCAGCTATGGTTCTAGCCAGGCTGTGTAAGCTTCATACTCATTATTTCCAGATTTTGAAAAAAAAATAATAATGAGGATTAAGTGAGATAACACTTGTGTTAGAGCAAAGCTTTAGCTGTCACTGAGCCCGGCAGAGTCAATGCCCAGCCAGTGGTAATTGCTTGAAGTAATCAGGACCTATTCATGTTCTTGGGACAGAAAGCCAGACTCACATTAGCTTATGCAACATTCAAAATCAATTGGCTTACACAACGCAAAATGTCATACTTTAAATCCCTAAGGAGCTTAAGCTTTTCTAGATCTAGAGTCAGGAGACATAATGAAGTCCACCCTTTGACTGCATCTTTCAAATTTTCCTTCTACTACTTAAAAGATAAATAGCAGATGAATTATTTCTGGAATTTTCAAGCTCTTTCAGTAACTCTTATTGCTGAGGTCCTTGAAGTTAGAGATTGCAGAAAGACAGGATGTATTTTTTTAGTTGTTAAAAAAAAAAAATCTCCAGGAAGGTTGTAATTGGTTGAGTTGGTCTTATGACAGTTATCTAGTCAACCCAGCCTTTTAGACCAGGGTGAAGCATTTCTCTGGGTGTGTAGAAAACGGGACATATCTACCCTTCAGGCTCCTGCTGCTGTGCCTTTCTCACTATGATGGACTCTACCTTCTTAGGACTGTGAGCCGTAATAAAGCCCTTCTCGCCCATGTTGCATTGGTCAGGTGTTTTGCTGAAACTACATATAATGTAATTAAACAAAGCAAAACAAAACATGAAAAAGACCACAACTTTTTACTTTTGCCATCTGGAACAAAATTGGAAGTTTTGATTCAGTTTTCTGAGAGAAGCAGTAGACAGGTTTAATAAGTAAGGCAGCACTTCTGAACTCCGAAACACACTTAACCTGCGTAGTTACCCTGCAAAGTTACAGTCCTAATTGAGGCCCATTGCCCACTGCAGCTGAAGGATAACAAGAATCTACATACATAGGAGGCAGCCATGGAAATCTCCCTAGAAAGGTATAGAAATCCCTTTAATACAACTGACTAAATGCAAGTTGTTCCCTGGGCTTATCTGAAATCGCATGAGTACCTAAGTAGGATAATCAAGGTCTAATTAGGACTCGTTCTCCAAGAAGAAATGATCCAATGAACTTCAAAGTCTAAGTGTGACTGACAGCTATTCGTAATGACCTAGGGATGGTTATTCGATGATCTTATTTATGGAAGAGAAAAAGCAACATAGATATTTTTTCTGGTTGTGTCACAGAACATGCTTGGGATGCACTGGATGCTTCAGTTTGACTCTCCAGCCCCTCACCGGGTTTCTGGACTCCTTTCATTATGAACAATGACATCAATAGGGAAATGGTTCTGGGGGAAGACAGAACAGTTTCTTGAGTGCTAGTGAACTTTAAATGCTTAAAAGTTCATGATATCCTTTCTTATAACACAAATGTAATTTGGCATGATATTGTTTTCCCTGTCCTTGTCCAATACTGCAAACCATGAGTGGGATAGGTAAGACCCTAGCTCAGTTTTCCTCAACTTTGACAGTTACTTTACTTTTACTAACCACCAGCCTTTCTGAAGGTCATTGTGTCTCCTTTGGAGCTTCTTTAATGATCAGTCTAAAAGCAAATCCATATAACTCTAAGAGCAGAACTAGAGCCACAATCTGGTCACGTCATCAAGGTCGCCTTTGGTGGAGGCTGCTTCTGCGTGGCTGACTGTGCTCACACATTCCCTGTCTTTACCCTCCAGCCAGCAGTTCTTCTCTCTCCAAGGTAAGGACTGGAGATTCCCTTAGTGCAGCCCATGTGAATCTTTAAAACCCCATTATTGGTTCCTGAAGGCTTTCATCCATCACCCCCTTATGATAAATCTCTAACAAAGCTTTTGCCCCTCCTTTCACTTTCAGATTTCCTCACCCTCAATAAATTTTTTGGTGAAGCCACAATTAATCTCAAGGAATGCATTAACCTTGTTCATATCAGAGTAACCCTGGAAGTTTTGTACTTTCACATGTGATTAGCGCTGGGAACTTCACACTGGGGGTGGAGTGGGTGTCTCTCCTTTCACCATGCGCAGAAGGTTAAGGAGGAACATACTGATGCCTGCTCCCATTTATCTCTGCTCCCTAGGCAGTGTTACCTGTCTCCAAGGCTTGTTGGTCTCCTAGAGTTTAGACAACTGGCTAATCAGTCAGCATTTTCCCTCTTTCCCCCACTTATCATCTGGTAAAAGTCTCCTTGTTCCACTCCCTGCTCTCTTAATAATTAATTTGTCTGAATAATTTAAACCCCTCAAATTGAATGGAAAGTTTAAACCTTTTATTCAATCGGTTAAAAAAAAAAACAAAAACAAAAAAACAAAACCACTTGCTTAGTGTTTGAGTGACTACATTTTTTTTTCCTCCAGAAAGCATCATCTCTTTGCATTCAGAAAGTCAGCTACCTCTCAATTGCTATGCTTCCAAAGGTAAAAGGGTTGATTAGTTCATTAAGATTCTGCCAGAGTTCCTTCAAATAGCACAGTTGTCTGGGAGCAGACTGCCAAGCAGGGAGAGACATGCCCAGGCTCTGAGCATAAGCTTTTACATAAATGATTGGTATGTGGCAGGGACACCTCTTATCACTCATATGTATTCTGTATTCCCCTTGCTCATCTTCCACGAGACCTGAGATTGCAGCCTTAAAAAAAAAAATACTATTTCAAATTGAGGCTTTAGAAGCACCTTGGAAGCCTATGCAAATCATCCAAAGAGGACTATCTTTCCAGCCATTAGTAAATAATTACTAACATCACATTGAGGCCTGGTTTTGACTCATTTTAATGCCCCTCAGAGTGTAAAAAAATAAGTTAGAAGGTGACATGAGTTTTGGATGGGATGATGTCATGGTGTGAATATGTTTGGCCCAGGGAGTGGCACTATTTGGAGGTGTGGCCTTGTTGGAGTAGGTGTGGCCTTGTTGGATGGAGTGTGTAGGGGTAGGTTTGAGACCCTCCTCCTAGCTGCCAAGAAGACAGTCTTCTCCTGGCTGCCTTCAGATTAAGATGAGGAACTCTCAGCTTCTTCTTCTAGTACCACGTCTGTCTGGACAATGCTCTGCTTCCCACCATGATGATAATGGACTGAACCTCTAAGAGTGTAAGCCAGCCTCAACTAAACGCTTGCCTTTGTAAGAGTTGCCTTGGTCATAGTGTCTCTTCACAGCAATGAAACCCTAACCAAGACAGATGGGATATCTGTAAAGCTTTATGTTAGTCCGCATTTGGACTGTGTGCAGGAGAGTTAGAAGGAAGGGTTTGCAACATAAATGAGTCAGTGGAGAAAGAGTACTTACAGTGTTGAAATGGGCAGTGTCTGGGAAGATGCTGAAATGTGTGTCTATTTTTCAATTTTTTTGGAGGCTCAAAATTATTTTTGAAATGGATAACTTAAAATCAATACTTGTTTCTCTGCCTCTTATGACAGGAATCTGTAACAGAACGAAGTAAAGACATGAGGTATGTGATTAAATTGGCAAAACGTGTTCTTCCTGGAATGTCCTAACTGAAGCCACAGATTTAATGAAACCACAACGATGTACAGGTGTCAGATGGGAGTTTTTCCATGTTCCCCTCTGAGATCACACCTGTTAGGGTCAGTTAACTGACAGGTTTTTATTAACGTAAATCCTCAAAAAAAAAAAAAAATGTAGACTAGATAAAAGGAAAAGAGTGTGGGGACTTGATAGTGTGAGTTTTTTCTTAAAATATAACTTTTATTCAACCTTTCTTTTATGATTTCATAATGTAAACAGTATATTCTTATCTCTGTAACTCCCCTCTCATCTCCTCCCACCTGGATTACTTCTGTTTCCCACATTAATACCATTTTGTTTTGTTTTGAGGCCTAATGTTTGACCCTGTGTGACCATTGGTTTGCAGTCTGTTGTACATCTCTGTGGGTATATAGTTAAAAACAATGAGTGCCCCCCTCAAGAATCTACCAATAGCAAATAGTTCAGCAGGGATTAATAGGACTCCATGGACCATTCCAGTCTTCTACTGGCCCCTCGTTGCAGGCAGCTACAGCTGCTATGAGTTTGTGTTTGCAATGGCTGGATCATGCCCCGAGGGCAGTATTGCCTAACCTTTCTTCCTATCTTATGGCCCCCACATTCTATCTGCTCCATTTACTGTGATGTTCCTTGAGCAGGAGAGGTGTTATAAATGTCAAAAGTCACTCTCATTGTGAGCATTCACATTCCTCTACGTTCACTATGCCTCATTGCAAAAAGAAGTTTCTCTGATTAAGGCTGGCACAGTCTTTGTCAATGTCTATACCAAATTTTTAGAAGGTAGTTTGAAGCCATGTCAATTTAGCTAAACAACAGAAATGAGGTGCATTATAGTGCCTAAGACATTCTCAGCTACTATTTTTCAACTGATTTGCAGTGGAGGAATGAGTCCCTCCTGTGAAGCTGGTCGTGAGTACAATTAGATTGGCTGGCTTCCTTCAAATCCTACAGTTAGCTACTACCCTGCCAGCGGGCACATCTTGCCTAGTAGGTCAGTTTCATAGTTCATAGCGTATGGAGTGGGACAAGACTACCTTTGTATCCAGCACCCTGTGTGATCAGTGCCTTCTGGGACTATAAAAGTTAAGTAGCAGAAAGGAAGCTTCCAGATCACTCCAACTTTATTTCTCTGTGACTTGAAACCAAGGTGTGTGATGTTTCCAGCAATAGGTACTTAACTGGCTCTGGAGGGCAGCCAAGAGGAACCCCTGGTGATCTTCAGGAATGCCCTGACCAACAGTTTATCAGGAGGTGTCTCACACTTGGCACTGGGATGTTTGTGTAGCAACCCATGGCTCTCAAGAGCAGCAGCAGCCAGGCATGCAGGAGCTTTCCCTTGGAGACATATTTTTAAAGCATGACATTGAGCCTTTGCCCATGAAATCTTCAAACAGAAAGGAATCTTGGAGGAGAAGTAAAGTGTGGCTGATGTGTATATCAAGCATACTACAGTGGACCAGCTGTGACTTCAATCTAATTGCTGGTCTGGGAGAAGGCCATTAAAAAGGCCAAGTGGCTAAACCTGAGACCTGGAAAGTTTTGTTGCTGATTAGTTTTGAGAGTTAGTTGATTAAATGGAAGCCATTATTATTGAGAAAGAAATCAGTGGAGTGGCATAAGAAGAAAACACAAAAGATGAACAGCTAGGAACCCAACAGTAGCAGTTCTGTGTTTTAGACATAGTCAGAGGGCTCCAGAACAACTGGACAGCTGAAGGTGATAGTGAACTCAGTGGTCGGATTTTAAAAATATGACTCTGTAACTCTGAAGAGCCTAATAGAGATCAACATGAATAGAGGATCTTAAAATGAAAACAAAATTCTGACATAATGAAAAAAGATATTTTTCTGTGTCAAACAAATGCTAGGAGTCAAATTTTGGGCTCATTTTCCTAAGGCTTTAGGATTATGGTCTGATATCAATGGACTGTCCTGAGCATTTTCTTTGGTTCTAGAGTTGGGAGCATGCTAGTTATTTTATGTCAACTTGACACAAACCAGAATCACCTGGAAAGAGGGGCCCTCAATTGAGGCACTGCCTCCATCTGATTTGCCTGTGGGCATGTCAATGGGGGCATTTTTTTAAAGAAGGATGTGGGTGGGTCTTGCCCACTGTGGGCGATGCCATTATTCGGTTTATACAAGAAAGCGAGAGAGTATGCTGCGTTCCTCCACCACCTCTGTTTCCAGGAACCTGACCTGCTTGCATTCCAGATTTTTGCTTCCTTCAATGAGTGACAGAGACGTGGATATAAGTCAAGCAAACATGTTTCTCCCCAGTGTGCTTTTTGTCATGATAGTTACCATAGCAACAGGAAGCAAACTAGAACAGGGCAGCAGAAATAGGGGTATGTGGTAGTCACAGGGAAAAAAAAAGAAACATTTTAAAATTTGAATTTGGTTTTATTTTGTCTTATTGTTGTTATATGTCTGTATTCTAATGATAGAAAGAAAACGTGTGTATTTCCATAGGTAGGGAAGTCAGGATGAGCTGGGGAAGGGAAAGCTATAATCAAGTTTATTTGTTTTCAATACAAGTAAACAATTAAAAAGCAACTCCCTCAAACCAAAAAAAAAAAAAAAAAAAAAAGCAAAGAAAAACCCCCAAAACAAAAGAACCCACCTCAAACCAAAAATCTCTCTGGTAACTTCTTGCACAAATACCATGCACTCAGGTGGTATTCATCCTTTCTCTCTGCTCCAATTCCTCCTCCTGGCCCCTCCACCCAGGTCACATACTCTTGCCAATTACTCAAGTTACCCATCATGCTCCACTGAGGTTTGAATCCCACCTGCTTCCCTGTTACACTCACAGCTGTCTTCTGCACAAATAAGCTTCCCTGTGTTCTGATAAGGACTAATCACAAACTCTACATTTGTGTCGTTTAAAAGTGTGATATGGATGGAATCATATGGTATTTGACTTTTGGATTTGCTTTCAAGTACACAAAATGACTTTAAGTTCCAGCCGAATTTTATGTTTTAGTATTTAATGGTAACTCTTGTTTTTCACTGTTGAAAAATATTCCATGGTTGTGCTATATAATAACCATTGTCATTTATTTATTTATTTGGTTGTTTGGTTTTTGGAGAGAGGGTTTCTCTGTGTAGCCTTGCAACTCTGTAGACCAGGCTGGCCTCAAACTCACAGATCCGCCTGCCTCTGCCTCCCGAGTGCTGGGATTAAAGGTGTGTGCCACTGCTGCCCAGCTAATAATCACTGTCTTCTAAGTGGATATTTTAGTTGTTTCCAGTTTATGACTATTAAAAATATAACTCATGTATCTATTAAAAACCAACCAAACAGAACCTAAGCTATGCAGTGCTGAGTTCTTGATAGAGCTAAGGGAAATCCAAAAACAAAGAAAGAGTCAGAGGAAACAAGACTAAAAATAGCAACGAAGATCCACAAAATATGGTAACCTGGGAGAAGGAAACAAAGCTAGGGTTCTTTGCGCTTCTGGGAGGTGCCCGCCTTGTGCTTTTCCCTTTTGGTCTTTTTTTTTTTTTCCTCAGTTTTTATTTCCTATGTTTTCAATATTAAGCTCACGCACATGTGTGCCCCCTTTGACTCTTTTATCACTATAAAATGTCTCTCCTAGTTACTGACAATATTTCTTGCTTTGCTGTCTATGTCCCTTGACAGTGGATTTCTTTCTTTTTTCTTTTTTCTTTCTTTCTTTTTTTTTTTTTGATACTTTATTTACATTTCCCCCTTTCTGGGTCTCCCCTTTGAAAACCCCGTATCCCCTCCCCCTCCCCTGCTTCTATGAGGGTATTTCCCACCCACCCACACACCCACTCCCATCTTCCCTCCTTGGCATTCTATACTGGGGCATCTAACACCCTCAGGCCCAAGGGCCTCTCTTCCCCCTGATGGCCAACAAGGCCCTCCTTAGCCACAATTGTGGCTTGAACTATGGGACCCTCCATGTGTATTCTTTGGCTGGTGGTTCAGTCTCCCGGTACATCCGGGGGGTCAGGCCAGTGGACACTGTTGCTGCCTCCACGGGGCTGCTATCTTCTCTTCTCACACTACTATTGATAGGCCCAGCTTCCAGGCAATAAAGCTGAGGCATGACACTTCTGGTTTGATAGCCCTCACAACCTCCAGCGTTTATAACTGAGAACAACCTTTATTGTGCTAATTATATCAGGTTTTATAGATGTGCATTTAGGAGTTCAGTAAGTCTCCCATGTGCCACCTGTTAGGGACAATTCAAGTTCCTATCAGTGTACTTCTTAAGTAGCATTAGCATCATGAATGCCTGCTGAATGCTGTCATCTTTCTAGATGCCAGGATGAATACACGAACAGATAAAGATTCTCCAGATTATAGGATAGACATCAATTATCAGGCCTACGTCTCAGGGTTAGGGTTAGTATGTCTATAGTTGTCTGATGTGATATGCAGTGCAAAGGTAACTGCCCTTGACTCATGAGACCCCACCCAAGTGAAGTAGCCACTGGCAGTTATTGTTTACTGGAATGGGGTTTCCTACTCTTGAGTGGTACAGCTATTGTTAAACTACCTAGGATCCTAAAGGAAAGCAACCCCACATGCATGCTCTCGGAGGCCACCTTTATCAAACTTAGGTAGGGTGTTGTTGAGTTTTTAGAAAACTGGTTGGGAAGAAAATGTATTTCACAGGCAGCGTGTTGAGTGCTAGCATTCTGTCCAAACTCCACCCCACAGTTACCTAGCAACAGCCAGGTATGCTCCTCACCACAGTTGCCTGGCAACAGCCAGGTGGGCCTGGCCCACTAAAAAAGGGGCTGCTTGCCCCTCCTCTCTCTCTCTTATCTCTTACTCCTCTTCTCTTTCTTGCATCTCTTACTCCTTGCCTCTCCCCATTCCCTCCCCCCCACCCCCCATGGTCATGGCCGGCCTCTCCACTTCTCTACTCTCTAGTCTTTTACTTTTCTCTCCCTCTCTCTGCCTTTCTCTGCCTCTACTACCCTCTTAACTCCCCTCCCCATGCCCTAAATAAACTCTGTTTCTATACTATACCTTTGTGTGTGTCTGGTCCCTCAGGGGGAAGGGATGTCTGAGTTTGGGCCTGCACACCCTTCCCCCACACCTTCCTACCTCCATAAAATATATCTCTTTATATTTTTATAAACACATCAATGGGTAAGGTAATAAAAATACATAGAAACATATGAATTTGCCAGAGGATAAAAACATTCCCCTCTGGTCACTGAGATTTCTAGACCACACCTGGCATACCTGGTGCTCGATGACTGGAGCTTAAGGAGAGGGCACCAGGAGAGACGAGGAAGCAGAGGGCTGCTGTGGCTTTGTGGTGGAATGATTGCTGCAGGTGCCCATAGGTGACTGTGGTTACACATAACTCTGCCATATTTGGGGACAGAGTAGGCATCAATATTGTCAGAGACTGATATTGTCAGCAGGGGATACATTCCAGGAAAACAAGACCAAGGACTGCTAATCTGTGCAATGACTTTGAAAGCCATCGCTTCCTATGTGTGGTGAGATGACAGGACTCATGGGGAAGTCAGAGAAGCAGTAATCTAAGGGATGACGTGGATAGGACTGAGATAGTCACACACATGGATGCAGGCTTGCTAATGGTAAATTCAACATTAGAGCTTATTCCATTGGCTTTCTCTTGTCCTTGCCTTCAAGAAACAAAATTCTGTAGTGTTGTCTTGTGACACCATGTGGCAGTAACATGGAATCAGATTGCAGGCCCAGATTCAGCCTTTATTTATTGTGCTTGTCATGGCACTGCATGGCCTTTAACAATACACACCTGTGTGCACATGCAAACCGCACACGTGTGAGTGTGTGTGTGAATACATGTGTGCGTATATGTGCACGTTTGTTGCCGGCCAGTGGCTGAGGACGAACTGGGTCTACCTGAAATGGGAGCTAGAAATAAAAAAGGGACTGTGCGAGAGAAGAATGAAGCCAAGATGGAGTTTCTGATCAAGGCTCAAAATGTAATCTTCACTTCAATTATATAGGGAGACCCACAGACTCCATCGTTGTTTCAGCTGGATCTTGTTACTTTGTTTCACCTGGATTATGTTGCAAAGCAAGCTCAGAGCGAAGCTGCACATGCAGCAAGGCAGATGTCTCCACCTGGGTCCCACCTGGGTCGTTAAGGTCCAACTGTGGCAAACGCCCAAGGTCTATTCAGCCTGCGCAAGGCCAGGGGATGGTCACACAGGTTTATGTGTTTATGCAAGTGTAGGTTCATTCAGTTGCTAAAGTGGCAGAACTGATTTGTAAATGGTGTTTCTCAAGTTATGACCTTGCATGAGTCAATATTTGCTTTCAGTTCATGTAAGGAGCCAATAATTTTTTGATTTGGTTGAAATATTAAGATTTACCAAGATTTTTAATGATGCAACCAGATATCTCTCTCTTTCTCTCTCTCAGAGACACAGACACATATGCTTAAACACAGATTAAAAGCAAGATGTCCTACACAATAGCAGTGGGATATATACTAGAATGGGATTTTTGCCTACTTTAGTACCAAATAGAAATATTCAGAAACCAAGGCTCCTGTTTCCCATATGAGCATTTATTCCAGGTCTTTGTCTGAACCACAGGTGTTTGCTTACCTCAGAGCTACTGAGTGGGAGTTATTGAAGCTTCTCCCGATTAGTGACTGGTGATGTGTCCTCTTTGCCAGCTTTCCTGTGGAAGGTAGCACTTGTCTCAGTGGAATGTCTATTCACAGAGGATGTGACACAGTGGAGAGTCTTGGATGATGGTAATCTGGGATTCCAGATGCCCCATCATTCCTTTATTCAATCTTTCCATCATGCCCACATTTGTACAAATCTGCAGCCTGATACGAACATCCAACTGGATCTGGGCATACCAGAGCATTCTGACTATCCCTGAAGGCATTCACCTGACAACAACAGCCTTACTGGCTGCCTCTGTAGGACCCTTGAACAAACAGATATCCAAAAACTATCTTCAACTTGAAGAAAAGGAAACATCCCACCTCATTCAAGCCCCAGCGACAATTTGGTGGCAGCAATGTCTCTAATGACTCTGTTCTTGAGACTGTTAGAAGTAAATGGAAGGCCATATCCATATCCACTGACAGAGGATGCCTACTATTTATAGAGCACTTATTTATGTCTGCAGCGCATTTAAATATAAATTGCGACACTTAATGCCTGGTTTTATAACATGTCATTCACAATCCATTAAGTATTTTATTGCATGGATTGTATAAGAAACAGATTTATAGCCCTCAATTATGGTATTAATAAGAGATGATGGAATCTCGCTGAAGATGTATTTCCCTTTAGTTTCTGCAGAACTTTATTGTTGCAGCAAGATGTGAATTAAGTTCTTAATGCTTTATAGTAAGACCAGAAGCCAGTTCTTAGATAGGCAGAAGATAGGAAAAACATTAATATCCTCCCTATGGTTGTGGCTTTAAAACTGTGGTAGAAAAAATATATCTGGATGGCTTGTGTTGAGTATTTTAAATCCACTTGGAAAAATCAAATTAGGTTTGGCCTGAGAGTATATGATTGTGGCCCATTTCTAAAATGCCTCTTTTTAGGTAAGAACACCAACTACTCACTGTTAGCATTCCTTCTAGGCTCCGCCCCACAGCTACCTGGCAGCAGCCAGGTATGTCTGACACTAAAAGGGGCTGCTTGCCCCCTCCTCTCTCTCTTGAACGTCTTGATCTCTTACCCTCTTGTCCCTCTATCCCTTCTCTCCCCATGCCCCCTGTGTGTTCATGGCCAGCCTCTATTCCTCTCCTCCTCCTTCCCCCCATCTCTGTCTCTCTCTCTCTGTGTCTCTTTCTCTGTCTCCCCCCCCTTGTCTCTACTATCCCCTGCCCATGCCTTAAATAAACTCTATTCTATACTATATTGTCCTGTGGCTGGTCCCTCAGGGGGAAGGGATGCCTCAGCATGGGCCCAGAGGTACCCCCTTTCCCCACACCATACCGCACCCCTGGCTTCTTTTTCTTTGCCTTTTTTTTTTTTTTTTAAAGCACAACACGGCAGCTTGATTTCTTTCTTTCTTTCTTATTTTATTTTTTTTATTAAAGAGAGTAGACATTCTCAAATTACATTTCTACTATATGTATTTAGGGGAATTTCAATAAAAGTAATACCTTATCTTTAATTTCTAGAGACTATAAGGGATGATTGGTTGCTGAATATGGAAGGGACAATATGTGTGACCATCATAGGATTAAAAATAAAATGAAATGGAAGGAAAGGACCAAAGATGAGAGGGACTGAGATTAGAGAAACAACCAAGGATTGAGGAAAGTTACACTCATCCCAGAAGAACTTATAAAGAACACATCTGGGAAGGTTCGGGTCCAGGGATGGAACACTGCGTTAGGCAAATGTTCCAGGAATTATAGATGACTAAGACAATGATTATCTGTAGCATGCCTGAGATGAGGCACAAGAAAGGCCCAGGGAGACCCTAGAGGTGGAGGGGAGACCTTGAGCTTCCTCAGTCAGAAGAGAATGGTCTTTCAGTAATAAAAATTAACAATGATAAATATAGTAGTATAGCCAGCACCAGCAATGCTTGTGTTACATTTTCTGCTGGTGCTTTTTGTTGGAAGAAGGAGCTTCCAACAGTTCTGGGATATTATCTTCTAGCTGCTATTGGTATTTCCCAGGAAGAAACCACCAGCAGGGTTTTAAGTTTTGAGAACTCGGTGTAAACTAGGAGTGTTCAGGTGCAGTGACTACCCTTGGAAGCATGTGTTCTACATCCGCACCATGCATCACTGATGCCATGAAGCTGTCTGGTTCTTCCCCAAGCAGGAGGTTTGCAAGGAGAACTCAGAGAGCCAGTTTTCCTGCCAGCACAGAGGCTTTTTGGACTATTTAAAATGATTGACTGACATTCATACACACTGATTTGCCTCTTATAGTTAAAGGGTTGTCTTTGCTCTTTTATTTGTGAATGGTGTGTGCCAGTTATGTCTGATTTCTTTGTTTAAGGGAATCATTCAGATGAGCTGACAGTGGAGTCACTTATATCTCCTTTGTACCATTTAATAGAACACAAAAGGGAAGGCCTCTAAATATTTTCAATGACTCATTTCCATTTGCTGTGGACACAATGAGTTTCATTCATTAATTTCTGTTCTAACACATTTCCAAGACAGTAATGGTGGTGGCTCATTGTCAACGAGCAGTGTTGATGCATTTAATGCTTCTTATGCCAGGTATAGCACAATTGAGAAGAAATAATCAGGCAATCATGAAATGCAGGCTTAGAGCAAGCTTTAGAGATCAGTTGTTGGAAATTCAAATCTTTTAAAGTATGAGGCTGACATCTAAAGATACATGGTAGCTTGCCCAATAAATACCATTTAGTGAATTGAAAGAAGTTTCAGTATTAAAATCTAATGATGCTGTGTTACTTTGAACTATGGGACAGGCTTTTTTCTAAGACTATGCCTAAGTGATTGGAGAGAATGCTCAGCAGTTAAGAGTACTGACTGTTCTTCCAGAGGACCTGGGTTTGATTTTCAGCATCCACAGGACCAGGATGCTCATCACCATTTGAAACTCTAGTTCAAAGGGATCCAGCACTTTCTTTGGTTTCTGGAGGTACTAAACACTGGTGGTGCATGGACATACTTGGAGGCAAAATACCCACATAATATTAAAAAGAGACTGTTCAGGTATTAGTCAATATAGTCTCTAAGAATTGTAGGCAGTAGGGCTAAGACTACCCTTATTCTAAATATAGATGACTAAGACATTGTTTATCTCCAAATTATTTAGCTAAGGAGTAGAAGAGCAAAGAGTGGGACCCAACAGTAGATCCATAGGATTGTCATATGCTAATCTTGAAGACAGTGTCTTTGAGTCCAGGGTTTGAGTTGGAAACTTAACCCTTAAGTTGGAAACTTAAGATCTTCTGGTCTTTAGCAAACTAAATGGATAGGAGCTATGTAATATTCCTGCTTACATATGAATAAATTTTGAGTCCCAGAAATGTTACCCCTTCAACCAATGCGCCAAATCAAGCTGGAGGAGAGCTCTTCACTTCATTCATCCTTGAGATGTGAAGAGTTGATGGTTGGCATCCAATGACTGTGTCAGACTGTACCACAGTTATCTATCCTTTGTCTTTGTCACTTTCCCAAAATTTCACATTCTTGTGCAGAGAGAGTGCTGCTCACATGGGTTCACCCCAGCTGCCACCTGGCACAGGGCTAGTGTTGGGCTCCTCTATGGGGTCAATCTTCCGTTTGGAGGGACTGACTTTCATTGGACTTAGCACCTGACTAATGTTTCTATCAATTCCACAGACCCTGCCTTTCATACTTCTTCATTGAGTGCCTAGTGTTCACATGATAGTCACATTTTTAAACTTAAGCACTTTAACTGTGCCATAGTCCACAGGATCCAAAAATCTGTCAGAGCCCCAATTCTAAAGACTTGTTTGTATAGGTTTTTGTAGACAACACAATTCCTGCATTATTCATCATTTCATCTAAAAAATTAATTGACATAGAATTACATCCCTAAATCCCTCTCCCTTTTCTCTTTCTTTCCTCCAGCCTCTAGCTGCTCCCAGATACCAGATTCCTATTCCAATTCATCCCCTCTACTCTCAAGTTGATTGCTTCTTTTACTTTGGTTATTTTCAATACCCTATACACATATGCACCCATATACACAAATACCAAAGGCTGAGTCTGTTTTCGTTGTTTGTGTGTGTGTAGTTTCAGGGCTGACAACTTTGCACTGGACAACTGGTAAGTGTCCATCCCTCAGCAGTCATCAGTTGCCCATTTTTTCTTTAGAGATAGAACCCTGTGAAAGCTCAGCCTTCCATATTAACATATCCATTGCTTTGCAGTTGTTCTGGTCTTGTTTTTGCAGCCACTTCTATGAGAGATTGTTTCATAGTATACTTCCTGTTGTTTTGGTTCCTATAGTTTTTCTGTCCACTTTTCTGCCATGTTTCTTGAGGTATAGAAGAAGAAGCTGTGATGCATATGTAACCGGTAGGGCTGACTCCCCACAATGCATTGATAGCTGATCGGTGTTCAATTGTCTCTTTCTGTGATGGTTTACATTTGTTGTAAAGAGAGGCTTCTTTGATGAGGAATGGTTGCCACACTTATCTGTGGGTATGAGGATAAGATTTAGAATGTAGCAAGGGATTGTGCTGGTCAAGCAATGTGACAATAATAGATTATTGTCTAAGGTCCATGACTACTGTCTCACTAGCCTCAGGAGCTAGCTAGGTATCTAGTAATAGGTGTGCTTTCTTTCCCATTGAATAGACCCAGAAAGGTGAACACTGTATGTTCTCTCTGATCTGTGGTTCCTAGCTGTGAATCATTAGATACATGTATACAGCATAGCCAACTGAGGAGTAATTACAGGAGCCAGGAAAGTATAAAGAGATCCTAGATGTGTGTGTGTGTGTGTGTGTGTGTGTGTGTGTGTGTGTGTGTTGAGATGCAAATAGCAAGATGAAGGTGATATGAAGTAGAAAGTGGAAAAATGGGGAGGAGACTCCAACTGGGGAGGAGGGAAAAAATTCAATACAGAAGGAGAAGGTGGGACAGGTAACAAACAACAGCAAGGATGTTTAATAATGCCTCAATGAATCATATTACTTTACCTAAAATTATACACAATATATATAAGTATATGAGTATGTGTATTAATGTAGATAATAAACACATACATATACATATGTACACATATACACATATAGATAAGTATAAATACACACATATATATACATATACACACAATACATATACACACACATACACATATATATCTTGAAGTTAAGCTACTTGGGCAATGCAGTTCACAAGAACTATAGACTAATATAAAACCCAGAACCAGGCAGGAGAAAACTCATCTTGAATGTTTGAATGTTTGGATAGAGTAGTCCAAAGTGACTCCCCAAACAATATCAATGTAGTGCTTGTTAGCCTCCCAGTGGTTCTGACAGCTTAGGGATAGGTCTCTATTGCTAAAGACACCTCATAATTGAGACATAGGACTTGAACGACTTAATCTGGATCTGGCTTGAAAGCCTCTTTCCAGTTGTCTACCTCCATTATTTCAGAAAATCCCATGCAAGCTGCATCAGCCATGTGGAGTGATGACGAGCAAAAGCAGTGGACCAGTCCTACCCAGCTGCATCAGCTGTGGAGCATGACAGTGACCAGCATGGTAAGATACCTACCAAGGTGTAGTAAAGCAGTGGACCAGTCCTACCCAGCTGCATCAGCTGTGGAGCATGACAGTGACCAGCATGGTAAGATACCTACCAAGGTGTAGTACAAGGCACTCACATGTCCATGGTAACCAACAGCTGTGTGGTTCTTTAAGCATGCTGCCTGAAGAGTGTAGCTAGCAGCTTGAAGGAAAACCAGTAAGATAATTACCTCAGTGGCTTTTCATGGGGAAAACACTCTTCCACCTTCTAACTAGAAGTGAGTTTTGCCACCCCTAATCCTAACCCTTGGGGACCCATTCCTTTGAAAATAAAAATGCAATCCCCTTTTATAAGGGAAGATGGCTGACAGTTCTCTTTTTAAATGTGTGTTGCTAATTTTAATGCAAGGCAACCACATAATGTAAATGAGCTCTTCTGGAGGGCGATAAAATGAACAGTTTCTATTTGAGTGTGGGAGAAATTTTGTAAAGGGTAAGATGTTCCTAGAATCCCCTCCCCCCTGACCGATGCTATACTTAGTGATAAGTATACCACTTACTGATAAGTAATTCCATCCTGAAGAAGAGACTCTGAAGGACTCTTGTCCTTCCGTTGAGTTGTAGGTAAATATTTTACCCCAAGAAAGAAGCATCCTTTTCTATTTCCTTCCTGCTTTAACTACATTACTTCAAAGTAGAACCCACATACCCAGGGCCTACATAGAAGTGGAACCCACACATTCAGGGTCTTAATAGAAGTAGAACCTACTCATCCAGGGTATCCACAGACATAGAGTCCTCATATTTAGGGTCTGTGTAGAACCCAACCATCCAGGGCCCAGCAAGATAATTTACTTTCATTGATTTGTTCAACTCAAAGACTGAAGAAAATAGAAGCAAAGAGAAGACATTATGTCCACCAGTGTGAGAATGCCTAAAGGAGTAGGTGAGGAATGAGAAAAGCAAACAGCTAAAAGCGTTCAAAGTTCACATTCCCCTGACAGTGCATACAACCAGAGCAGAGAAGAATCACAAGACATCAGAGCAGTGCTAGGTGCAAAGCATGCTGGGTCTCACCAGAAGGCCTACATATATGGCTTCACAACTGTGCTCACCCTTCTTCATGGGTTGATTTTGCACACTAAACCTAGGCTCTATCCCCATATTCTGTTCACAGTCTTGGGAAGGACAGTCTTGCCAGCTGCCTTGGTTAACCCTTTTCTACCACCATGGACTCAAGTCTTATACCATCAAACACGTGTTTCTAGATGGCTGAAATGGAAACAATCATGAGTTTCTAATCCCACAGGGTAATTGAAAAAGGTGAAACAGGGCTGGAGAGATGGCTCTATGGTTAAGAGTACTGATTGATCTTCCAGAGGTTCTGAATTCAATTCCCAGCACCCACATGGTAGCTCATGACCATTTATAATGAGATCCGATGCCCTCTTCTGGTGTGTCTGAAGACAGCTACAGTGTACTCATATACATAAAATAAATAAATAAATCTTAAATAAAAAAATAGAAAAGGGTGAAATGGTATAGCTGACAGGCTATCACATTTCCTGGAACTTCAAGATTCATATACTAATTTTGTTAAAATTATGATTACGTTGATCAATGAAGATATCAGAAAGTATAATAATTTCTCTCAAAAACCTCTTGTTAATAGTGGAGTTGGGCATACAGTCTAATCCTTTACACCTCAGTGAGTTTGCTTTCTCCATCTTTTGGGAGCAGTTTCCTGATTAAGGGGTTTCCTTCCCTACTGCAGCAGCTCAGCCTGCTGTTGCAGCTCAGAAGTCCTTCTCCATTATCACCTCTGTCAAGCGAGGAACTGCTGTTTCTCCCACTAATCAGCACAGCTATTGCCTATTGAGGTCAGCTGTATTGATGGCATCTGCTTCTACAGGGAATTGGTGGACCATCCGTCACTATTAGTGTTCCCCCCAGGGCTCCCAGGATGTTACAAGGTAGCATTACAGGTAAAAAAGATTCAGAGTTGCTGGACAGGCAGTGAAGGTGCAGTGTTTGAAGGTCAAAAGGAAACAGAACTGAGTTGTCAAGGCAGCCGAGAGGCAGGCCTCTACTAATACAGAAAGGGCCCTAAGCAAAAGTGGTACTAGTCCTTCGTATTTATTTGGTTAAAGCTGCTTCCCTCACACTCACCCTTCAAATGTCCCGTCTTAGAATGGTTGAATTGTATATATGTATCATGTATACACACACACACACACACACACACACACACACACACACAGATAGATAGATATAGATATAGATATGCACATCAGATCAATGATCAAAAGAAAGCAAAGTCATGTGTAAGCCTGTGTTGAAAACCTTCCTTGGTAACACTGCTTTTGAGCATAGGAAGATCCTGAGGGTCATGGGCTATGGGTCATAATGATTTCTTTCTTCATGTTACAATTATGAGAAGTTGATTTTGGAAATACATCCACATCAAATTCATGATCAACTTAGATAGAATAATTATTTAGACTGTGATTTTGTGACAATTTATAATCTAACTCTAACTTTAAAATGTATGGCTGACATTGATACATTAGGACTGTCTCTGACTTAGATAGGAAATGTGAACATACAAGTTTATAATTTTCCAAAATTAAGTCTTCAGAAACAAGGGAAGAGGGGCTCAAAGATAGGAGATATCAGCTATACATGTAGTGAAAGAGCCCATGTGGTCTCCTGGCTTGAAAAGCGTTGTGCAACAATCAAATACACAGTTCCATCTTGTTGTGGCACATGCAGTTAGAAAGATGTACCACTGTGAAGTGTTGGGGTGCTAGTAAGAATTGGTCCAGCTCTGGGTAACCTTCTGCAATGTGATCTATCTCCAATAGATGGATTTGTGACCCTATGATTTACAATTTGAAACTTGTATTAGCCTAAGACTTACTCTTACGAATCACTGAAGGAAGAGCCCACACCTGAAGTATGACGGCAGAGAGGGAGCTGGGCATAGTAAATTTCAAGAACTTACCTTTGGCTGCATTCCTGGAGGGAGGGAGACAGCTTGAATGGGACACTGGAAAACACCCATGAAATAAAAGTATGCATCCTATTGGCCCATTTTTTGTTTTATTTTATTTGGTCATTAATAAGTGTCTTAGTTAGGGTTCTACTGCTATGAATAGACACCATGACCAAGGCAACTCTTATAAAGAAAGGACAACATTTATTTGGGGCTGTCTTACAGGTTCAGAGGTTCAGTCCATTATCATCAATGTGGGAACATGGTGGCATCCAGGCAGGCATTGTGCAGGAGAAGCTGAGAGTTCTACATCTTCATCTGAAGGCTGCTAGCAGAATACTGGCTTCCAGGCAGCTAGGATGAGGGTCTTAAAGCCTATGACCACAGTGACACACCTACTCCAACAAGGCCACACCTTCTAATAGTGCTACTCCCTGAGCTGACCATCACAATTAGTATCTAATAATGAGGCTCAAAATGATATTTTGACATCAGTGTATATTGTTTCATAAACAAGTCAGATGAGTTACATATTCATCACCTTAATTATTTATTTTTTCTTTGTGGTGGAAATCTCTAAAATCTTCTCTCTGATCTGTTTTGAAATACATAGTAGTAACTAGTCTCCTGACAAGAACTTATCCTTCCTAGCTAAGTCTGTCTATCACTATTGGTCTCCTCAATAGGCCCTTTCTCATGCCTAACAGGTCCTTAAGTTCTTTCTCTCTGCTTTGTTTGACTGTTATGTGTAGCAAACTTGATTTGTAAAACAATGAATGTTTTATACTGAAATTTCAACCAACCAGGTTAGAAGTACAAATTTGGTCAATAATGAAGACATTTTCAAATGTGTGGGGACTTTTTATTAGGATGGCAGTTTATCTAAGTCAGCTGACAGATTTGTACAGTTTTTTTGGTTTAGAGACACAACTTTGTATATCCCCTATTCTTGAAAATTATTAGACTAGCTTAATGATCTTTTCTCTTGATTTAAGTTATTTTCTTACTCTGTTTCTTTTCTGTAAAATATATGAATTTGATCATATTCAAATTCATATTTGAATATGAAGGCTGAGGCTGATACTAATTTAATTAATTTTACCAGAATCACTGCCAACTAAATTTAGTGGGCATTGATTTTATGAGGTATGCCAAAGAATTCATAAAAATAGAATTTGAAAGAAAAAAAAGAGCCTGGGTCTTTCTAATTGCTGGAAACCAGTGAGATCCCTTCCCAGGGTCACAGAGGTGAATACAAATGATTTGTTAGTATAGATATAAGCAGGCATTTTCCCAGAAGGCCATGGGAATCAGCTTCTTAACTTCAAGTTTAAGAGCACATTAATGATTTCAGACAGGTGATTAACCTCCTTAAGAGTTCTGTGGGGAAAAAAAGTATGCCATATTCCCTTTACAGACTGGGTGCTGTTGAGCAGAAAAGCCCATGGTGAGAATTAAGGATTTTTGAGACTGGAGTGTGGATTTCTCTCCTTTAACTTTCTGACTTGATTTAATTTTTACTAAATGTCAGTTTAGAGTATTGGAGACATGGTAGAACACACAAGACTAACTCCTATGTGCACCACAAACTCCTTTTCTAAGGAATAAAAAGAATGATCATGGATATGTAATTTACAATTGTGTGTTGCGATGAAGTCTAAGGACCGATTGGCAAGGGCTGAGGGATTTAGATAGATTAGTTAGATCTAATCCTATGAAGAAGGGAAATCTGAGGTGAATGGAGGACAAGGCAGAAGGGACAGGGTGATAGTGTGCAAGAAACAATTCTGGAAGAATCACATAAAATGAGTGTGCTCGTCTCTGTAAATTTTATTTTCTGGTTCTCGTAGGCAATGCACATCTCTTAGTATACTATGTTTTAATTGAAACTTATTCCTAACTGGTAGGTTGACCTAAGGTGGGTGATACTGATCTTGATGTCTCTAAAGGATGTGGGAATCCTGATGTGTTCTTCTTGAGACACTCCAGAGAGAAGCTTAGTAGAGTAGATCATCCACATTTCTGGTCTCACCTATGGCAAGCAAAACTTTCAAATATGGTTATTTAATGCTTCTAGAGTATTTGAAATTACTTATACACCAAAGAACCAAGGGTTCTAAGGATCTGCTTATTTAACTCAATCAGGGTGCAGTTGACAGTCTGACAAAGCTACTTCCCTCTTAACCACATGATATAAGATTCCATCACTCCTGTTTTCTAAACTTCTCACAGTCAGGAAACAAGTGACAATCATATTGTTGCTGGCACTGTAGACAAGTGACAGCAATAGTGATAGTGTAAGGCTGAACTGACCCCTGAGACATAGTCCACCAAGCCTTGACATCAGTCTTCTCCATCACAATGGTGACAAGCTGGTCACCAGATAGGACTGGCTTTGAGGTGAAGCTCCTGTAAGCAGCATATGCCAATAAATATAGATATATTCCACTCCCTGAGCCTCCTTAACCCTACTCAAGAGTTTCTTACTGTCTTTTAAGGATGTTTTCACTGTGTTCCATGGGAATTAGATCTGAAAGATACAAATTATGTTCTGGGGAGAAACGAAAGGAGGAATGACTTAGCTGATGCTAAATGTTGCCTCTTCTTTGACAAGAGGCTAAAAGCCCAAGAGAAATCCTGTAATTAAAAAGTCTATTTAAGTATATTTTCCCAGCCATCCCTAAGCTTAGTCAACTATGTAAGCTTTTTCTCCCTTCCAAGGAACATCTATTACTATCTTGTTGAAGACACAGCTTTGACACATTGCTTTGGAGGGAATATGTGAAAGATTGCATTGTAGGAAGCTGAGTGGGTAACCAGGCTTGACAGTCAGTGAAGAGATGGGCTTTTTGTTTAGAAAAAGCAGAGTAAGCGTACTGATTTGGAAATAGTTTTATCAAGTGCTGCAAAAATACTTTCCTCCTTCAGAACCAGGCTGAGATTACGGAAGGAAAGCCTTTTCTATGCGGACCCTGCTAAGGCCTTTTCAAAGTGTTTGCTCAGCATCTTACAATGACTGCCTAGTCTCATTAGAACCAGGTGTGCAATTAAATGCTTATAATTACTGGATCTCCCCTAAGTTTCCTAATCTTTTCTGCCAGAATTTGATGATATGACGAGTTCTCAGAGGGACAGAAACTGCTCCTGGCTGAGACTGCTGTATCAGAAAATCAATCCATCCATAATGGCCAGTGAGTGACTTTGGATTTCAGAGTGCTTTGGATTTAAACTTCTAATTTGGAAACTTCATTATAGCAGGCAGCAAGGCAGGAGACAACTTTAACCACTGAGTGAACAGATTTCTATTCTAAACTCAAATTGTGCGGCTGGGAAATAGGTGCTCAATTTATAGAACTCAGATTCCTGTGGTCTATTGCTAGTCTATTGCTCTTTTATCTTGCCTCCATCACTTCTTCCTCGGTGTTCTCTAAAAGTTGGCTCTTAGATGAGTCTTTTTCTTTGCTGTTATCTGTGTGTTCTGACTTGTTTCTCCGATAGTCACCTAGGCACTGTTGATCAGAGGATGTCTGGCCTCTCACATGATCACATTAAGATTGATATCCATCTTAATGGGGAGTAGATCATAGGGCCATGGCCGGCACTACTTACTCAGCTTCTTAGTGTTAAGATATGATTTATGAATATTTTAATATATCAGGGGAAAGAGTAGCTAATGGCTGTTGGAACTAGTAAATAAAGCTAGGGTGATGGCCTGCAGAAAATGATCCGTATTCATTCAGATTTTAAAAGTAGAAACAGCAGTGTCCAAGTAGTCCTCTTTTATCTGTGGCTAAGGACTTCGACTTTTAAAAGAAAGCTGTATGCAGGTCTCATGCACAAGTCTTGCTTTAGTTTTGACAGTGCTCTAGAGAGATGCAGAGAAAGAAAAGCCTGGCAGTCTGTTCATATGCTGTGCTCACTGTGTTGCTTTGACGTGTATTAGTATGAATTTCCTAAGTTAGCATCGAAGATCAGCCATTATCAGGGTGTAAGGATATCTATTAATGGAAAACTGTTTTTGCTTAACCTTCCTAGCTAGGATCGTTTGTCTCCTGCTTATCACTCCATCTTTGAGAGCTACATTCAGATACAGCAGGGTTCCTTCACTTACTATTTATTTCCTGGTTTCTTGGAGTCTCTGTTCCCATGTCCTGTGGTCTCAAAGTTTGAGGCTCAAAGTCGGATTTTTATTAAGAAGAGTGGCTCTTTCTTCTGACTGCTAAGGCAAATGCTCAGAAGGAGAGCCCTGCCATTGACTCAATGCTACATTTTGGCAGAAACTTTATTTTTTCCCCCCATCTTAGACAATCAGGAATGCATCAGAGGGGAGCCAGGCCCCAAAGAACTGGAAACAGAATAAAATTTCAGGTCGCCATGTTTTCTGGAGCTTCTTGAAATAACTTGTTACTATTTCAAAAGTCCCAGTATCCATTGAAGGCCTGTGCGCTGTTTCTTAAAGGGCAAGAACTCTGGATCCTGGGGCAACGCTGCATTCAGCTGTCTATACTTTGACTATCAGAACGCATAGTCACTGTTGCTTTATTTGTAGGTGCATATTTGTGTTCACATAAAAGTTCAAGAGTACATGTGCCACGGCATGCATGGGAATGTCAGAAGACAACTTTGGTTGCTGGTCCTCATCTTCCACTTTGAGGCAAGGCCTTATCAACGCATTATATGCCAAGCCAGCTGCCCATGAGCTTCTGGAGATTCTCCTGGCTCAGCATCCTATTTTACCGTACAAGTTCTAGGATCACAGATGTGTACTACTGTGTCTTCTTTGGGGGGATGGGTGGCAGTTCTGGGAATACCGATTCAGGCCCTAATGCCCGCTTTACAGTGAGTGCTTTGCTAACTAAACCTTCTATGTAGCCCTAGTGTTTAAAAACTGTCATGTAATACAGGTTTCTTTCTTTTGATTTTATTGGCTCTTCTTCTACACAGGATGTTTTAGGTAAGAAGCAAGCAAATGGGGCTCACTCAGCCTGTTAGTAAGGTTGCTGTTGAGGAAGTAAGAAACTGTGCCTGTCCACCCAACACATGTGCCATCCTGCACATTGTTACCTGTTATCCTTCTGGAATGTAGAGTGCAACAGTTGAATGCTTTCTACCTTACAGATATGCAGAGTAGAATAACTTAGAGCAATGTTCTCTCATTTAGAATTTGTTATTGAGAATATCAGAGTCAAATGTAGACATTCAAAAATGTGTTTGGTTTCGTGATACGCAGTTCAGACCTAAATCTATTCCTATCTCTCCCTTCCCTTTCCTGCCTCCAAACCTTTCATATACCTCTCTTTGCTCATTTTCAAATTCGTGGTTGCTATTACATATATATTACAATATATATAATATGTTATTACATATATTATATAATATACTACATATGATTACACCTATAACAAATATATATTACACATGTAAAATATATTACATATATATTATACAATATATAATTTATATAATATATAATATGTATGCAATATATATGTAATATATTATATATATATGTAATTTTTGTTTGTTATTTTGTCCAATTGAAGTGTCTTAAAATCCTTCCAGAAATAAGAAACACAGTAAATAAATAAATAAAACAGAGCAAACGTGTATCCAGATCCTCTCTATCTTGGCATGAGTCACACTGAAGAGTGTACTTCTGTTTGTCTACCACCTCTTTGGCTTGGTTCCCTAGTAACCAACCTTTAATCTTCCCTTGCACTGTTTATTGTTTTTGATGTTCCATCCTTCATATTATTGACTTGAGAGCCCACTACTGGTAAGAGCATGGTGTGCATTTCTATATTAAAAACAATTCCTGTTCAAAAGAATATGGATGAACATAGCTTACAAATAAAATAATAGTACAGCATTGTTACTTTTAGAGAGGGGATTCATTGAGCCCCAAGACTTTTCTCTCCACAAAAATCAAGATGAAACAGGCTGTTTTGAAACTGAATGCTGGTGCTCCTCTGATTATTAAGTGACAGCCATCTCCATTCGTTTTATTAATCCTACTTCAAAGTGTACTTTGAGGTGCTTTGAGGTGTACTTTGTAGGTTTATCGAATTGAACTTCGAGTACCACTCTACCAAGCAATTTATCATGGGCTGTCATGGTGCAGATCTTTACCTGAGTTACAAACCAGCTAAAGCCCAAATCATGACATCTCAAATTTTGTTGATTCTTATGCTACAAAGAACCCCCAGGCTTCAGGCCAGCAATAGCAAAATGGCAGCATAGTGACGGGTCTGGGGTTAGTTAGGGAATGCTCAGACAGCAGCCAAGGTGAGCATGAGCAGACCTGCAGCCAGTTTATTTCAGAACAATCATTAGATGTGCAGTTCAAAGAATATTTGAGCCACAGAAAGTGCAAAAGCAATGTTTATCCAGCTCCTCTGCACCTTTCCCTCCTCCCTCCCTCTCTGACTCCTTCCTTCCCTCCCTCCCTTCCTTCCTTCCTTCCTTCCTTCCTTCCTTCCTTCCCTCTTTCCAGAAATGGGTTGAAATTGTGCTTTCCTTCTCTTCAATTCTAATTCAACCACTTTTCCAGAAAAGCTGGCATTAGCCAAATCCTGTCTTATCCTCCAGGGGATCCAGACTTGGAAAGCAGGAACTGGTTTTGCCTATGGGAGTTGGGGAGCAAAGTCAGAAGACCAGGAGGAGGTATGGATGCAGTAGACCTTAGGATGTTATTGGAAGGTTAGAATCAAGCTCCTGTGGACTACTCACAATTCTAGAGCCTCAAAATTTCATGAGGATAGGAAAAAGTAGGGGAAAGACACTTTGGTTTTGATAATGATTTATTGGGTGTGTGTGTGGTGTATGTGTGTGTGTGTGTGTGTGTGTGAGAGAGAGAGAGAGAGAGAGAGAGAGAGAGAGAGAGAGAGAGAGAG
>JADRCH010000082.1:495667-542645 GCA_019843965.1 Rhynchomys soricoides | reverse complement strand
TTTTTTTTTTTTTTTCCCTAAAGTTGTAAACAGTAAACTATAAGTCAAGGCTGTCAGTCAAAATGTCTATAAGCCTAAGGAATGAAGACTTTGTTGTTCAAGCACTATTACCTCACATGCTCCATACAAATTCTGTTGTCTGAGAAAGTCAGCAAGTAAATCTTGGGGCTTTACTAACCCGCAAGATTCATTCACTTGAATATACACTGCGTGTGGAGTGCGCGCGTGCTCGAGCATACAGAATGGGAGGAAAGGGTGGCAGTAAGCACATCAAGGTTTCTTTTACCCTAGTAACAATATGTCCTTGTAACAACAACAACAACAAAAGGCTCCAATTTCTAGGCTAAAAAAAAATTGGGTAGATATCTCAGAGAGAACGGATAATCGGCATATTGCTCTCTTGAACTCTCATTATAACGACACTGACCAATTTTGGCACCCATCATTTCAGTGGCTGCAAGACCACCACCCTTACTGTTTCTCTTTTAAGTGCCAGTACCACACCTATGGCTTACAAGCAAGTGAACAATTTCAAGACTGGCACATTTAATGAGAAGTTTCTGTTTCCATAAGATAAGCTCCACCCCTGCAAAAAGCACTAGTTATCAGTGCCTCATGGTCCAAAGACTCTTATTTCTCATTGTGAGCAGTGCTCTTGGGAGGTAAATGCAGCATCGCTGAGCAGTGACTGAAGAGTAAGTGAATGGAAGAGCTCCATGCCATCTGTGTGAATCTGCTGAGCCAGCATAAACCCCAACCCCATCCCCCTTCTTCCCCCACTAGCACGTGCCTTGCAAATAAGCCCTGCAGTTTCGCTGCAATTCACACCTTTTTAGTTCTGTGAAGTGACTCTTTAATAAAATGACAACTGTTAAGAGTAAACTCTTGCTCCAGAAAAAAAGAAAAAAAAAGGAAACAGGAAAAGTTGACTGTGAGCTGTGAGGAGAGGTAAACAGTAGAAGAAAGAAGAAAAGCAAACCTAGATTGTGTTTAATATCTGGAAAAACTACTGCGTATGGAGACTGCTTAATGCAGCCATTTCTCTTTGATTCCTAGAGTTTATCCTATCACTGTTAAATGCCATGATTAAGACGAGGGAGGTCTAGTGGATGTTGATTTGAATAACAGTGAACCTTGACTGTAAAAAATATTGAGCAACTGAAAATTCATAATGAGATCTGAAAAAAATGTCATGAAAAGATGATTATGATCAACTTCATTAACTTTGTTTTCTCTTTTAAATCTAAACACAGGAATAAAAGCAATATGGAAATCATACACCATCTCTTGGGAATACTTTTTTGTTTCCCAGAAAACTAATTTGCAACTGATTGAATTAGAATGGAGAGACTACAAACGAACAGGCTTTTACAGCAAAATAGAAGATGAAAACGCTACAGGGAGGAGGTAAATATCTATAAACATCTTTTCATTTCTGCTTGCCAAACCACACAAAAAGTTAATCATACACTCAAACCCCTCTTAGCATTTAAAAGAAAGCAATCTGGTTCTTCATTTCATGTGTTATGCATTGGTAAATACTGTGCTCGCAGTGCATTGTCTGTGCACATGCAACCAACAGTTAATGTTTGGTGAACTCCCCTGAGCATCTCTCCATGACTTTATCCACCGTGCAGTTTTGTGGTGCTGTGCAGTGTAGGTGAATCATTTTTGCATCATAATCATGGTGTTCAACTTGCTATCCTAGAGAAGGGATGATGGAAAAATATGGCCTCATGATAGAGAACAATGAATAACATGGGCTGGGCAGGAAATAGGAATAGTTGATTACATTGGTACAATAGACTTCAAATCTCAAAGCAGAGTTATTTTACAGCTGTACTGTTTTAAATCCTATTCAGCAATGGTCAAAGCACTGATATTCCCATGGGAAAGTAAGTCAAGGGTGTAAATGAACTTTCTACTACAGAAGTTACATTGATTGAAGAGATAGGAATTAATGCTGAGCCTTATTAACAATCAATAGAAAATAAAGTTTGAAACAGTACGTGTGCAAATCTGTCAGATTATCTTTTATTTTTTCTAAATAACCAGTTCCAAAGCTGATATCTTTGTAAAATGTCAGCTTTGTCACACTTCTGTCATAAGTGCAAACAGCAGAAAGCATTTATGGTGACCTGTTATAGGCTTCAAATTTTTTTACAAAGTTTCAAGTATTTTAACTCACAATGTTTCAGAATTCAAAATTTGAGAATACAAGGAAAGAAAGCAACTTCAAAGACAAATTTCAAATATGAAGCATTATTTTTAAGAAAGAAAAATATGTAAGAATATAAAAGTGTTATGTTTGTGATTTTCCTCATTGTTGGGACAAGATCACTGACAAAAGAACTTAGTTTTTTTGTTTCTTTGTTTTTTTTTTCTTTTGGTTCACAGTTTCTAGATACAGTCTACCATGACAGGGAGATACTGCATAGCAACGGGAACTAAGGCAGCTTGTCACACTGCATGTGCACTCAGGTAGCAGAGAAAGAGGAATGCTTGCACTCAATTATCTTCCCCCTCTAAGTCCAGCCCTGGTCTTTGGACCATGGAATGGTACCACCCATGTTGGAGATGGTGAGTTTTCCCACTTCAACCTAATATATAGACTCTTTCATATGCATGCGCAGAGATTTGCCTTCTAGATGATTCTGGATCCTGTCAAGTTGACAATCACACTATCACAACTACAAAAGTGGGAAATTTTATGGGGATATAGACATGAACTATTCACCTGCCTTTAGGGAGCAACTTGTTGCTTTGCTTACTACCCAGCAAAAGTCACAAAGCTGCAGCTGCTTTGCAGATACCCATCTTCTGAATCTTATAATTTCAGCAAGATACTATGCTTAATGTTATACCTTTTCCAAAGCAGTCACACCCATGGCTTACAGAACTGGGTGTGTAAATGTGCTCGATGTTTGTCCTAACTTGGTTCAGTTTTTTAACCCTAGAGATAACTGCAGGATGCACCAAGCTCAATGTGGAGCTTGCATCCCAGTAGCCCTTACTGGGCAGAAGTTACAGTGACTGAAGAAACCTGAACCAATGTTATAATACATAGACACTGAAACAATATATCTATCCTGGCAGAATATCTTTTTATTTTTTCAATGAGAAGATCCGAAGTTATTATGTTTGTAAAATGTCAGTTCTGACACACAGGCATGAATGCAAACAATAAAACGTATCAATCCTGCCAAATCTTGCCTCCTTTTCTCTTTTTCCCTAGGGACAAACCCCAATGTTACATCTTCCTAAACATTCTACACCCCAAACTGGCTCCTGTCAAAGCCAACCTGGGGCAGGTATGTATGACCACTGACCAAAAGGGAGGTGCCTGCAACATGTTTTCCTCTCTGTCACCTATGTAGCCATCCATACATCTGCCTATTATCTTAATGTATCTATATGTTATGATTGTTTAGATATTTTTTCAGATGGTTGTTTTCAAATTGAATGAGACCTGCCTGCCTCTGCCTCCCAAGTACTGATATAAAGGCATGTACCACTATGCCCAGATCTGTTTTAAGATTTAAACATACCTCACAGGTCTATAATTTAAGAATTTGGCTTCAGACTGCAATATAACTGCAGTATTAGTATTTTAATAAGTCTCAATGGCGGGGTTACTATCTGTCTCAATGGTTTATGTTCTTAAATGAAAGACACACACTCAGCCTTTATATTTTAATATGCCTTAAGCAGCACAATAGCTGGGAAACTGTCTAACCTCCATGCTGTTAGAATCTTAAATCCCACCAATAACTCCAAGTTACTAATTTCTATCTTCCATCTTGGCTGCTCTTGACTCAATTGAATAGCTCTCTGGGCTGTGTTCTCTTGGCTTCTTGACATGGCAGCTCTGTGTCTCCCTCCTGCACATTTTTAATCCCTCCATGGTGGCCTCTGCGTCTTCCTGCTTCCTCTTCCTTGTGGTTTCCAGCCTAGGAACCCTAAAACCCCGCCAATGTCTCTCCTCCCCAGCTATTGGCTGCTGGCATCTTAATTTACTGATCTGACTTAACTGGGGGCAAGTTCCCAGAAGCTACATGCAGACCCTCTCATGCGAACAGTTTTGGGGGTCGCAATTAGTATTAGAATACAAGCAGCTACACACAACCATAAGAGGCTGTGGATGTTTTGTGAGTAGGGCCATAGATTTATTGGTGCTGGTCTTTGAATTGAATTGAATTGATTGGCCCTTGTCTCTAGTGTCATTCTCTGATCTTCCACCCACTGTGCCATGGACATCCACTTCTGGTTGTTATATATTATGAATTGTTATACATCATCACGCCTTCCCCCACCATGGCAGAACAAAGCTCTATATAATTCTGAACAAGAACACGCTTACCTCCCTTAAGATGTTCTGTCAGATTCTATAGTTGCTGAGATGCAAAAGTAATGCTCTGTCTGTCCATTTTTGCATCCATCTAAATAGGGCATGTAAATCAAACTAGTTAAAACAGAAGTGACAGGCAGTATACTTTAGTGGTATAATATGCATATAACATACAAGAGGCTCTGTATTCAATACCAGTGATGTAAACAGAATAAACGTTTGACCAATTAAACAGCCACTCAACTACCCACCTAACCAACTGATAAGCAAAACAAGGAAACCCAAATACACCAAGACAAATGGAAATGTTTGATCCATATCCTTCCCATTTTTGACCCCCTCCAATAGTTATTAACAAGTATGTATCCAGTCTTGTGTAAAACAAAAGTTTTTTAAACATATCATATCCTGATGGTTTGTGCCCAGTATTATCCCCAGGAGGACTGTTCTTTTCTGAAAGGTTATGGAGGAGGAGTGGATCTGGAGGAGAGGGGAGGTGGGAGGACATTGGGAGGAGTGGAGTTGGGGGAAGCTGTACTTGGTATGTATTGTATCAGAGAAGAATAAAGAATTATGTCCAATTACAAAATATAGTAAGCATTTTTAAGAGCACTGACGACCAGGTAGAGAGACTTGCATTTCTTCTTTAACTTGATGTGTTTAAGTGTAGTATAATTCTTATATAACATACTTCCTAGCTATTGTGTGAGATCTAGTCATTGTACAAGTGACTAGTTTCAAATATATTACATTAAAAACAATGCTAGGATGGAGATAAGTCCACATGCATGTAGCACATTTCAGTATATAGGTTCTGGTGAGCTGAGTAAATCAGTTCTGGTATCCAGGACCTTGGGTAGCACATCACTTTCAACTCTGCATCATTGGGAAGAGTTTCACTACAGGGACAAGCAGACAGAATGGCAGACAAATTCACCTTGGGTCTACATGGCAGACTGGTTGCCAAAGTCAACTGTGAGTGTCTAGTATAAGTGGTTTTCATGAAAATCACCAAGCAACCTTTTATTCTTTTCTTCGTTCCCATTGGCTCTTTCTCTAGTCTTGGGATTCTGTGATCCACAGCTTTCTTCCCAAACCCTGGTTTCTGTATCATCGTTGGTAGGCACATCTCTGAGTTCAGTTTCAGGCTATGTATAAACAAATATCTCCAGTCAGATAGCTTTCTAGTTGTGGGGATTTCAGTCTTCCTATATTTCCATGGGAAAAATCTAACTCCGGGCATGTAGGTGACATTAATATATACCCACATCTTGTTGTCCTCAGTACCCAAAAGTGAGCTCATCAGAGCATCACCTCTACACATCATTATCTGAAGATAATTATTTAAAGATGGTTTTCTTCAAGAAAACCCTTTATCAAATTAAATACAGAGCTTACAATGTATAGACATCCCATGTATTGACATTGAAATATGTTGGCAAGAACACTCAAAAAGATAAAAAATACCATTCAGACAAAATATATGCTGGAAATGACATAATCTGCAGTGTACTCTAAATATGGATGAAATAATCATTGTTTTAGTATCTGATTAAAAATAATTTCAGCAGTAGACAGTAATCTAAACTGTAGTCAGTGTCTTAAATAAGCGTTCCACAAAGCCTCTCACCAAGCCTCACCTCGTTCATCCCATGTCCATGTGCTCTTCCCAAAGAGACAGTGTTCTCAAATGCATTCATACCTGTTACCAGCAGAGTTATGTCCTCTGTATGTTCATAGATGGTTGATCTTACTCTTCATGTCACACTAATGGTGATAGGTCCTTCTTGGAAGAAATCCAAGTTCAGTGGGTCTATCAGAAGGGGAATGTGATCCAGTAGGACTTAGCCATTTCAAGAAGAACATGAACTCTCAGGGATGGGTGTGCATACACAGATGAAAGGCCATCTGCATTTGCAAGAGAGAAGCCACACCATAAATGCACAGCCATAGATATTTGCTACTGTTGATGGCTGTCTTCATATTATCCTGGCAGAGCTGAAAAAATATCCCTGAGATCACCTGGCTGGTAAAGATTAAATTATTTCCTATCAAGTGTGTCTGAGTGTGTGTGTGTGTGCATGCATGTGTGAATGTGTGGGTGTGTGCATGTGTGTGTCTGTGTGTACATCTGCATGTGGTTGCCTAAGCATGTATGTATACACAATGGGGGAGGGAGGTTGATTGTCTTCTTGGATTGCTCTCCAATTATTATTTATTTCTTTAGTGACAGTGACTCTTTCTGAGCTAAGCTTATTCATTCAGCTGGATTGTCTGGCCAGTAAGCCTCAGTTTCTCTTTTTGCTCCATACTCTTCACCCCAGTGTTGGACTTGTGCATGTGTGTCACTATTCCCACCTTTTTATGGTGATAGGGATTTGAACTCAGCTCCTCCAACCTTTTTGGCAGACATTTTGCCAACTAATCCATGTTCCCAGGGCCCCTCTATCAGGTTCTTTAGAGAAAAGTACTTTACTGTACTCTAATTTAATTACTTTTTACAGCGATAAGAGAAGATGGATATACTTTTCTTAAGGGGAAGAATCAAATTAACATATATAGTTTCTATTATGGTTATAATACTGCATTGAAGAAAGACTTGATGGGTTTATCAAAATTTCAAACACTGAGCTGAGATAAAGGAAATGAGTTATCACCAGTCAATGCCTAATGAAGTAATCAATTCACTGATTATTCTAATTATTTTCTCAAGAGCAATGGAGAGAGAAGAGAAGCAAATTTGCTGATTAGCAGGGAGGAAAGAAAGAAGATATTTTCTTCCTCTGCAAGTGGGACCTCCACACACATAGGTGTGTTGACTCTTTATTCATGGTGACCTCAGTGCTCCTCAGGTCTAGCAGTCCTTCTGATTATGACAGCATGATGGGCGTGTGATACCTGTTAGCTGGCTGACTGATATGAACAAAACTCTAGGTTGCTCACAAGGAACCAGAAAGAAAGGGGCATTTCTTTAAAAGGAGAAGGAGTAGAAAACCTATTTTCTGTTCTCCATCTTTGCGCCAGCCTGGCCTTCCCTTTGGTAATGTATCCGTAATCAATCTTCTACAGACTCCTATGGATTCAACTCATTCTCTGTGACTATTCTTTGTATCAGTTATTATCCTTGTTTGTAATTTATAGCTTTTATTTTTGCTTCCTAGATAAATGGTCTGCTTCCCTTGACCTTTATACACTGCTAAATGCTGATTTGAATCACTCCATCACAGTTTCTGCAAGGGCCCAACAAATTACTGTGGCAGCAATTTGTTTTAAGTGAAAATTCCATCTTTCCCTAGAAGAATGGATCAAAAGCATCCTTCTCCTGTTTCAAGCAATGCAATTCTAGCTCTTGCTCTGTGCCCTACAAATATTAGTTTACTTACCCAGATTTGCATTTTCTTGGAAAGTGAAATGATAGGACTAAATTAATATTTTTTCTAACATGGTTGAGTTGTGTGTGTGTGTGTGTGTGTGTGTGTGTGTTTGTATGTGTGTGTGATTCGTTGCTGTTTATGTATCTGTTCATATGTGTGGAGGTCACAGGTAATACCAAGTGTCATGTTCAATCAGCCTTCACTTAGGTTTTTTTCTTTTATTAAAAATATATTTTCTTGCTGCCGGTTTTCCCCTGTGGCTGGAGACCTCCGCCTGGGACAACAGGGTTCCATAGCCAAACAGCCCCGGGAGAAAACGAGCTGTCCACTTGTGGGGAAAAGTCAGCAGGAGGAAGGCTCAAGACACAGGGACTGAGGAACAGCCAGAAGGTAAAAGACTTCCTGTTTACATCTGTGGCAGGAGTCCTCTGCCTGGGCCACCAGGGCTCCAGAACCAAATAGCTCTGGGAGAAAGCTAGCCTCCCAGGAGTGGGGACAAGACTGACTGATCAGAAGGTCCCAGCTGGAATTCCCAGGTCACAGGGATTGAGGAACAGGGATCTGGTTTCTTTTGGTGGCTGGAGAGCAGATCCAGTGACACAGGGCTCCATACTCAAATAGTGCCAGGAGAGAGCTGGTATACCAGAAGTGCCGACACACCTTTAAGCACAGGCAAGACCACCACATCTTTTCAAATTCACTGGACCAAGAGGGACCCTAGCAGAGCTATCAGGACACAAGAAACAAGGGTCAGCTGGGGATTAGATCTTTCCTGCTTCTGTCTGCACCCCAGAGCGGACCCTGCACCACAACTCTCCAAACCCAAATTCCTCTCAGAGAGAACTGGTCTCCAAGGAGTATTGACACCTAGGCGGGCAGGAAAGACAAGCCACAGTCAGAGAGAGAAAGACCAGCTAACACCAGAGAAAACCAGATGGCGAAAGGCAAGGGCAAGAACACAAAGAACAGAAACCAAGACTACTTAGCTTCATCAGAACCCAGCTCTCCCACTACAGCCAGTCCTGGATACCCCAACACACCAGATAAGGAAGACTCAGACTTAAAATCACATATCAAGAGGATGATAGAAGATTTTATTAAGGAAATAAATAACTCCCTTAAAGAAATACAAGGGAACACAGGAAAACAGCTGGAAACAAAGAGGATACACAAAAATCCCTTAAAGAATTACAGGAAAACACAAACAAATGAACAACACCATTCAGGAATTAAAAACAGAAATAGAAACAAAGAGATCACAAAGGGAGACAACCCTGGAGTTAAAAAACATAGGAAAGAAATCAGGAGTCATAGATGCAAGCATCACCAACAGAATACAAGAGATGGGAGAGAGAATCTCAGGTGCAGAAGATACCGTAGAAAACATGGACACAACAGTCAAAGAAAACACAAAATCCAAAAAGCTCCTAACGCAAAAGATCCAAGATATCCAGGATACAATGAGAAGACAAAACCTGAGGATAATAGGTATAGAAGAGAGTGAAGATTCCCAGCTTAAAGGACCAGTAAATATCTTCAACAAAATTATGGTAGAAAACTTCCCTAACCTAAAGAAAGAGATGAACATAAATATACAGGAAGCCTACAGAACACCAAATAGACTGGACCAGAAAAGAAAATCCTCCCATCACATTATAGTCAAAACACCAAATACACAAAATAAGGAAAGAATATTAAAAGCAGTAAAGGAAAAAGGGCAAGTAACATATAAAGGCAGACCTAACAGAATTATACCAGACTTCTCACCAGAGACTATAAAAGCTAGAAGATCCTGGGCAGATCTCAAACAGACTCTAAGAGAACACAACTGCCAGCCCAGGCTGCTATACCCAACAAAACTCTCAATAATCATAGATGGTGAATCCAAAATATTGTATGACAAATCCAAATTTGCACAGTATGTTTCCACAAACCCAGCCCTACAAAGAATGATACATGGAAAACGCCAACTCAAGGAGGGAAACTACACCCAAGAAAAAACAAGAAAGTAATCTTACAACAAACTCAAAAGAGATAGTCACAAAAACATAAACAACATCAAAAATAGCAGGAAACAACAATCACTATTCTTCAATATCTCTTAACATCAATGGTCTCAATTCTGCAATAAAAAGACATAGACTGACAGACTGGATCCATAAATAGGACCCAGCATTTTGCTGCATCCAGGAAATGCACCTCTGTGTTAAAGACAAACACTACCTCAGAGTAAAGGGCTGGAAAACAATTTTTCAGGCAAATGGCCCCAAGAAACAGGCTGGAATAGCCTTCTAATCTCAGATAAAACTGACTTTCAACCAAAAGACATCAAAAAAAGAAAAGGAAGGACACTTAATACTCATTAAAGGAAAAATCTACCAAGAAGAACTCTCAATTCTGAACATCTATGCCTCGAATGCAAGGGGATCCACATTCATAAAAGAAACTTTAATAAAGCTCAAAGCATACATTGTACCTCACACAATAATAGTGGGAGACTTCAACACCCCACTATCAACAATGTACATATTTTGGAAACATAAACTAAACACAGACACAGTGAAACTAACAGATGTTGTAAACCAAATGGGTTTAATAGATATCTATAGAACATTTCATCCTACATCAAAAGAATATACCTTCTTTTTAGCACCTCATGGTACCTTCTCCAAAACTGATCATATCTTTGGTCACAAATCAAACCTCAACAGATGTAAGAAGATTGAAATAACCCCATGTCTCCTATCAGACCACTAAGGAATCAGGCTGGTCTTCAAAGGCAACAACAACAACAGAAAGCCCACATACACATGGAAGCTGAACAATGCTCTACTCAATGATAACTTGGTCAAGGAAGAAATAAATTAAAGACTTCCTAGAATTTAATGAAAATGAAAGTACAACATACCCAAACCTATGGGACACAATGAAAGCAGTGTTAAGAGAAAAACTCATAACTCTGAATGACTCCAAATAGAAACTGGAGAGAGCTTATACTAGCAGCTTAACAGCACACCTGAAAGTTCTAGAATAAAAAGAAGCTAATACACCCAAGAGGAGTACAAGGCAGGAAATAATCAAATTAAGGGCTGAGATCAACCAAGTGGAAACTAAAAGAACTATACAAAGAATCAACAAAACCAGGAGCTGGTTCTTTGAGAAAATCAACAGGATAGATAAACCCTTAGCCAGACTAACCAGAGGGCACAGAGACAGTATGCAAATTAACAAAATTAGAAATGAAAAGGGAGATATAACAACAGATTCTGAGGAAATTAAAAAAGTCATCAGATCTTACTACAAAAGCCTATACTCAACAAGATTGGAAAATCTGGAGGAAATGGACAAGTTTCTAGACAGATATCAATTACCAAAATTAAATCAGGATAAAATAAACCATCTAAACAGTCCCATGACCCCTAAAGAAATAAAAGCAGTCATTACAAGTCTCCCAACCAAAAAAAAGCCAGATTGGTTCAGAACAGAAATCTATCAGACCTTCAAAGAAGACCTAATACCAATATTCTTCAAGCTATTCCACAAAATAGAAATGCAAGGAACACTACCCAATTCATTCTATGAGGCCACAGATACACTGGTACCAAAACCCCACAAAGACCAACAATAAAAGAAAACTTCAGACCAATTTCCCTTATGAATATCGATGCAAAAATACTCAATAAAATTCTTGCAAACCGAATCCAAGAACACATCACAACGATCATTCACCATGATCAAGTAGGCTTCATCCCAGGTATGCATGGATGGTTCAATACCCAGAAATCCATCAATATAATCTACTACATAAACAAACTCAAAGAAAAAAACAACATGGTTATTTCATTAGAGGCTGAAAAAGCATTTGACATAGTTCAACATCCATTCATGAAAAAAGGCTTGCAAAGATCAGGAATTCAAGGAGCATACCTAAACCTAGGAAAAGCAATATGCAGTAAACCAGTGGCCAACATCAAGCTAAGTGGAGAGAAACTCAAAGCAATCCTACTAAAATCAGGGACTAGGCAAGGCTGCCCTCTCTCTCCCTATCTATTCAAAATAGTACTTGAAGTTCTAGCTAGAGCAATTAGACAACAAAAGGAGGTCAAAGGGATACAAATTGGAAAGGAAGAAATCAAAATATCACTATTCACAGATGATATGATGGCATACTTAAGTGACCTGAAACACTCCACCAGAAATCTGCTGATAAACACTTTCAGCAAAGTGGCCGGATACAAAGGTAACTCAAGCAAATCAGTAGCCTTCCTATACTTGAAGGATAAACAGGCTGAGAAAGAATTTAGGGAAATGACACCCTTCACAATTGTCACAAACAATATAAACTATCTTGGTGTGACTCTAACCAAACAAGTGAAAGATCTGTATGACAAGAACTTCAAGTCTCCAAAGAAAGAGATGAAAGAAGACCTCAGAAGATGGAAAGATCTCCCATGCTCATGGATTGGCAGGATTAATATAGTTAAAAATGGCCATCCTGCCAAAAGCAATCTAGAGATTCAATGCAATCCCCATTAAAATCTCAACTCAATTCTTCATAGACCTAGAAAGAGCAATTCTCAAATTCATTTGGAATAACAAAATCCCAGGTAGCAAAAACTATTCTCAACAATAAAAGAACTTCTGGGGGGGAATCAGCCTCCCTGACTTCAAGCTGTACTACAAAGCAGTAGTGATAAAAACTGCATGGTATTGGTACAGTGACATACAGGTAGATCAATGGAATAGAATCGAAGACCCAGAAATGAACCCACACATGATCTTTGACACTTGATCTTTGACAAAGGAGGTAAAACCATCTAGTTGGAAAAAGACTGCATCTTCAATAAATGGTACTGGTTCAACTGGCTGTCTACATGTAGAAGATTGCGAATTGATCCATTCCTATCTCCCTGTACAAAGCTCAAGTACAAGTGGATCAAGGACCTCCACATAATACCAGATATACTGAATCTAATAGAAAAAAAAGTGGAGAAAAGTCTGGAACACATGGGCACAGGGGAAAAGTTCCGGAACAGAACAACTATGGCTTGTGCTCTAAGATCATGAATCGACAGATGGGACCTCATAAAATTACAAAGCTCCTGTAAGGCAAAGGACACTGTAAATAGTGCAAAACGGCAACCTACAGATTGGGAAATGATCTTTACCAATCCTTCGTCTGATAGATGGCTAATATCCAATATATACAATGAACTCAAGAAGCTAGACTCCAGAGATCCAAATAACCCTATCAAAAAATGGGGAAGAGAGCTAAACAGAGAATTCTCAACTGAGGAACCTTGAATGGCTGAGAAGCACCTAAAGAAATGTTCAATATCCTTAGTCATCAGGGAAATGCAAATCAAAACAACCCTGAGATTTCACCTCACACCAGTCAGAATGGCTAAGATCAAAAACTCAGGTGACAGCAGATGTTGGTGAGGATGTGGAGAAAGAGGAATACTCCTCCATTGCTGATGGGAATGTAAGCTGATACAACCTCTCTTGAAATCAGTTTGGCGGACCCTCAGAAAAATGAGCATAATATTTCCTGAGGACCCAGCTATTCCACTCCTGGGCATATACCCAGAAGATGCTCCAACATGCAATAAAGACACATGCTCCACTATGTTCATAGCAGCCATATTTATAATAGCCAGAAACTGGAAACAACCCAGATGTCCCTCAACAGAGGAATGGATACAGAAAATGTCATACATTTACACAGTGCAATACTTGTTAGCTATTAAGAACAATGAGTTCATGAAATTCGCAGGCAAATGGATGGAGCTTGAAAATATCATCCAGAGCGAGGTAACTCAGTCACAAAAGAATGGACACAGTTTGTACTTGCTGATAAGTTGTTATTAGCCCAAAAGTTCGAAATACCCAAGAGTCACTTAGCAGCAACAGTAGGGCTGAATGTGAGGTCCCAGATGGAGGACTTGGAGAAGGGACTGAAGGAGCTGAGGGAGTGTGCAGCCCCAGGGAGGGAGTAACAGTGGCAACTGGCCTGATCCCCTGATACTCCCGGAGACTGATCCACCAACCAAAGAATACACATGGAGGGGCCCATGGTGGTGGCCACGTATGTAGCAGAGGAGGGTCTTGTTAGACATCAGGGGGAGGAGAGGTCCTTGGGTCTGAGAGTGTTAGATACCCCAGTAGAGGAGAATGCCAAGGAGGGAAAATGACAATGGGTGGGTGGGTGGGTGGGGGAATATCCCCACAGTGGCAGGAGGAGGGGGGAGTGAATGGGGAGGTTCCAAAGGGGCGATCTAAAAAGGGGGAAACATTTGAAATGTAAATAAAGTATGAAAAAAATCATTAATTTCAATAATTAACTTAACAAAAAAGTATATTTTCTCATATAATATATTCTGATTACAGTTTTCCCTTTCTCTAGTCCTTCCCATCTCCTGTACTATCCTGATACACCTTTTTTCTGTCTCTCATAGAAAACAAACAGGCTTCTAAGGGTTAATAATCATAATAATAAATGTAAATTTAAATAAAATTTAACAAAACTCATTGGAAAGAGAATAAACAAACAAGGAAAGGCTCAAGACGAAGCACAAGATATGGATATAGATATGGAGACCTACTTATTCATACACTTAGGAATCCCATGAAAATTCAAAATCATAAACCACAGTATACACACAGAGATCTTGTAGGGTTAAAAACAGAAAAATTAAAAAAAAGAAAAAAGCTGATAAGACTGAGGGAGGGGGAGAGAGAGAGAGAGCGCAGGCACTGACTCAGCATTGTTGAGACAAAAAACCTCTAAAAGTGCTATATAGTTCATTTTTATTGGCCATCTACTTCTGGGCTTACAGCCTACCCTTAGTTTGTTTCCCTAGAGAAAATGAAAATTTTCATTTGCATGAGGCTATCAATTGGAGCGAGCTTCTGGGTTAGAGATGGGGGTTATGCCCACTTCATTCAACTCTAGACCCATTTGGTTCAAGCCCTGTGCATGTTACCTGATTCTCTCTGAGTTCATCTATGCATTGGTCCTGTTGTGTTTATGACTGTTGTAGAAGGAGCCATCCCTTTGGCTTTTTACATTCCATCTCTTCTGCAGGGTTTCCAGATCCTGAATATGGGGTGGGTGGATTTGATGGAGACATGTCTCTTGCTCTCTGCATATTGTCTGGCTGTGAGTTTCTGTATTGGTTCCCATGTATTGCAGGAAGAAACTACTTTGATGGTTGAGCAAGATACTGATCTATGAACTTAGCAGAATGTCATTAGGAACATTTGTTTTGCTCCATTACTTTAGTAGAGCAGTAGTATTTGGTTTTTTCCTAGTTTTCTGGGATGTCTAGTCACAGGTTCTTGGTCACTCAAGCAGTGTGGAATATGGGTTGAGTAGACCTTAAGTCAAATCAGATATTGGTTGGTCACTCCCACAAGCTTTGTGCCACCATTGCACTAGCAGATCTTGAAGACAGGACACCATTGTAGATCAAAGGGTGTGTAGTTTGGTTGGTGTTGGTTGGGGTTTATGTTTCTCCATTGGAAGCTGGCAGAGTACCAAGACCTGTTGTCAGTGGGGTGAAGGGTCTAGATAGGCACCAGTTCAACTTCTCCATATTCAATGATTTGTGTAGGTATTGTCTTCAGCAATAGGGCCTTGCTGTCAGTTTTCAGAGAGCAATTGTAGCCTTGGCAACAGCCCGGGCATTCCTATGGGACTCCTTTGGCCAACGTTTCAATTATAACCCATTTTCAGTACTGGAATTTTAATATTAATTAATCTACTTATTTATTTACATCCTAAACGATGCCCTCTCCCAGTCCACTCCTCACAAGTCCCTCTTCACTCACTTACCCTTCTCCTCTGAAAGTTTGGCCACCTCCCCTTGTGTGCCCTTCCCCCATCCTTGAGTGTGACAAACAAACCTGGCTAGAGCCAGTCTGACCTCTCTGCATTTGCAACTTCCTACAGAAACTGTGAGGAGTTGACTGCCCGCTGAACTTGCTGAAACAAAGGATTGGGTCTTTGGGCTTTCCCCTTAAAAGGAGTACAGAACAATAAAGTTCAAGCCTTGATCAGAAATTTTGTCTTGGCTTCATTCTTCTCTCCCACCCGTCCCTTTTTCATTTCCAGCCTCCCTTTCAGGTAGACTCAGTTCATCCATGGCTGCTGGACAGCTACAGGTGGTGCCCAAAGGAGGGGGACCCAAAACGGGAGGACCAGACCAACTGAGAAAAGCTGTCTTGGATAGAGCTCCACAGGAAACAGAAGAAAAGTAAGAGTATCCTGCACAGTGGTAAGCAACAAACAACATTAATACTAGTGCTATGTATAAATTTTATGTTTTGGAGGCTGTTGTTGCCAGAAGTGCATTTGAAAGCATACTGGCTAGGCTAAACAGGTGTTGACCCAAAGCCGAATTCACCTAGGGGTGACAGCGAAATTACGACTGGGGAATTCTAAACAGGCATTGGACCACAGCAAGTGTTGCATCAGGCGAGAGAAGTAGGACTCAAAAAACAGGTGTTAGAAAAATTATCCATGGTTTCCAGAAGTAGGAATGGTAAATATACAAATGGCATGAGAAAGAGAGAGAGAACAGGTTTCAGAGAAGCAGTTGTCCCCTGTCCAGGACGCATTAGCAAAAGAGAAGGAAAATGGATATAAGCTATTTCAGAGCTCTCGTAGGGACAGGAGGAAACCGGGAGACATCCTGATTCCTCTCTGGCTCATATTGGAGATATCCTTAGTTACATCAAGTTCTCTTCATTCTCTCTATAGTCTGTCTTGGTGCACCAATCTGTCCATGTGTCAAAACTGACTGTTTTATGTTAAGTCTGTGTTTTTGTTTTGTTGTTGTTCTGTGTTTCATGTTGAAAAGAAAAAACGGTTAAAACTTTATCGGCTAGCTCTCCACCTCTGGATCCAGTTTAACTTGTTAAAAAGGCAGTCTCAATTGGCCTTTGGAGCCCTGCACCTGTAGTTAGGAGTCTAGGACGGCTGGAGACGCCCTACTAGAAGCTGATTGTTTGCAAAAGCTTCTTCTTCTTCCTCTTCTTTTTTTTTTTTTTTTTTTTTGAGACTCACTCTGTAGACCAGGTTGGCCTCGAACTCAGAAATCCTCCTGTCTCTGCCTCCCAAGTGCTGGTATTAAAGGCATGCGTCACCACTGCCTGGCCTGCAAAGCTTCGTTAAAAGGGGCCAGCAGCTTCTCAAGTTCTATGGCAAGTAAGCTGATGGTTGTTTTTTCTAGAAAAATGTCTACAGTTGTGTTTAACGGGTTCAGCAAGTAACAAGGTACTCTTTTCTTTCCAAAATTGTAGCTAGAAAAGCAAGAAAATTTTATAAATATATAAAATGTGTGTAGTCACCACTGCCCGGTTGTTTCTGACTGGTTTTAAAGGTATAAATATGTTCTACATGCTCTGGTTATAGAGTATTGGCTTATAAGTTATTGGGTATGATTAAAAATTTGTAACATTGGTAACAGAAAGTTGGCTTAAAACTGGTAACTCAGGGTTGGAGCCATTCTAAACAACAACAGGTGGCATGAGCCAACCCAGGAAAACAAGTATCTTTTAAGATACTTCTAAATTGAGATATGTAATTCTTATCCTAGAAATCAGACTAAGATTTAGGACAATATCTCTTTGAGGTATTGAAAGCTGCACTGTCATGCATTCAGATGTAAGAACTGGCAGCCAAACTTCGTAATGTGAAAGTAATACTCTTGGTATTGATTTTATTGTTTAAAACTGAGTTTTGTTTTCCAATGTTCTGGCTGTGCTCTGATGTTGCAAGAGAAACTTAAAAATTATAGTTAAACTGCTGTGAGACCTAAAGTAGCACCACTAACTCCATTTTGGTTTTCAGACATCATTTTGAGCCAAGTGAAGGGCCTGGGAAACTGAACTTTTTAACTGCAGGTGCAGAGTGTTCCAGGAAAGTCCCCACCCGATCAGTTGGGCCAAATGTTCCAGGAAACTGCAAGGGCCAAACTGCAACTGGCCTAATCCTGCAAGGGCCAAACCACAACTGGCTTAATCTTGCTTAAACATTACACATCAGCTTCTGCCAGCATGGAAACTCCCCAACTGCCTGTTTGTGGTTTTGCCCTTAAAAACCCCTCTCCCCGGAGCTCAAGATCACCATTTTGTGGTGGTCCAAGCTCAAGCTTGCAGTAAACACCCTCTTGCTTGTGCATCGGAGTCCTGGTGGTCTTTTTGGGGTCTCACGATTTGGGTATAACACTACCGGTGTTCCATTGGCTGCAGTTTGCAGTTGGGTCACAGCCTCAGGAAAAGCAGCTGGTAGAATTTTTGGAGACACTCTAGCTGGAGTTCCTTTTCTTACACAATTGGTTTATGAGAATACTAATGCAGCCTGCTATTAGGCCATACAGAGCAAAGACAGACTTAGCTAGATATATTCATATTTATGCAGAAATCAGACCCTTATACAATCAGGGTCTGGCTATGGCTTGCTGCCTTACAAGGGAACACTGTGCAAACATTGCTTCCACAAAAATGAGGGAGTGAAGGATGTTTTAAACATGGAAGTTTGGGTCATTTTAAAAATGATTGTTCCTGGAAGAATGCATGAGCGGACAAACAAGTCAAGCCACAGGAATCTGTCCTTGGTGCTGAAAGAGTAAACTTTGGGCCAGGCCTAAGGAAATATGCCCAGTTAACATTTGCATTTGAGTTAATGCAAAGCTCAGAGCAGCCTCTGCAGAAGCTTGTGTGGCTTTTCTTTTGTTATCCCCTAGAAAGGTGCCCAAGGAGGGGTCAGCCTCAGACCCCAAAGCACTCACAACAGGCGGCTTATCCAGGTGTTATAGATAATTATGGCTGCTTTCCCTATGGCATTAAGGAAACACTTGCTCAACTTGTTTTAGAGTAAGAGAGGACAAGATGGCTTTGGTTCCTCTGATGTGTACTGAGTTCAGTCTGTTACTAATAAGAGACCTAACCTTAAATTAATAATTGAAGAAAGTTTTGAAGGATTAATAGACTCACCTCCATGGGACTGGTTATTCCATAAATCCAAAACAAAGTTCGAACTTAAGATTTATGAAAGGTTAGTGAGGTTATGGAACTTTTGGAGGCATTAGAACCTGGCTGCCTACTCTAGCTGCCATTCCAGGAAATACATATAGAATTATTATGGATTTGGAAGATTGTTTTTATACTGTCCCTTAGTATCCTGATGATTGTAAAGAGTTCGTTTTTAATGAGTTTGTGAAGCGATATCATTGGAAAGTTTGGCCTCAAGGAATGGCTAATAGTCTTAAATTATGTAAAAAAAATTTGTTGCTGCTTCATTACAAGAAGTTAGGACTTTGAATCTTTCAGTGTATATTATTCATTCTGGAGGGTATTTTGTTAGCTGATCCCTCTGAAGGAGTATCACTACAAGCCTTTGCTCTTACACAATGAGCTTTAACATTTGGAGTAGTTGTTGCTCCAGAAAAGACTCAAGGCAACATCTTCTTCAATATTCGGGGCCTCGGTTATATCCTAAACAAATTGTGGCACAGAAAATTCAAGTAAGAAAAGATAATTTTCTTGCTTCAAATTATTTTCGAAGTTGTTAGGAGCTGTTGATTGACTAAAACCTCACTCACCTTAAGCTCACCACAGGAGGACTTAAGCCTCTGTTTGATAACAATGGGTATGCAAATTCTAATTCCCCTGGACAGTTAACTGATGAGAGACAAATAGCTTTGCAGAAAGTAGAAGCTATTGTTCAACAACAGAGACATTATATAAAATATAGATCAATTGTTGACTGTTTGTGTTATTGCTACTCATGTACCTTCAACAGTTCTTTGGCAAAAGGGACCATTAACATGGATTCACCTTTCTTTATCTCCAAGTAAAGTTTGAACACCTTATTATGACGCTGTTGCCATGAAGCTGTTGCTGTGTTAATACAGAATTGCAGGATAGAATCATAAAAGTGTTTTGGGAAAGAATCTGATGAAATGTTTACTCCTTATTCCACCAGCAATTGAATTGGTTATTGCAAAATATTGATATTTGGACTATTGCATAGCAAACATTTTAGGTAAAATTGATAATCATTATCCTAAAGACAAGTTGTTATAGTTTTCCTCTATGCAAGCTTTTGTATTTCCCGTAAATTTACACATGCAGCCCATAGAGAATGTACTTACTGCATTTACAGACTGCTCGTCTAATGGGAAAGGAGCACATGTAACTGGATCACATGTTCATGCTCTTTGAGTTTTTCCCCACTTCAGCACAAATAATTGAATTATATGTTGTAGCCACTGTTTTTGAAATGTTAAATTTTTTTTCAAGCTTTTAATTTGTATACTGATAGCCAATATATAGCTCAGGGTTTACAATTGCTTGAAATTGTTCCTCCTTTTATATTGCTAATTCTCAAATTTTGCAATTATTTATGCAAATATAGCTTCATTTAAAAACATGTACTGTTCCTTGCCTTATTGGACAATTAAGAGCTCATAGTGGATTGCTTGCACAGACTCCTTAGGGCAATGCCACAGCAGATTTGTATACCAGGCAGATTGTAGGCCTTCTACAGAAACAATTGGCCATACAATATCATTCTTTGTATCATCCAAATAGTAGTAGTTTGAGACAATTTGGTATTTCTAGAAAATATGCATGTCAAATTGTAAGGACTTGATCTCAGTTGTCCTCAGTTTCTCCCTGTACCACATAATGGTGTTAGTCCTTGAGGACTTATATCTGATCAATTATTGTAAATGGATGGGACTCATGTTTCTGTTGTTGGACTATTAAAATATGTACATTTTTTTCAGGCTTTCTAGTTGCAACTACTTTAACAAGAGAAGCAACTAAAAATGTAATTAGTCATTGACTGCATTGTTTTTCTATGCTTGGTGTTCCAAACCAGATTAAAACAATTAATGGACTGGCTATTACAGACAAGCATTTGATATGTTTTATAGACAATTTAACATTACCCATATTACTGAGATTTCTTATTCTCAAGGACAAGATATTGTAGAACTTTAAAACAATATCTTCATAAAAAACAAAACAAAAAGGGGGGAATTATATCCGCATACACATTATTTAAATCAAACCTTTTATTTTTAAAATTTTAAAATTTGGATGCCAAGGAACTCTCTGCTGAGTGTTTATGGCACCTGAGTGTTTATTTCACCTGTGCTTATGCCTAGGTGAAATGGAGAGATGCACTTACAGGCATATAGCATGATCCCAATATGTGATCCCAATATGATCAGATATTTAATATGTGAAAGAGTGCTTATTTGTGCTTTTTCCTCAGGATGCTGCTGGAGCAGGCTAGCTGCCAGAGTGATTGTGACAGTGCTTATGCTGGGACAAAGAATGATGCTGACTGTGAGCTCTGAGTGCCCTGACAATGGTGATGGGAAAACTGTTTTGGACGTATGTTCCTGACCTACCTTTGCTTGCCTATATCCCAGATCGGACAAGCTGCCTTGTTTCAAGTTTTCGACCTTGTGGGACAGAGAACATGAAGGAGACCTTGGAAAAATTAATCAAAAGGAGAAGTTACAAAGACTCTTCTCTTTCCTTTAATGTTACCAGTTATTCTGACTCAATCATGGACTGGTATAGAAATCAATCCAATATTGGAAATTACAGTCTTCATTGGGAAGGCTAGTTCTGGACAGTTTCAGAGACCTATTTGGAAGTTAGCTGCAGTTCTCTATGATGTTATATTAGCAAGAGATAAAGTTGGGACAGGATCTGGACTTTGAATAAGTGTTAGCACATGTATTAAGGCTCCTAATCTTTTGCTAATTGGTTATGTTAAACTGACTTTTTCTTCCACATTATTTAATGTAAGTTGCATTGATTGTACACTTTTTAATTGTGTTAGTGTGCCGAAATCTGGCATGTCTGTTATGGTGGTCTATCAACTAGCTTTTGTTTTAATGCCTGTGAGTATTACATGACCTTGGTATTCTGAAAAAGGCTTGCAAGTACTGGAAGAAGTGAGTCAGGCTTTAGGCAGAAGCAAGAGGGTAGTGGGCTTGATTATTGCTGATACAGCAGCTTTAATTACATAAATAGCTAGCACCGCTGCTTCTACAATTGCTTTGACACAAGAAGTTAAGACAGCTACTTTTGTTAATCATTTAGCAAAAAAATGTTACTAAGAAAGGTGTTCAGAACAATAGATTGACTCCCTGGCATCCAAACCTCTGCAAGTTCATTATCATAAACTTAATTTGGCTGATAGAGGCCTGGCTGAGCCCTACAATGCCATGTCTCCTTTGGGAGCTGCATAAAACTCAGATTTATGCTAGACTGCCTTGGCTTGGTCACCTGCAAGGGGTGCGAGACTAAATACCGCAGGGAGAGGACTCAAATGTCCATTTCTGAGTCCCCAGTGAAGCAAACCTGATTGCATAGAGGTTGGTGTCTGCCCTTCCTTTGATCATACACTGTGGGGATACCTACAGAACATTGACAAAGGCTAACCTCTCCTCCCCAAAAGATTCCTATGACATATAAAGTGCTCAGAGGATCAGGTCAATACTTCCCCTCTCTGGTTAATGCCCATTCATCTTCATAGTGCGATCATCCCTAGCTACCCACTGGCCTCAAGAATTGTTAAAAAGGGAGGAGATGCAGGAGCCAAACCCATGAAAATTACCCGATGTTCCATGAAGTCTAGCCCCTCTTTACCCTAGATGGGATTATGGAAAACAAGTAAATCTTGTGCCCCCGTCCAACTCATCTTTAATAAAAATAAAACAAAAAAGAGTGAACTGTGCCCTTCCCCCCAGCCTTGAGTGTGACAAACAAACCTGGCTTGAGCCAGTCTGGCCTCTCTGCATTTGCAACTTCCTACAGAAACTTTGAGGAGTTGACTGCCTGCTGAGCTTGCTGAAACAAAGGATTGGGTCTTTGGGCTTCCCCTTTAAAAGGAGTACAGAACAGTAAAGTTCAAGCCTTGATCAGAAATTTTGTCTTGGCTTCATTCTTCTCTCCCACCTCCCTTTCACGCTGACCGGGTTCATCCTTCGCTGCTGGACAGTACACCCTTGGCTATCTCCACACACTGTCCCTGTCAGATTAGGTGCATCTTCTCCGATTGGGGCCAGGCCAGGCAACCCTATTGGGGCACAGATACCATAGTCAGGCTTTATTTGGTAACAGGAGATGACCAGTTGGGACTCTGTCTTCCCAGTTACTTCAGGATTCCATTTAGATCACCTTCATATATGTATATATCTTAGGAATAGTCCTGAGTGTTAGGTTACCGTACTACCTACCCCTCAAAAGGCTCTTTATATCAAATGGCTCTTTCTCTCTATATCCCTTTACTCTCCCTGCTGAATTTTTCCATTATGGTCCCCTCCCCACAACACTCTGCATCCTCATCCATATAAAGCTGTCTATTCTGTTTCTCCTTCCTAGGGAGATCTAACTGCCCCATTCTCTCAGCTTATACCTAACCTCTGTAGTGCTATGGATGCTAGCTTACTTACCATTGACTTAACAGCTGATTTCACCTTGCTTTCTTAGAAGGAGGGTGTCTCTCTCTGTACTAGGAGCTCATTGACTTTGCTAGACTGGCTAGCCTGGGAGCACTAAGGGTGTTTCTACCTTTGTCTCCCCAGTGTTGAAACTGTAGGTGTATATACAGCTGTACTTACTCTTTACTTGGACTTGGGGGAACTGAATCAGTTCTTATGTTTCCATGGCAAGCACATTACCAATTCAGCCATCTTTTATTTTATGTGTATAAGTGTCTGGCCTGCTGCTACCAGCAGCATACCATGTGCATGCCTGATGATTACAGAGACCAGAGGAATGTACTCAATCTTTTGCAAATGAGTTATAGTTGCCATGAGGAATGGAACCTGGGTCTTTCTCAGGAGCAATAATTATTAAGCTTTGAAGCATAGCCATCTTAGCTACTTGTGATACAAATTATTTCACATGTATTAAATATGTAAATAACTGTATTACGTTGGTATGGCTTAATATCACAAGTCTAAATTTCTATATTAACTTTTACTGTCACAAGTAAATTTCGCAATTTGCTGGCTGCAATGCTACACCTGAAGTCTCAGCTACATTAGGCACTGATGTGGGAGGATGGTGAGGCCAAGAAGAGCATGGTAACATAAAGAGACACAGTCTCCAAAAAGTAAACTTACAGTTTGATGCATTAGTGACTTCTGTCATTTCAGATAATATTTTGGGAGTATAGAACATTATTTTCAAGTAAACTTTATAGTTTGTCACCAAGTTGCTGCAGAAGAACCATAGTACCTCTTATTGTCTCTGTACTGTGGCCTCACAGCAGTCCTGCTGATGGACATCTTGGGCTCTGTCATATCTGCATGGCATTATTCAGGATGGTATGGCGGCCCATCCCTTTTACCCTACCATTTGGAAGGCAGAGGCAAATGGATCTCAGAGTTTAAGATCATCTTGGCTTACTGAGTTCCAGGCCAGGGAGAGGTACAGAGTGAGACCTTGTATCAAGGGGTACATAGTGAGACATATCAATGGGAAAACAATGAATAGGTTACTATTGTCTTCAGAATTTACTTTTTATGTACAATAATCGAAAACAGCCTTGAACACCATCTGCTTTGTCTCTTCTCTGGCTTCCCATATTATTGCCATGCCAAAGGCTTGTGCTACACTTATGATATACTTTTTAAGGATATCTTCTAGTCACATAATCCTTTAGATTCCATTTAATTCTACTATCTGTTTACATGAGCCAGAAAATTGAGAATCATTTACACTCTTATCTTTCTTTTATCTTTCCTGAAAACCAAATCCTGTTTTCTAAGTAATTTCTTTATTTTGACTGAAGCTGTCCTATTTTAGAGCTATGTAATTTTATTTACAAAAATTACTGAAAAAGCCTGTGATTAATCTTTGTTTTCTTTCTCTTTTGTTCTCATGCACACAGTTGGCAGAATGATCAATGTAAAATCTGAATTTAATCATGGGCCTGGATAAAACTCATCAAAGGCTTTTTGAATAGAGTCAATACTTTTAACTGTGGTTTAACAGAGTTTATAACTATTGAATGGACAGAAATCCTAGCAATGTCTAGAAAGAGATCCAATCTCATGACTTTTGTTTCTCTTTCTACTCAAGAACTTTTTAGATGCTAGAAGATGATAATTATTTCATTAATTATTTCTTCCAACCAAGCATCACTTAATCTTTGTGCCAAAACTAGCAAAAAGGTTGGGATGGAATAAGCTGATGTACCCTCAAGGTTTGTGTGTGATCAGTGGACACGTACCTCATGGTTCAGATCCAGTTAATTCAAGCACCCATTCTTGGAGGCAACTGTAAATCCTTGTGGTTGGTAATTCTTAGAAGGAACGTTCCTTGGGAATTATTCTCAGCAGAAGAGACAGAACCCACTTCCCTGGCTTTTGGGACATAAAGGCTGATCCATCGTTCTCAATATGAAGCAATTCTGAAGGACCAGTCTTGCTCCAGAATCTTGCAGGATCAATGAAACCTGGGCTTTACCAGCACCACAGCAAAACTACTGCCCAGCTTCATCCTGCTTTTCCCACTTTCTTTAGATACATTCCAAACAAAAATGCTCTCACATTTTAGATGCATATCTCCCTCTACAAATGTGTCTCTGTTTTAAAACACCCAGTCTATATCCATAAGAAAAAACAAGTTAACTACTGTGCTATATAATGCTATATGCCACCTATTAAAGGATGGCTGGGCTTTGAACTTGATTCCCAATTCAGTTTGTATGATATTAAATATTGTCATTTAAAAACAGAAACATTGCAGTGAAGTATTAAAAAACCCTTCTGCTGTGTGTAATTTTAAAAATATGCTACTTCCTTGCCCGGTGCTGCTCTGACCTCTCCCAGTTTCGCTCCGTGATCAACCTCCACATGTTTCATTCAGATCCACCAATGGCCAGCTGGCCATTTTCCCTCCAGAAGCTGCAATCACTCCCCCAGCCCCTCCCAGCTAGCTTCACCAAGCCACCAACAACCACCAGGTTGCCTTTTGTCTCCTGCCCACCTTAGCTCCGTAAACAGAAAACACCAGACAGTTCTATTATTTTAAAACTAGCCAGGTAACTCAATGGCCAGGTGAAGAATTTCTTGCCCTAACCCTACCAGCCAGCTCCTTTCAACTTCCTCGGCTTCGGCTAGTGGTGGACGCTACAAACTCTAGGTGTTCCAAGACCTACATGACTGCAGCTTCTTACTTGGTCCGAAAGCCTGGTCTGAATTCCCATCTTTCCCTGCATCCCTTTTCTCTTCCTCCTGGGACCAGCTCTTTCCTTTCGCCCAGCAATTGGTTTCTGGCTTTTTTTTATTGACATAATCAAGAACCAATTAGGAAAACAATACCTCCCTCCCCAACCTTCCATTTTTCTCTCCAGCCCCTCCTGTTAGACATTTAATGAGCTTACATAGGGATCCATATGTGGTTTTATGTGTTAGCTGTGACACCATCCTGTGTTTTACATTACCTTATCCATGTAAAAGAAACCTGTTGTTATAAGTAATATTTGGTGATTTTAAATTAAGTTTTAAGCATTTCAGTTTTATGCACACCCATATTTATGTAGCTGCCATATATTTTTCAGTTGTTAAATGAGGACAGTAGAGAGAATGAAGCTTTCAATGAATAATGGACAGCATCCTTCTATACAAATTTAATGTCTGCAAGGAACTTTTCTAGCTATGGGATAAATAGTAGTAAACACAAAAGACAGCAAGTGTCTTCATTTTGAAATTATATATGAGCATGTTTAACAGACTTTCCTGAGACATCTGGTGGAGATATGATTATTACAATCAGACTTCCCTATTTGCATACTTGAAAACCATCCAAAAGCTTACAAATGAGAAGTGAAGATCAAGACTGGTTTCAGAAAAAGAACAACAAATCAGGCCAAACTCTAGACATCAAAACATGTGAAACATTTAAAGGACCATGGAGGGTGCAAGAGAGACAGCTTGGTTATTATGAAAGAGCATTTGGTGCACAATCATGAGGTTCACAGTTCAGATCCAAGCATTTGTCTGAAAGAAAAAGTTGGGTGTGGTCCTGTACAAGCCAGCCTTTGGGAGAATGGAGACAGGAAAATTGATGGGGCTTTCAAGCTGCTCTCCTACCAGAGGAACCCAGGCTCCATTTTGTAAAAGATTTTATCTTAAACGAACAAGCTAGAGAATGGCCAGAAAGGTCACCTTATACTCTTAGCTGATGTCCTTAAACAGGAGTTCACACACGCACACACACACACACACACACACACACACACACACAAAACATTAGCATATATGCATGTACTCTACATTTATCTACATAAATCCATGCAGAAAACAGTAGAACAGACATGCAGGGTGATACAAGAAAAGCTCTACTAGAGACATTCAGTTCAGTGGCTCTAGGAGTGCTCTGCAGAACACTCTACAGTGAGTGACATGTGACTCCATGGAGATCCACACAACTTACAACTCCACATTTGTGACTGGGGGAAAGAACCATGCTGCAGACAGCAGAGAAGTCTTTCTATATACAGCTTAGTTCCAAGAAATGTTGTTTCCAGCTTAAGGTCTCACCCAAATGAACACACCTTGGTGATCAGAAGAAGTTTCCTGGAGTGATGACTGACTATTGACTCACACTCTGAGAGCTATTATTTCTGTAGTGGGGCTCACCCAGTTAGAAAGGATGGTTCACAGTTTGCTTCTTAGTGGAAGTGATCAATGATATCTCTTTGGTCCTGAGACACCTTTATGTCCAGTACAGTGGCCAGAAATCATTAGATATTAGGAGAATTGTCTGTGGTTTCCTCTTTTTGATTCAAAGAAAGATTCTGAGCAATTACTAATACACTGTTTCTGGATTAATTTCCCTCACCAGTGGAAAGGTTACTAAAGTTGAGAAGGGAAGTGGAAAAGTGTTTCAGTTCTATTTTACTCAAAAAATGTATTTAATAAGAAAGAAAATTGAGAAGAAATCCACCAGGTATTTCAAAGCAGATCACACCATTTTACTGAATTTATTGAGTTGTTTATGCTTAGGACATTAAGGGATTAAGTTGATGTCATTATGGTAGATTGATCTTACAGTCTGTGGCTTGGGATCCTGTTGATGCTCTATTCAGCTAATTGCTGTAAGAGATTTATCAAGACAATTTGATCAGCCACTTTGGGTCAGATTAAATAGAATGGCTGATGGGAGCTTTGCTTGCAAGATTTTGCTGGAAGCCAAGTTGGTAGGAAGATCTGTTCTGGGTATTGGTAGGAGATGGTTCTCTGGAGAATTTTTCTGTATATTTTGCAAGGAGAGACACTGGCTATCTTTCATATCAAATTACCTTTTCAATGCTCCTTGTATAATATTTACTATGAAAGATGGGGGGCAGCACTTCCTGCTAGAACAGGAGGTAGGCATACTTGCTATGCACTATAACAGTGCAATGGCTTCTTCTGAAGCAAAGGGTTCTAGTGTTACCATTTATTGTAAAGCTTTGGTTCCCAATACTCAATATTCCTGTTTTGTAATACAGGTTCCTGTGTATACATGTGTCATCTCATCCTCTTGGAGTGGCCCTCTGAGGGAGGAGGCTCAGGATTCCAAGATAAAAAAATGCTATAATAACTTGTCAAGGTGGCAACCAAAGGTTCTCTAGATCACATTGGCCTGTGGCATGTCTGGGAAGAATTGTCCACATTGGGTGTGGTGGCACCATTCCATAGCTTGGCCCAGGGCCCAACAAAAAGGAGAGGTACACTGGTGATCTTGGAGATATTCATCATGTCCTTCTTAGACCAGTAGTCCCTAAACTGTGGGTCATGACAAGGTTGAAGAACCCTTTCATGGGGGGGGGGTCACATATCAGATATCCTGCATATCAGATATTTATATTACAATTCATAACAGTAATGGAATTACAGTTATGAAGTAGCAACAAACTAATTTTATGGTTTGGGGATCACCACAACATGAAGAACTGTATTAAAATGGTCGAATATTAGGAAGGTTGAGAACCACTGCTCTAGACTGTAGTTGTAATCGCTGCTTTAAATTCCCTCTTTGAAATATCTCCATTGAAGGACTGTAACTTCTATTGTAAGCCAAACAAATCCCTGCTGCCTTAACGTTGCTTTTGTTAGGGTATTTTATTTCAGCAAAAGGATACAAACTAGAACAACCTGCTACTGTTGCTGCTGTTTGTTGCCAGCTGTTGGTTTTACCCTAAATGTTTTGTATCTTTTTGTTTAGTTATTTAATTCTGGGTGCTGAGTAACCCTCTGTGAGATAGAAAGCTGGAAAGCTGGTAACAATGTTTCCAATTCTTTGCTGAAGTGATGGTGAACTTTGCTGTAGAGAAATTTAGCTTCATGGGGTCCAATTCAATTTCTTGCTGGTCTTTTGTTCCCCATTTGTTTCTTTATATACATTGCAAACACTGACCCCTTCGGGTCCTCCCTTACAGAGTTCCTTAACCATCCCCCCTTCTCCTCTGAGACAGTGGGACCCCTGGGTATCTCCCTACCCTGGCCCATCGAGTTTCTGCCTGGTTAGGTGTATCCTTTCTCCCAGGCAGGCTAGAAAAGGTGACCATGTTGGGGAACGGATTTCACAGTCAGACTACAGGTCCAGTTGTTGGGGAGCCTACAGGGAGAATGAGCTGCAAGTTTGTTACATATGTGCCCAGGGTCTCTGTCCAGTCTGTGTATGTTCTTTGTTTGGTGGCTTAGTCTTTGAGCCCTTTTGGGGGGTCTAGGTTATTTGACTTTCTTGATCTTCCTATCCCCTTCAGGGCCAATACCAGTGCTACTGGGATCATCTTCAGACAGTCCTATCTTGTATCAACAAGTTCAGGTGTATTTCTTAATTTCTCCTTTAGCAGAATTAAGCTATCAGGTCTTGTATGTTTTCTAAGAATCTGTAAAATGACAATAGGTGATTGTTTTAGAGTGTGAACAGAATAAAGTATTACATCTCCCACACTAAACTTCTTTGACAGCCTGACTCCCTTGGCAGTGAAATAAAATATTTGCTGCATAGAAAAATCCTTATAGAATATATTTTAAAAATTAATCTAAGCGTTAAAAGATTGGGGCTGGAGAGACAGTACAACAGTTAAAAGCACTTGATCTTATAGAGGACCAGGGTTTCGTTCTTAGCAACTACATGTCTGCTCACAATTGTCTATAACTCCAGGTCTTGGGAGCACCAGACACAAACATAGTACACATGCATAGATGAAGGCAAAACACTCATATGTGTAACATAAATCTAAATTAATACTCAAAAATGTATTGATTAAATTCAAGGTAGTTCAAAAAACAAAAACCCAGAAGCAAAGACATGCTTGCCTTGCTCACATAAAGAGAGTAATGACTATTACCCAGAAAAGTAAAGGCTGAGGGATAATACACCAAGAGATAAGGACAATCCTTAGAGCAGACACACAGGCCTGGTCAAAACCTGGAAAGAAAAAATGCAAAAAGCAATAAATAAATAAGTTTTTAAAGCTCTAAAAGATGTCAATTATACTGACATAGAGATGAAAAACATAAAGTTTTCAGACATGAAAATGCCCTTAGATAAACATACTCTACTTTGTGCACAATACTTGACTCCATTATATTTAGAGATTTAGGGTTATTCAGATTTTAATAGGGCAAACTGATGCACGGATCACGTAGCTAAGCGTCTCTGTGATGCTGGAGCAGCCCCTTGTTATTGACCAGACTGGTACTTCAGTAGCCAGTTTTCTTTTGTGAATTGAGATGAAGATAGTACCTGATAGTATCTGAAGATAGCTTCAGAACACATTGGTTTCATTTGTACTATTCTGCTAATTTTTAGAGATGTTTCAGTGTTAAAATTGTAGAGGAGGAAATTGAGACTCTACCATTATGAAGATCATTCACATCAAACAAATAAATAGGTAATTAAAATACAAGATAGTAATACATATGTTAACATATGTATAATATACATGATATAAATCAATGGCAATGACAAATGTACTATAACTATCAAATTCTGCACTTAAAATATGTTTTATGTTCAAATGTCATAACACATAATTCATACGTTAGACCAGAAATTATACTTTAAAAGTTCAAATATTAAGAGTAACAGAATGTGTTCTCTAATAACAATTTAATCAAAGAATGAAGTAAATTGGAAGCTACAAAATAAAAAGAGAATACTGGAAATTTAAAATAGTAACACCAAACAACTTTAGAGCTACAGGGAAAAGTGCTAATGAAAAGACTGTCACAATGTCTTCAATTAGCATCGAATTAGCATTCCTACAGCCTGTGAGTAAGGACAAGAAAATGGCAGTAAGTGACAGGAAGGAGAGCTCAGTATGAGAAAAGAGAGAGAGAGAAAGAGAGAGAGAGAGACAGACAGACAGAAAGACAGAGCAAAGAGAGAGACAGAGAGACAAAGGACAGAGTGAGGGCAGGAGAGTTATAGAGAAAGACAGGGAGAGAGAGGGGGATAGGGATAGAGAACAAGCAGGTAGACCAGAAGACAGGGAATAAGACAAAGTCAGAGCTTCTCATTTGAAATAATTCCTAGAATAGACACAGTAAAGGCTGACCCAATTTAAAGATAATGAAAAAAAAAATAGTGTCAACTGTTTTTGAAATTAAAAGTTACAAACAGTACATCACTCCTTAATTAAAACAGCATGGTATTAAATTCTATGAAAATTCCATGCTTGAAAGCAAATGAGCTGGAGAGAGAAAACATACAGTACCTGCTACATAGGGAAATTCTGTTCAGCGTAACTGGCTGGGAATGGGACTATGCTCTGGGATGTCCTATAGAAAGGATGCTGCTAGAGCTGGGGTGAACAGCTTTGCAGCCTCCACATGGGGACCATGGGATATAAGAAAAGAGAGGAGAAGTGCAACAGGGGCCCTTGGATAGATGTTGCCCTCCACACCCACACAATGTGGATCAGGTAAAGTATGAAGTGCCACTTCTATACCCTCAAGATTAGTACAAGTACCCTCAGGTAGACAGTGATTTCCAAAGCAAACACTAAGAATTCCCAATAAGTACAATACGCAAGCGTGTGTTACTGAAATGCAGGCACTTAACCGTTAGTAATTTCTGCTAACCTGTGGTTGGGAAGGGGTAGGAGCAAGGGGGTGAAGGTAAACAGACGGTGTATGTATGTGGATGCGATTCTGAAAGGGTGCATCCATTGTTCGAAATTAAAAATCAAATTTGCTGAGAACAATATTAAATGTTCTTCTCCTATCTATTTTTAGGCCTGTGGAGTTGGTGATTTATTAATACTAATTAGCTATTCTCTAACACTGTGAGATCTGTCGAACTAGCTTAAATCTGTTGTGTAATTGCTAAAACTTATTTAAGAGCATCTAGCTCTTCTAGGCCTTTTTTATAATGGAAAATAGTGAATTCTAATTGTGGTTTAAAACTGATCAGAATTATTCAAAACACCCCAGCTTGTCATTTTGTGTGCCTGGTGCAGTGTGAAGTCTTGCAAACACTCAGTGCAAATTGCTGATTTGGTGATCAATAAATTTTAAGAAAAGAAACATTACTGACAACTCAGGGTCTTCATTTATCAGATGATTGTGGGGTAGTGTGGGCATCAATTTTGATTCACTACTTTCAGAGTAGCTAGAGCAGAATCAATTTGATTAAAAGACATGAATAAATCTTAATTTTGTTAAGATTTATACCTGTCACGTAACAAACACAGATAAATGGTTCGAGGAGCCAACAACCTATATTGATTTGGATCTGGCAAAGTTAAATTCTAGCCTGAAATTAAATTTGTGGTGACATAGTGAATGTAACCTGAGAGTCTGTCAGTGTGGGTCAACCCCTGGCCAGCTGGGAATGACAGTGTGGGTCAACCCCTGGCCAGCTGGGGCAACTTGGACAGGAAGAGAATTATGGTGCCCATCAGTGGTTTACTTGAGTGGATAATAATGAACATGCATTCATGGAGCTGAGAAAGTAAGGATTTGTTTTATAGTCACAAAAAGGTTGCAGCCCTGGGGCTGCAGAGGTGGCTAAGATATTAGGAGCAGTTACTATTCTTGCAGAGGACTTGGGTTGGGTTCCCAGCACCCACATGGCAATTCACAGCTGTCTGTAACTCTACTTTCAGACCTCTTCTGGCCTCTGTGGACATTAAGCACATATACCGGACAAATACAAACATACATGCATGCATGCATACATACATATATACATACATACACACACATACATACACACACACATACATACATACAGGCAAAATGCTTTTGCATATAAAATAAAATTTAATTGCAGCTTTAAGAATGGAAAATGTTGAACTGTATTAAATTTATTAGGTAACATGAGGCCCTGGAACCCAGATCATGGTTTACCGTTCTTTTTCTGTACCTGGAAGGAAACTGCAAAGGCCTGTTCCTAAGAGATTATCTGTGGAAGAGGACAGAGTGAATGAGGAAAGAGATGCAGAGAGATTTTTTCCCTTTCTTCTTATTTTCTAGTTTATTGTTTGTATGTTTTGCTTTTCCTGTCATGTGCATACAACATGTATTCTAATACCCGAAGAGCAGAAAATAGAAAAGAGACACATAAATGCCTTGTATTCAGAGGGAAGCCATGATGTTAGCTTTGACGTTTGTGAAGAATATTCAGGATTATAGTAGGCCCCTTCCTGCCCATGGTGCAGCCTTTTGTTCTTCTCCTATAGGATGTGATCTGCATGCAGTCCCTCCTGCCTTCCCTATCACAAGTAACAGAGACTTTACCTCTGCTTTTCCCCACTTCTCCTGTATCTTCCACTATATTCTGGGGATAGGATAATAAAGATGTGAAGAACTCTTCAGAAATGCTGAATTTATCTGGGTATCATTAAGAGTGTCTACCTTTCATCCAGGTACAAATGAGTTGACATCAATGAAAAAGTAGGATGCTTTGAGTAATGACACCTAGATAATTACCTTAAGCTCTCAGAAGCAATCTCTAAAATAAAGGGTTCACAAAGCCTTTGGCGTCTACCCACCAGATGTGTTATGAGATATTAGTACAAATGATCAGACAGCAACAATTCAGACATTAGGTGGGCACGGTTCAGTATAGTTGATTATAAAGTCAGATGTTGGCTTAATTTTCCTGATTTTATTCTTTGAGATTCAAATGAGTTAGTTATTTGAATCTGAAAAGTTGGTGTGGTGTACCCTTTACTGAGGGCAATAGTTTTCAGTGACAGGGGTCATATAATAGAGCTAAGATATTTGAGAATGCTTGACATGAAACGAGCCATTTCTGCAGGGCTTCCTATTTAACCTCTTAGAGAAAGTTGTAATTGTTTAGCAAGAAATGTAGCTCCAATTACTACATTGTCCCTAATAGACCCAGCTCTGAGAGTCCCCAAAGTCTGCTCCAGCCTTGAACTTCAGCTCAGCGGAACTCAGTCAGCCTGGTTACCAGAGGTCAACTTACATATAGATTAGCTGTCTCCAGCTACCTCAAGGAAAAATGTGGTAAGAGCTCAAAGCAGCTAGGTTTTTCTGAAAGGTTGGATAATCAAAATGAAGCATATGGTACTGTCAAGATACGTGGAGAATGTGTAAGCAGGAATAATTAAGAACTCCTCAGGGTTGCCATTTCCTCCTCTAGTTTCCTGGGGAAAAGTTTAGGCTAGGTGGGACACAGTACCACGCTCTAGGTATGAGCAGACGCCTATTTAAGTACTGACTTTCATTTTTAGGTGATGTGTTTAAGATGCAGGAACTAGAAGAAATGTTCCTGACAGTACTGTGGTCATATGGCTAGTCTTTCAATTCCTGAGAGCAGCTCAAGGAAAGACCCACTACTCCAAAGTTGTCTATGCCCAACTCCCTACCACTGGAGTAGGATAGGACTTGGCGGTGTCTTCGTAGTTCAGCTGCATCTTAACCTGGTGATAAATTATAATTTCCGATTACTATTTCACTGAGTGTACTGACAGCCTATGGGAACACCACACTCTGGTCCTGTGGGTAAAAAGGAATAAGTTGCATTGGATAGAGGAGATAAAGCCCACATCTTAAATGTCATTGTGTGTGGTAAGATTTGGCATTTAAAGAAATCTTCCTGTGTTTGTTGTCTAAGTCTTTATTTCCTGAAAGAGACTCAAAGGGGTTTTGAACTGCTTCAGAAACTGGTGTGACTGAGTTAAACTGCACTCTGAGCTAGCTGCTTTCAACTCATGAGGTGTTATCGAATCATTAATAAATCCATTCATGAATGCACAGTGTTTGCCACACTGTCATTCCAAAAGCAGGGACAACTGCTTTGGCTTTAATCAAGTGCCAGGGGCTGAGGACAGAGAGATGGCTCAATCTGTAAGTATGAGCAGCTACACTTAAATCCCCAGCACCCATCTGAGAAAGTGAGACTAGACAGTGTATGCATATAACCAGAGTACTGTGAGAGTCAAAGACAGAGGGCTCACTGGGGCTGCAGATTCAATGAGAGATTGTGTCTCTAGGGAATATGATGAGAGGAATAGAATAGCATATCCAGGCTCTACACACATACATACACATACTCCACAAATAGCTAACACACACACACACACACACACACACACATGCGCACACATCCATACAAACATCTGCACAACTACTAGGCATTAGTTTGAGACTATTATCAGTGGACATTATTCATATGACTCACAGATTTCAATTCTTAAATTTCCATTTCAATAAATGGAACAGAGCCATGTGAAGAACAATAAACCAGATTCAGAGAGATACAGAACAATTTTGCTCATAATCAGAACTGAATTTTAAATTACATATGTGTATATATATGTACTTATATATCCATGTACATGGCATGAAATTAGAATGAGGATTATGAGCAGGGGAAAGGGATCTTGAGGGTCACCGAAGGGGATAATAGAACACATGATAAAGCAGAAGTAAATTGGAAGGATAGCTCAGTGGGTAACACATATTTGCTTCTTAGCATGAGAACCTGAGTTTAACCCCCAGAACCCATGTAAAAGTGCTGGGTGGAATAGCAAATATCTGTAATCTTAGTTCTCTGTAGATAGTTGTCTTATTTTGGTTTTTATTGCTGTGAACAGACACCATGACCAAGGCAACTCTTATAAGGACAGCATTTAAATGGGACTGGCTTGCAGGTTCAGAGGATTAGTCCATTATTATCAAGGCAGGAGCATGGCAGAATCCAAGCAGATATGGACTGGAGAAGCTGAGTGTTCTACATCTTTATCTGAAGGCTGCTAGAAGACTGGCTTCCAGGGAGCTAGGAGATAGGTTTTAAAGCCCACACCCACAATGACACACTTCCTCCAACAAGTCCACACTTACGCCAACAAGGCCAGACCTCCTAATAGTGGCAATTCCTTGGCCAAACATATTCAAACCATCATACTAGTAAATACCTGGGGTTTACTGAATGGCCATTTAACCCAAATGTCAATCTGATCTCCCAGCCAAAGAAGGACTCTGTCTCAAAGGAGGGAGATTCATTTCTGAGGATGACACAAGACTTCATTCTCTGGCTTTCACATGCATCTGCACACAGGCATCTGTACACACACACACACACACACACATCTACACAGATATATTTGCACCTGCACACAGGCACCTGCAGTCACATATGTATACCTGCACAAGGCACTTCCATGTTCATACTTTCCGGCATACTTACTTCAAAAAAAGAAAGAAGCAAAGAATAACTAACATGGAAGAAGGAGGGGAACCAACCAGAGGGAACCAAAAGATGTGTGGTGGGATTTGGGGGATAAAGAAGAACGAAGTGGGAAAGAAGAAAGTCCAAAGGCATAAGTATGGAAATGCTATTTGTATGCTAATCTAAAATATTTTTTAAAATGAGAAATAAAAACAATTCCATTTCAAGATTCCCCTTTTCTTTACTGTTGTTCTTATCAAGGGTGCTGCTTTCAATTTCTGTGCTTGAATAATGGTCTTAGCATGTAAGGGCACATTTGTCCATTGGAAACACTGTCTACCCAGGAAACAATTGGTATGACTCTCAAAGTCAAGAAGACAGTTCTTGCTCTGTCCCAAAAGCAGGCGTGGAATTAGATTATGTTCTTTCTAGTTCTAATTCTAGAAATGACTTTTGGAGAGGAAAGTGTTTCCCCACTTTTAATGTGCAGAGCGAGATTTAATAGTCTGGCTTGTAAGCGACTGTGTTCGAACTGAACATCAAGTGTGGATAGCTTGAATGCTACTTCTGTTAAGTTTCACTGTCCTTCTTAGGCTGCTATTAAGATTACAGAGGTGGTAATATCCTAGAAATGCTGCAAAGAATTGAGTCTATCGCTTTTTATCTTTCCACTTCCTCCTACCTAGTTTACATGAAAAGAAACAAATCTTTTTTATGGCAATTATAGACCAGTGGGTGACATTTGTTTAGATGATACAGATAATTATCAAGAATCTAACATGAAATGGAATATTAGCCCAAACCTCACATTCGTCTGTTAGTTATACAACTTTAGACATATTTTCAGATGAGAAAAATAAAGGTTTAGAATAGTTGTCTAATATTTTTCCAGCTGTGCTTTCCAGCCACAGCTGGCTATCTCTGAAATCCTGCCATTTTCATTTAATTTTGCTCACTTGTTAATTCAGCCCTCTGCATTATTTGATCAGATCTTGTGCCAAATCATTTGTATTCATTTTGCATCGTGTTTTTGCTGTATCTTTTGATCACTTTCACATGCTAATACTGGCTAATTCAATTGGGATTGATGGAAGCAGCCACCCAAAATTACCACCTAATGTGTCACATGCAACATAAAAGAATAGACCTGTTTCTCTTTCTATGCCTTTTAGAAGAATGGATAGTAATACAAAATAAAAGGTTGTTTTCTTGGTTAATAAGTCTAGTGCCATGATTGGAAACAACAGATCTTGGAGAACTAATTTTGGCACACAGTGGTGGGCTCTCCTGGGAATGCTGAATTGTTCTACTTCTCTCTATATAAGCAATATATTAGAAGAAACCCTGGCTAGAATAAAGTTATTTAGAAAAAGCATGGGGTTGGTTAATTGATTGATGCTTCTCAGCCCAATACTGTAAGTGCTACATTGCTTCAATTAAATTGGTAATCTGAGATCATAAGTTATTAATGACTCCATAAAACTTAATGAATATAGATTTGTGTCCCGATTGAGATACAACTTCTTAATCAATTTACTATACTGGGACTAGGTTGTCCTAAAAAGAACTAAAAAATTATCTCTACTTCTTTTCAGTCATTACTGAACATAGAATTCGAGTTATGGAGACCTGTACCATCTCTCTTGCATGTAATGCGAGTAAGTAATAATACTCACTCTGCTTATCAGAGCTAGTTTGTGCCCTGTGCCTCATCGAATCAGGTCAAATGGCTTCAGACTACAGCTTGTTAATGCTTTCTGTCTCCTAGGAAGGGTCACCAAACCTCCAAAAGTTCCTTCTCGTCCTCAGGTATTAAAGTGTTGTGAAATCCCAAAGTGAAGACCTTTGCACCAGATCACAGAATGTGTATTCTGAACTTCTCTTTCCCAGCTGTGAGGCTTTGTGGAAATCACCTCATTTGAGTTGCCTTTTAGTACCTAGAAAATGGGACAACAGTAACAACTGTTTCACAGGTTTTCTGTTAGGCTACAGTGATCTGATGGGCGGTAGGACTTAAGATACTTCTTGCCATATCATAAATTATCAGTGGACACAGCAGCCAACAGCATGATTATTATTATTATATAATATATAATTATAACATTTATATAATTATATTAAATATAATAAAAATATATGATGTATTATATTATAAAATACTAATTTATCATTATGTAATATAAAACATATAACATATAATATATAATATGATATCATGATATATAATGTATTATTGTATATTATATATAATGTATAATATATATATTATTATGTTTCCTACTTAGGGTTTATATTACTTTTAAAAAAAATTTAGGTTTTCAATATATTTTTTTCCTGAGATTTCTAATAATTAACTATAACATTTTTTGAAGTCAGGAGAGAAAGGGAGGGAAGGATGGAGGAGGGAGGGAAGGGAGAGAGAGAGAGAGAGAGAGGCCGGCAGGCAGAGAGAGACAGAGAGAGTGAGTAGAGGTATTTAACTAAACCAAGAAAAACTTGAAATACAAAATTACAAAATAAATGGGTTACCAAAGTTTAAAAAAACCAAAACAAAACATAGATTTGGAAAATGAACTTGAGTAGGAAGCCAGACCTTAGAGAAATCAGTCATCATGTCAAGGTTAGCTATAGTGACAGTGTAAATCACTCACCCATGTTAGTACTAAGGTACTAAAGCAACAGTCAGTTTGTAACTGGTATTATATGGGCAGGTCAAGTTTGTGTTCCCACAGTGACAGTATTCAATTAAAACTCATGAAGTTAAGGTTGCAGGACTTATTTGTCCATACTGCATTGGCAGAAGGGAACGTATACTTGAGAAGTCTGGAGGGCATCTTCCTTAGTTGAATAAAAAGCTGAAATGGCGCTTATCTCAACCCTGGGTCTCAAGATACTTCCTGCAGTCTTTGAGAATAGCTGTGGCACACCCACAATGTGAAACCAGGATCAAAATGGTCTAAGAAAAAGATTCCATTCTTCAGAGTTGAGGAATTCTTAAAAAGCCAACAAAAACATAAAACACACCACTGAAGAAAAGAACAAAGGATGCTAAGGCAAACAATAAACAATAATAAAAATGAAATCAGTCCATAAGACAGATAAACAGTGTGAATAAGTAGAAGAAAAAGAGGCTTTGAGGAGATTGGTGAGGCAGGGTCAGATGCTGACTGGGAAGTACCGAGCTGAACCCTGTGGTAAAGGACCTTGTGGATTCCTGTATAGCACAGGGAGACTAGTCCTGGCATCCAAAATCAAGGGCCTAACTCCCAAGTTGACTACTAATCTGCCATCTGACAATTTGCAGCAGCTCCATGGAAAGAACCAAGGAAATAACCTAGCCCTTGAAGCTGAGGTGGGGTGGGGGGAGCAGTTCTTTCCATGAAATATGTGGACCAACGCCAGGGCCTCGTAAGAAATCTCTTCACAGAAGGAAGGAAAAGTATGTGCTGAACAGCAGCATTACTGTCTACAACATCATGTGGAAAATTGACCACTTCCTGGAACTCCATCATGAGTGAAGGCAGGAGAATTATCATGAACATTATCATCAGCTTTTGATTTGGGATGTGATGTTGAACATCAATGTAGACTAAATCAAGAAACAGGCTGAAAATCTGTCCAATATACTTTTTGAGAAACAAAAGCTTTTACTACAATTTCAAGGTGTTCATAAGCAGAAAATAGAGTAATTTAAAAAGTTATGAGATTGACACTTGAAGATTCTATAGGCAGGTAAGACATGTTGCCTGAGCAACAGTGGCAACTGGCCTGACTCCCTGATACTCCTGGAGACTGATCCACCAACCAAAGAATACACATGGAGGGACCCATGGTGCTGGCCACATATGCAGCAGAGGAGAGTCTTGCTAGACATCAGGGGGAGGAAAGGCCCTTGGGCCTGAGAGTGTGAGATCCCCCAGTAAAGGGGAATGCCAAGGAGGGAAGATGAGAGTGGGTGGGTGGGAGAATACCCCCATAGTGGCAGGGGCAGGGGGAAGGAAATGGGGAGGTTCCAAAGGGGAGATCTGGAAAGGGGGAAACATTTGAAATGTAAATAAAGTATGAAAAAAAAAAAACCAAAACCAAAAACAAAACATGTTGCCAGAAAGCAATGGTTGAGGAAGCCACAAACAAATTGACATCTTGGAGAGAAAACTTATTACAGAGCCTGCTCATATAAGCGCAGGAAGAAAAGTTGATGTTCAATCATCTCTTCTCTCCCTATTATTCGCATATCACCTTGAAGAAAGAAGCTCACCCACCATAACAAGTTTTCATAATACGATTACCCTTGTGAATCTATGGTGACATGAAGACTTCAACTGAAGTGATTGTAACTTTCTTGTTTACATCTGTAAGGTGTCAGAAAACCTTTACTGAGGATTGTTTTGTTTTTCAAATTGTGCGTGTAGTATCTGAACATCAGGGATATACAAGTTCTCCTGAACAGTTAAAGCTCATGTCCTGTGATTTTCTGTATATATACCATTGGAAATCTCTACTTAGAAATGTTTGATTTAATAAACATGAAATTGTTTCAGACAAAAGAGAGTGTGAATAGGTATTTTCGCCATGAATAATAATAAAAAACCCCAACAACAGTGAATTGGACCCTCTTCATAACAAGGTCATTGAAAAGAGACACAAGAACTTTGACTAAGATAGATAAGAGAGAGAATTAATGAAAGCTAGAAATGAAGACAAAATATAAAAGAAATGAAAGTGGATGGGTAATATTTAAAATTATTAATGTTATCTGGGGAGATGACTTAGTTATTAAAGTACTTGCCTTCTTTTTTTTCATACTTTATTTACATTTCAAATGTTTGCCCCTTTCCAGCTCTCCCCGTTGGAACTTCCCATTTCCTCCCCTCTCCTCCTGCCACTATGGGGGTATTCTCCCACCCACCCAACCCACCCACCCAATCTCGACTTCCCTCCTCGGCATTCTCCTATACTGGGGGATCTAATAACCTCAGGCCCAAGGGCCTCTCCTCCCCCTGATGTCTAACAAGACCCTCCTCTGCCGCATTTGTGGCCAGCACCATGGGTCCCTCCATGTGTATTCTTTGGTTGGTGGATCAGTCTCCAGGAATATTAGAGGATCAGGCCAGTTGCCACTGTTGCTGCCTTCCTGGGGATGCAAACTCCCTCAGCTCTTTCAGCCCCTTCTCCAAGACCTCCACCTGGGACTTCACACTCAGCCCTACTGTTGTTGCAAAGTGACTCTTGGGTATTTCGAACTTTTGGGCTAATAATGACTTAACTGTCAGTACATACCATGTTCATTCTTTTATGACTGTGTTACCTCGCTCAGGATGATATTTTCAAGTTCTATCCATTTGCCTGCGAATTTCATGAAGTCATTGTTTTTAACTGCTGAGTAGTGTTCCATTGTGTAAATAAACCACATTTTCTATATCCATTCATCTGTGGAGGGACATCTGGGTTGTTTCCAGCTTCTGGCTATTATAAATATGGCTGCTATGAACATAGTCGAACATGTGTCTTTATTACATGTTGGAGCATCTTCTGGGTATATGTTCAGGAATGGAATTGCTGGGTCCTCAGAAAATATTATGTTCAATTTTCTGAGGGTCCACCAAACTGATTTCCAGAGTGGTTGTACAATGTGTGCTTTGAGCTTTAGTAAAGTTTCTTTTATGAATGTGGGAGCTCTTGCATTCGAGGCATAGATGTTCAGAATTGAGAGTTCTTCTTGGTAGATTTTTCCTTTGATGAGTATGAAGTGTCCTTCCTTATCTTTTTTGATGACTTTTGGTTGAAAGTTAATTTTATCCGATATTAGAATGGCTACTACAGCCTGTTTCTTGGAGCCATTTGCCTGGAAAATTGTTTTCCAGCCCTTTACTCTGAGGTAGTGTTTGTCTTTAACACAGAGGTGCATTTCCAGGATGCAGCAAAATGCTGGGTCCTATTTATGGATCCAGTCTGTCAGTCTATGTCTTTTTATTGGGGAATTGAGACCATTGATGTTAAGAGATATTGAAGAATAGTGATTGTTGTTACCTGTTATTTTTGATGTTGTTTATGTTTGTATGACTTTCTTCTTTTGAATTTGTTGAAAGATTACTTTCTTGCTTTTTCTTGGGTGTAGTTTCCCTCCTGGAGTTGGCGTTTTCCATCCATTATTTTTTGTAGGGCTGGGTTTGTGGAAACATACTGTGCAAATTTGGATTTGTCATAGAATATTTTGGTTTCACCATCTATGATTATTGAGAGTTTTAGCAGTCTGGGCTGGCATTTGTGTTCTCTTAGAGTCTGTATGAGATCTGCCCAGGATCTACTAGCTTTCATAGTCTCTGGTGAGAAGTCTGGTGTAATTCTGATAGGTCTGCCCTTATATGTTACTTGCCCTTTTTCCCTTACTGCTTTTAATATTCTTTCCTTATTTTGTGTATTTGGTGTTTTGACTATAATGTGACGGGAGGAATTTCTTTTCTGGGCCAGTCTATTTGGCATTTTGTAGGCTTCTTGCTTATTTATGTTCATTTCTTTCTTTAGGTTAGGGAAGTTTTCTTCTATAATTTGGTTGAAGATATTTACTGGTCCTTTAAGTTGGGAATCATCACTCTTCTTCTATACCTATTATCTTCAGGTTCTGTGTTCTCATTGTGTCCTGGATATCTTGGATGTTTTGGGTTAGGAGCTTTTTGTATTTTGTGTATTCTTTGACTGTTGTGTCCATGGTTTCTATGGTATCTTCCGCACCTGAGATTCTCTCTTCCATCTCTTGTAATTTGTTGGTAATGCTTGCATCTATGACTCCTGATTTCTTTCCTATGTTCTCTAACTCCAGGATTGTCTCCCTTTGTGATTTCTTTGTTTCTATTTCTGTTTTTAATTCCTGAATGGTTTTGTTCATTTGTTTGATTGTGTTTTACTGTTCTTTGTCCGTTTGATTGTGTTTTCCTGTAATTCTTTAAGGGATTTTTGTGTGTCCTCTTTAAGGTTTTCCAGTTGTTTACCTGTGTTCTCTTGTATTTCTTTAAGGGAGTTATTTATTTAAAATCTTCTACCATCCTCTTGATATGTAATTTTAAGTCTGAGTCTTCCTTTTCTGGTGTGTTGAGGTATCCAGGGTTGGCTGGCTGTAGTGGGAGAGCTGGGTTCTGATGAAGCCAAGTAGTCTTGGTTTCTGTTCCTTGTGTTCTTGCCCTTGCCTTTTGCCATCTGGTTATCTCTCGTGTTAGCTGGTCTTTCTCTCTCTGACTGTGGCGTGTCTTTCCTGGAAGGCCAGTTGTCAATACTCCTTGGAGACCAGTTCTCTCTGAGAGGAATTTGGGTTTGGAGAGTTGTGGTGCAGGGTCAGCTCTGGGGTGCAAACAGAAACAGGAAGGATCTAATCCTCAGCTAACCCTTGTTTCCTGTGTCCTGATGGCTCTGCAAGGGTCCCTTGTGGTCCAGTGAATTTGAAAAGATGTGATGGTCTTTCCTGTGCTTGAAGGTGTGTTGGCACTCCTTGTATACCAGCTCTCTCCTGGCACTATTTGAGTATGGAGCCCTGTGTCACAGGATCCGCTCTCTGGCCACCGAAACAAACCAGAAGCCCTTTCCTCAGTCCCTGTGTCCTGGGTATTCTAGGTGGGTGCCTCTGAGCAGATAGGCTTTTCCACACTCCTGGGGAGGCTAGCTTTCTCCCAGAGTTTTTTGGTTATGGATCCCTGGTGGCCCAGGCAGAGGACTTTGCCACAGATGTAAACCAGATGTCTCCTACCTCCTGGTTGTTCCTCAGTCCCTGTGTCTGGAGCCCTCCTCTTGCTGGCTTTTCCACACATGTGGGTGGCTCACTTTCTCCAGGCACTGTTTTTCTATAGAGCCCTGTTGACCCAGGCAGATGTCTTCCGACACAGGTGGAAACCGGCCAAGTACTTGCCTTATAAGTAGGGTATGATGGCACCTCCTTCTGACAACAGTCGTTGGGAGACAGCAAATCCTTGGAGCTCACTGGCCAGCTTCATCTAAAGATCCTGTTCATTTAGAGGGTCTTGTATTTAGAGGGTATTCTCCATCCCCTGACTCTTAAACCATTTTGGTCTCCTCTTCCACAACATTTTCCAAGGCAAGAGGGGAGTTATTTGATAGAGACATCTTATTTTGGGCTGAGTCTGCCAAGGTCTCTCATTCTGTGCATATTGTCCGGCCATGGGTCTTGGTCTTGTCTTAGGGTTTTACTGTTGTGAACAGACACCATCACCAAGGCAGCTCTTATAAGGACAACATTAAATTGGATCTGACTTACAGGTTCAGAGGTTCAGTCCATTATTGTCAAGGCAGGTACATGGCAGAATCCAGGCAGGCATGGTACAGGAGGAGCTGAGAGTTCTACATCTTTATCTGAAGGCTGCCAGCAGAATACTGACTTCCAGGCAGCTAGATTGAGGGCCTTAAAGCCCACACCCACAGGGACACACCTACTCCAACAAGGCCACACCCACTGCAACAGGGCCACATCCTCTAATAGCACCACTCCGTGGGCCAAGCATATACAAACCATCACAGGTCTCTATAGTTGTTCCCATCTGCTACAGGAGGAAGCTTCCCTGAAGAAGGATGAGCAAGACCTCTAATCTATGCGTAAAGTTAAACGCCATTTGGAGCCATTTTATTGCTACTTTCTTTTAGTAGAACAGTAATGCTTGGTTTCTGCCTGGTCCCTGAGCTATCTAGTCTCAGGTTCTTAGTTACCCAAGCAGTGTTGGATATGGATTCCATCTCATGGAGTGTGCCTTAAGTCACACCATATATTGGTTGGTTACTCCCACAAGCTTTGTACCATCACTGAACTAGTATATGTTGCAGACAGGACCTATTGTAGATAGAAGAGATGTAGGTGGATTGGTGTTTATATTTCTCCTTTGATAGTGTGCATTGTACATTCCAATAGCAAGAATACTAGTCAGTAGGGATGAAGGCTCTATGTAAGCAACATCTCCACTTCTCCATGTTCAATCAGTTATATGGGTATTGTCTTCAGTAACAGGGTCTTGCTGTAAGCTTTTGTAGAGCCTGAGTTGTTTGGAAGTTCCCATCAGACCTCTTTGGTTAACAATTCAATTAGATGTAACCAATTCCTGGTACTAGACTCTTCATTTTGGTGACAAACTATGTCTAGTTGGGGTCTGTCTTCCCCATTATTTGGTGATTCCATTTAGAATACCTTAACATTGTATATATTTTAGGAAGCTTCTACTGTATTAGGTTTCTATACCTCCCCTTACATGGCCCTTAATTTTAGCTATCTCTTACTATTCTCTCCCACCCCCTTCTTGATTGTCCTATTCCAGTCCCCTACACTATCTATTCGTAACTATTTTCTTGCCATTTCCTTGTGAGAGCTGTCTCCCACTAGTCCTGTAGTACTCCACATCTAACTTCTGGGGTTCTAATGATTGTAGCTAATATCCACACATAAGCAAATATATACCATATTGGTCTTTCTGGATGGGTTACCTCACACAGGATGATTTTTTTCTAGTGCCATCTATTTGACTGCAAATTTCGTGGTGTCATTTGTTTTGTTAACATTTGTGTAAATGCACCACATTTTCTTTATCCATTCCTCTGTTGAGGGATATTGAGAATGTTTCCATTCTCAGGCTATTATAAATAGAGCAACAATGATCATGGTTGAGTATGGTCCCTGTGGTAGGATGAACTGTCCTTTGGGCTCATGCCCAAGCATAGTATAGCTGAATCTTGAGGTAGGTCGATTCCTATCTTCCCAAAGAACCCCTGTACTGATTTCCTTAGTGGCTGTGCAAGTTTGCACTCCATCAGCAACTCATAAATGTTTTTCTTAGTCCACATGTTCACCGGCATGAGCGTCATTTGTTCTGTTGATTTAAGCTATTATGACATATCTAAGATGAAACCTTAGTTGGGACTTGCATTTCTCTGATGACTAAGGATGCTGAACATTTCTTTAAGTGTTCTCAGCAATTTGAGTTTCCACTTTGGACATTCTATATATCCCATTTTTAAGTTGGTTGATTCTTTTCTTGGTATGTAGTTTTTTGAGTTCTTTACATAGTTTGGATGTTAACTTTATCAGATGTGTAGCTGTTAAAGTTCTTTTTCTATTCTGTAGGTTGCCTCTTTGAATGATGGTGTCTTTTGCCAGATACACACAGATTTTTGTTGTTGTTCTATGAGGTCACCTTTATTAATTGTTAATCTTAGTGTCTGTGCTAACAATGTTCTGTTCAGAAAATACTTTTTTCTGGGTTAATGAGTTCAAGGCTATTTTCCACATTGTCTTCTATCAGGTTCAGTGTACCTGGATTTAAGTTGAGGTCTTTCATCTACTTGTACTTGAGTTTTGGGCAGGGCGATCATTATGGATCTATTTGGATTCGTCTACATGCAACTGTCCACAGTGACCAGAACCACTTGTTGAAGATGCTATCTCCTCCCGCCCCAGTATGTTTCTGGTTTCTTTATCAAAATTCAGATGTCCATATGTGTGTGTATTTATGTCTGAGTCTTCCATATGATTTCATTGACTAATGTGCATTATTTTTGTGCCAATATCATTCTTTTTTTT
>JADRCH010000082.1:348085-495267 GCA_019843965.1 Rhynchomys soricoides | reverse complement strand
AAAAAAATCAGTAGTTATCATTTTTTAACCAACCAACAAAAAGCAAACAAACAAAAACTGCACATCTTATAAGTTTTACCTACACATATCTGGAGATAATGCATGATTGTGAGCTACCATGTGGGTGCTGGGACTCAAACCTGGGTTTTCTAGAAAAACAGCAAGTGATCTTAATTACTGGTCCTTCTATCCAGCCTCCTGCCTCATTAACATTTGACTTTTGGTTGACCTTTGAGTTTCAGGCAACGTTAAGATTGTTGGACTGTTCTTGCATGCTGAGGGAAGGTATCAATATAAGTGCCAGTTTTGTTCTAGTGGGAAAGACATAATCTTTGCTATCTATGGATATCTTTGTTACTCGGGGTCATTAAAATGTATTTTACTTGCTGAACTTCCCAGGAATGCCAAAAGAAATATTTTATTCACATCTAATGAGGCTATAATTTTGTAACTTTTATGGGTTTATAAGACAAAAATATGCTATACTAATATACCTCTCTTCATTTTTAAAGATTACAATCGTATGTAAGCCTATTTGTGAGTTTCTCTAGGGATTAAAAAAGTACCTGTTATTCATTACATTTATATGTTATTTATCCTTAACAGGAAATAAAGAAATGAATTTCTTTTCTGAGGGAATTCAGATAATACACCAAAGTCTATTGAGGCCAATTATTCTATCTCTGTAGGGCAATAGTATAATTCAATAAGACACAGTTATCTGTATATTTGCCATGACTCTAGAAATTTCTACTGAATACCTGTCTGCTCTTTTATTCACATTTTTGTATCCATTTAAACTGTCTCAGATCACATGTAAACTTAGGGAAAGAACAAATTTTTGAGGGCTAAACGGCGGGAGAATATATATATATATATATATATATATATATATAGTCAATTTCTAGTCAATATTTCTAGTCATATTTCTAGTCAATATAGAGTTTATACATATAGAATCCTGTATATACATTCTAGTCTTTCTATACACACACATATACACACATGCACATGTGTACACACACAGACATTTAAATTTACAATCACTTGCCCATTTCAAGGACTATTTAACCTATTCATCATGGAAAAAGTGCTGAGTCTTTATTTGAAATGTGTTTCTTAGACTGTCATATAGGTTAGTACTCACTTCTGATTTACAATGAGCATAGTAAAGCAAGACTTGATATTACTGTTAGAAGAAATGTCCAGATCATATTGTCTATAGGGTTTTAGCAAGTGCTACGCTTTGTCTCTGAAATGTCCTCTAAGGCCTTACTGAAGGCTTCGTACCCAGTGAAGATGTTTAGAGATAGGACCTTTGGTAAATGGATGGATGATAAGGGGGTTGATGTTTTCAATGGGTTAATCCATTTATGGGGTCATAATTTTAGCGGTTATAGGGAAGAGAGGAAAAGAGATTCTTGTATACTTGCATGGCTCCAGGGATAGGCCTCACCAGAGCAGTGAAGGAATGCACAAAGGATAGACAGACATATGTACAGAAAATCTGGGATCAGGTGCTCTGTTCTCTGTAGTGGAGAAGTGTCAGCATCCCGGAAGCATACACACACACACACACACACACACACCACACAGAGAGAATTGGCTATAGAGATGGGATAATGAGAACTGCAGGGACACAATGGAGAAGAGCCTGAGGAAAAGGAGGTCCAGTGACAGGCTCAAAGTGAGATCCAGCTCAAGGGGAGGCTCCAAGGCCTGATATTATTACTGAGACTATGGAGAGCTCTCAAAAAGGGACCTAATATGATGGCCTTCTGAGAGACCCAACAAGCAGCTGAAAGAGCCAGATGTAGATATTTACACCCAACTAATGGACAGGACCTGCTGACTCATGTGGTTGAATTATGGAAAAGCTGGAAGAAGCTGAGAAGGAGAACAACCCTGTAGGAAGACTGGCAGTCTCAAGCTGGACCTCCAAGATCTCTCAGACACATGACCACCAACCAGGCAGCATACTTCACCAGCTGATATGAGACTCCCAACATATATACAGCAGAGGACTGCCCAGTCTGGGTTCAGTCAGAGAAGATGCACCTAACCCTCAAGAGACTGGGGGCCCCAGATAGTAGAGAGGTCTGGTGGGGTTGGGGGTCATGGAGTGAGGAAATACTTGTGGAGACGGGGGGGGGGGTGGCTAGGGTGAAGGTACGTGATGGGGAACAATCAGAAGATGGACCGGGAGCAGGATAAAATATGGAATGTAAAAAAAAAGGTTAAATGAAATTAAAAAATAATTTTAAAAAAGAGATAGGATTGTTACATACAGCTGAATGAGGCAGTAGAGTCTCTACATATGGATAAACAAGGAGGCAGGGTTGTTCTATACAGTTGAGCGAGGAGGTAGGTTGAGCTAATTTCAGAGGGAGCAATATCTGTAGGAGATCAATCTTGAGGCAACGAATGTCCAGGGGAAGAAAGATACAGTGGATATTTTATGCACATATTATCAACATCTACCCATGGACCAGAGGGAGGTTTCCATTCCTGTGAGCCTTACCAAGGAAAAACCTTGGCATTCCTATGGGCACTGAGGTCATTAGCATGACCAAACTCATAGTAACAAGACACATTCACTTGTTACTCTGCTGACTTCCTACAAGAGATAGAAACTAGTTGAATGGAGTGGGAGCTGTATGCTCTCTGTCATTACCTCCATCTCTGCCCCTTCTCTCACACCTACTCCCCTCCTGACTGCCATAAGAGAAACTCTTCAGCCTCAACATGTCCCCAACAAACCACCTTAATCAAGTTCTGTCCTGTTTCAGGCTTAGTACACCTGAGTCAGATGATCATGATTTAACCCTCTGAAGCTCTAATGAATCTTTCCTTCTTTCATCTGTGTCACAGTGGGAAGGTGACATTCATCAGGAATGTCGGTGAAGCCTCCAGGGGCACAGAATTGGCATCCCCTGGTTATATGGTGTGAGGGCAAAACCCTCTGGACCACTTCGCTTTGTATTACTGCTCTGCTTTGCATTACTGCTCCACTTTGCACTATTGCTCCGCTTTGCATTACTGGTTAGAACCTGTCCATGAGACTTAATATTCAATCTGTCATTTAAACCATCCAAGTGTTTTCAGTAACAGTGATCTGTTCCTCTCTAGAAGCTGCCCCTTTTATTCTATGGGCAGCTGTGATTGCTAGAAACCATTTCCTTAGACACAGCTGAAATGTGCTCCTTCTCCCACATCCGTGTCTTCTGTGGTCTCCCAGGGATGCTACAGAACAGAAAAATAACAGCTCCCTATTAAAGTTCAGGGTGGTTCTCTGGATTTGCATTCATGATTCCAGGTGTGAGTCATCATTTCTCTAATTCTCAAGATAATATTTATTAGCAAAATATAAACAAAGACACAATATTCTTTCAATTTAAAAAAAATCAATTTTAACAAATTTTCACATCAATGCAAATATGTGGAGGTCAGAGGAGAGATCACAGGAGCCAGTTCTTTCCTTCCTTCTATCATGTGAGACCAAGAGATCAAAATCAAGTTGTTGGGTTTTGTAGCAAATACCTTTAGTCTCTAAGCCACCTTGCCAGCCACACAATGGGGTTTTAATGGCTCTGGATGCCATTGTGAGAAGGGCCATAGAAGCCAGGAGAACCTACTGTATCAGAAATAAGGAGCGACTTTGTATGAAGTTTGTGGGAAGCCCTGGCCAATTCAATAAGACTCTAGAATGAGGTCCATCTGTGGTGGAAGATTATATTTCTACAAACAGTTTCTGTTACTAGGCACTGGCGATGTTGGGGTGTTTGACAGAGCGGTACCAAGATAACTACCTGGTCAGGACTATCTATCAAGAAGTAGATTTTGTCTTGCTTTCTATTTTGAAAGTTTAATGGGTCAAGAATGAGTCATAGAGAGGTGATATTGGTAGCTCTGATGTTAGCAGAGAAGGTGGACTTACTCAGACTCCTCACAGCACTAATGTTGTTCTATAGGCACGATTAAATTGCTGTGCAGATTGTACTACCTTGTTTTATTTTTGTTATTTTTGAAATAGATGTAAGGTCTCACTCTGTGAGTATACTGTAAGTAGGAGATTTCCCTTCCATGCAATTTATTTAGTAGATTTTTAATCAGTGTGAATGTATGAATTTCTATTTTTAAAATTTTCTGTTATTTTTATTTTATATGTATGGGGTGCTTTTGCTGCATGTATATCTGTGCACCACATGTGTGCAGTGGCCTTGAAGGCCAGAAGTGGGCATAGGGTTCGCAGGGACTGGAAGTACAGATGGTTGGGTGTTGCCATGTGGTTGCTAGGAATTGAATCTATGTCCTCCGGAAGAGCAGCCAGTGCTCTTAACCACAGAGTCGTATCTCTAAACCCAGAAAAATTCTGTTTTATTCAGTGAGTTGTGATTTATGTCCCAAATTGTCCCAATAGGAATGAGTTTAACGTAAGCACTTTTTCTTGATGTATTTTCATCTTTCAATGTATAAGACACTAATGATTGGGCATTGTAATGCTTCTGGGGTATGTCTGTGTGGTGTTGACCCATGCTTCGATTTATAGATGTTTCTGCAAGAAGTCTTTGTTCTATATAGTGGAAGAAAGAAAGAAGGTGGAAGCTGGCTCATGCTCCAATTTATAGATATTTCTGCAAGAATTTTTGGTTTTACAGTGGAAGAAAGAAAGAAAGTAATTAGAACTCAAAACCTGGAAGCTTTCTATGCTCCCTGTTCTTTCTGGGTTTGTTTTTGTCTGTGTGTAAGAACATACATATTAAGAAATGATGACTTTATACCTGAATATCAAATTTTAATCTGCAAATCTAGAGTTCACACCAAATGTTTTCCTTACTATGTTTATACATCCTTTCTCTAATCAGCACAAAACTTAGTTTTCATTGCCTGCAACCTTTTCTTATTTGATCTGTCATGGTATTGGTTTATACAGTGATACATATGCTTCTGTATGGGAGCTGCCTCCTCATTTCTCCCAGGTTCCTGGAGCACCGTGGAGTGCTGCTGATACCATTTTCTTTCATTGTTCCCATCTCTGATTGAGGGACAGAACACTCACATTTGTGTTTCTGTTCAGGGTTTAGGGGGATTTTCCCATATTTGTATTTCAAATTGCTTATTAGAATACCTTATATCCAGGAATTTGCATGTATATACAAATACATATATGTTTTCAATAAAAATCAATGAGTAAAGGCCATGGATTTGAAATAGAGTGGGTCTGGGTGTATGGGAGGGTTAGAAAGGAGGGAATGGAGAAATGTAGTTAAAATACAACCTCAAAAATAACAAGTCAAGAAAAACGAAACCAATCTAAGCAGCAATAAATCTGCCTATGTCTTTTAACAATAATTGAAAGATTGCATATATATGTGCACACATGTAAATATTAATATGTGTTGGAATACACACACACACACACACACACACACACTGGCACAGGAAGCTCCTTTCTTCTGGGTTATTCACACAGTGGCAATTCCTTGGTAGGCACTGGAGAAGCAAATATATATATGAAGATGATCATATTGAAATGCTTTTGTCTTTATTTTTCTTTTGTCCTTTAAGGTGCTTAAATTATAAAATACCATTTAAAAGCACCAATTTTGGTCTTCCATCCTCACTCTTCCCTTCCTCTGCCCTCTTCCTTTCATTCTCCAAATCATGAAGTACCTGCTGCATCATAGGTGAGAAGCACTACCAAATACTTTCTCTCTCTCTGGGAAATTATTTCTTTCATATTTTGAATTATAATGTAATTACATCATTTCCACCTTCACGACCCTCCCTCCAAACCTTCTGATTTACCCCTCCTTGTTATAGTTCAAATTCGTGATCTCTTTGTTTCAATAATTGTCACACATATGTATGTATATGTAGATATAACCTGTTTGGGGAGCATGTCTAGGGCATGCCAGAGACCTGGGATGGGGGAGGCTCCAGGAAGTCTACAAGGGTGACTGTAGCTGAGACTCCTAGCAGTGGGGACTATGGATCCTGATGTGGCCACCTCCTGTAGCCAGGAATTACTCCTAGTGTAAAGTGGGTAAGGATACAAACCTACCCACAAAACCTTCAACCCAAAATGTGTCCTGACTCAAAGAAGTGCAGGGATAAATATGGAACAGAGACTGAAGGAATAGCTAGTCAATGACTGGCCCAACTTGAGATCCATCCCATGAGCAAGACCAAATCCCTGGCACTGCTACTGATACTCTATTATACTTGGATATAGGAGCCTAGCATAACTGTCTCCAGAGAAGTACCACCTAGCAGCTGACAGAAACAGATGTGGAGACATTAGATGGAGCTCTTGTAAAAGAGCTTGGAGAAGGATTGAAGAGGCCGGATGGCTTAAAGAATCCACAAGAAGACCAACAGTCAACTAACCTGGACTCTTGGGGCCTCCCAGAGACTGAACCATCAACCAAAGAGCATGTAAGAACTGTACCTAGGCCCTGCCCCACCTCCTGCACATAGATATGCAGTTTGGTCTTCATGGTTGTCCCCCAACAACTGGAGCAGGGGCTTACCCTGACTCTTGGCCTGCCTATAGATCCTGCTCCTCTAATTGGCCTTGTCTGACCTCAAGTGGGAGAAGATGTATCTAGTACTGTAGTGATTTGATGTGCCAGAATCCATTTTGCAATACCAGCTGTCCTTTACATTCTTGCCAAAATAATTCTTTGTGCAATGATTTTCCACTAGACAACAGTTGTTACTTAGACATGGCCAATAGTTCAGACAAAGACTGTGGAGATCTAAAATACCCTTGCTTCTCTGATCCCTGTCAAAGAATTGCCACTTGTTGGAATACCCCAGAATAAAGAGGCTTCCTGTGCCAATGTCCTTCTGGGTATAGTGATCTGACCTGTGAAACTGTCACTACTTCCTGTGGAAGGAATGCCTGCCCAAGAAGAGGCACAGGCTATAAAGACCCTGAGCACCTTGTCTGTATTTACTCTGCTGGATATGCTAGAAGGTTCTGAGATAGATCACAATGAGTGTGCTTCCAACCCTTACCACAATAGGCTGTATGCCAGCATGGAATCAATGGCTACATCTGCTTCTGTGTGCCCGGACATCAAGGTAGGCATTGTGACTTGGAAGTAGATGAATGTGTTTCTGATCCCTGTATGGATGAGGTTGTATGCCTCAAAGAAATAGGAAGATACATATGTGTCTTTCCTCAAGAGCATTCTGGTGTGAACTCTGAGTTGGAATTTGAATGTGGATCCCTGCCGTGTCTACATGGGGCCATGGGTTGGGATACTCTTGGGGCTCACTTATGTCTGAAACTGTGCACATGGATTTCTTGGGGAGACCATTGTGATCTCCACCTTGATGTATTTGCCAGTCAGCCATGTCTGCATAAAGGTTGATATGTAGATGAAGAAAACATCTTACATGAGAGTAGTGGATTCACAGGGACACACTGTGAGACCTTAATGCCTCTTTGTTGATCAAAGCCTTGTCATAATGATATAACATGTGAAGACACTGTTGACAGTTATGTTTATCACTGATGGCCTGGATACACAGGTTCCCTGTATAAGATGTACATAAATGAAAGCAGTAGCACCCCCTGCCAATTTGGTGTGTGTGTGTGTGTGTGTGTGTGTGTGTGTGTGTGTGTAGAGCTGTCCTCAGATGATCTATAAGGTCACATTGCTGGCCTACCTTCCCCTTCAACTAACTCGGAGCCGCAGATTATGTTTGTATCTGTCAGTCTGGATTCACAGACAGGAGCCTAGCATGACTGTTCTCTGAGAGGCTCCACCCAGCAGCTGACTGAAACAGATGCACAGACCCACAGCCAAACATTAGATAGAACTTGGGAAGTCTTGTAGAAAAGTTTGGGGGAAGAGAGGATTGAGGAACCCAGAGGAAATAGGGACTCCACAGGAAGACCAAAAGAATCAACTAACCTGGACCCTTGGAGCCTCTCAGAGACTGAAACACCAACTACAGAGCATATAAGGGCTGAACTTAGGCCCTACCCCATTCCCTGCACACACACACACACACACACACACACACACACACACACACACACATTAGATATACAGTTTGATCTTCATGTGGGACCCCAACAACAGGAGTGGGGACTTACCCTGACTCTGTTGCCTATAGATCCTGTTCCCCTAATTTGGCTGTTTTGTCTGGCTTCAGTGGTAGAGGATGTATCTTGTTCTGCAGTGACTTGAGGTGCCAGCATGGGTTGGTTCTCTGGGAAGGACCACCCACTTCTCAGAGGTGAAGGGGGATTGAGGATAGAAGAAGGGGCCCTCTCATGGGGGACTGAAAGGAGAGTTAGGCTATGATCAGGACGTAAAGTGAATAAATAAAATAACAACCTCCAAAAAAGGTTTTGTTCCCAAACTGCATATACAGCATAATGCAAACTGTTTAGATATTGTTCAACTGTGAGGCTTTGTATATTCCCTAGCAAGCCACATAGAAATCACAAGTCAGTCAACAACCTTTTCTGCCTTGTACATTCCAGAGAATGGTCTATAATAGCCATGTTTGTGATTTTGAATGAGTGTAAATAGTAAAACATGATCAAATTGATGATTACAGCATCCAACAGAAATATTTTAAAAAGCCCCCTTAAAGCTTTTAGCTTAGACCCATGCCATGACAGGGAGCCCAACCCTGACACTGTTAATATACATGCAATAGGAGCCTAGCATAACCATCATCAGAGAGGCTTCACACAGCAACTGATGGAAACAGATGCAGAGAGAGACACACAGACATTAGGTGAAGCTTGGGGAGTCCTGAGATAGAGGGGAGGAAGAATTATAGGAGGTATTATAACCACATCAAGACCTACAGAATCAACTAACCTGGGTCCACAGGGGTTCACAGAAACTGAAATGCCAACCAGGGAGCATGTATGGGACAGACCTCAGTCTTTTGCACATCTATAAAGGCTGTGCTGCTTGGTCTTTATGTGGGATTCCTAACAACAGGAGCAGGAGCTCTCTCCGGCTCTGTTGTCTGCTTTTGGGACCCTTTTCCCCTACTGGGCTGTCTCACCTATCCTCAATAGGAGAAGATGCATCTGATCTTATTGCAACTTGATAACACCAAGGCTGGATGATATTTGTGATGGTTTGAATATGTTTAGCCTAGGGAGTGGTACTGTTAGGAGGTGTGGCCTTGTTGGAGGAAGTATGTCATTGTGGGTGTGGGCTTTAAGACCTTTGTCCTAGCTGTCTGAGGAAGCCAGTCTTCTCCTAACAGCCTTCAGATGAAGATGTAGAACTTTCAGCTCCTCCTCTACCATGCCTTCCTGGACACTGCCATGTTCCTGCTTTGATGATAATGGACTGACCCTCTGAATCTATAAGCTAGCCCCAATTAAATGTTGTCCTTCTAAGAGTTGCTTTGGTCATGGTGTTTCATGGTGTCTGTTCACAGAAGTAAAACCCTGACTAAGACAATATCCATGGCAGGACTCCAATTGTCTGAAGAGAAACTGAGGAGTAGTGGATGCAGCATGGTGGAGGAGAGGGGAGGAAGAAGGGCTGGAAGGAGCACAGGGAGGGGAAACTGCAGTCAGAATGTGAAGCAAATACATAAAATTAATTAATTAATTAATTAATTAATTAAAGAATGACTCGAGTTGTTTCCTCTGCACTCTATCCTATTCCTGCTTGAGAGTGTTTAGTTTCTCTGCTTCTCAGAACACCCCCCATATCAATGTCACTTCATGTCTCATTTGTTAATTCCTCTCTTCCTGGAAGGGTCCATGTTCTTCATCATTAATTGGAGGTCATCATAGAGGTTCTGAAGTAAAGCCATGACTTACTGTGTACGTCAGTGCAAACTTGACTCTCTCCATGTATTTTAGCATTAAACATTTAAGACTGTTATCTTTTAATTTTTGCCTGAGTGTATGTATAGATGTACCGCACATGTGTGTCTAGTGCTAGTAGAGGCCAGAAGGGGATGTCAGATCCTGTGTAACTGGAGTTACAGAGGGTTGTTAACCACCATGTTTATGCAGGGAACTGAACTGGGTTCTATGCAAGAGGAGACAGAGCTTTAGCCATTGAACCTTGTCTCCAGCTCCAGGGATAAATTTATAATCTAGCCACAGCTACTATATTTTCCCATGGAAAAGGCTCTTCAGTAATATTTGTTTAGTTTTCTATTTTAATTTCCTTTCTAGTACACCACAAGACACAGTATGTTAGAAAATGTTTACATGCCTTTAGTATTTTACTATTGTCTGAACACTGTTACATTTTCTGTGACCAGAAGGTTTCCTGTGATAGTGGTTTTAATTCAATCTTTCTTCATGATAACCATAGTAATACACAACGTGAAAAGGACTCTAATTGGGATATTTTTATGAGATGTAAACTCTTGGGACAAACACTAATAAACCATTGAGCTTTGTAATAGAGATAGTAATAATAATTTATTTGTATTTATATGGTCTTTTCATTTTTCTTTCCTGTAGGAATTCCTTTTCTGGAACACTAGAAGGATTATGACAGGTTTCAATTGTATACATCTGTCTACTGTTCTCATTAGGTCTTTTATATCTATCTCCATTAAAAGAGATGAAATGCTTGCTATATTTCGAGTCTTTTATTGGGTAATAATTTTGTTTGAAGTTATCAAGTCTGTGAATTATTAGTTATAAAAAGAAACCTACCTAACATTTTTGAGGTTCTTTTACATTTTTTCCTTACTGGCCAGCTAACAACAACCTCTCATAGAAATTATCAGAATTATAATCACATCATTTCAGATTATTCTGCTAATATCTGTTATATCTGGAGAGGAGATCAATATAACATCATAGATCTGGAAAACACCAGGGACACATTTCTGTGCTATAGAACATCTAGCAATATCCATTGTGCAGTAAATCAAATATAATTATTTTTGATCCTTTCTTATATTCTTCATGGCCACCTACCTGTGAACATTTAACCCTTCATGAACTTTGGCTATATGCAAATTTATCATGGTGAAAGAGTTATACACTCTGATGCCTGACTACCTAAATATGTAAACATCTCATTTTAAATGTTGACTGAAACTCTGTACCTCACAAAATCTTTTCTTCTGATTCTGAGAAGAAAAGATTTAAATGTATAAGTGGTTGCAGCTTGGTCTTCGTCTGGGTCCCCCCAATATCTGGAGTAAAGCAAGCCTCAATTTCCAAGTTTCCCTCTGTTCTTTCCTACCTCTATGTTCTCAAACAGTCACATGGTCATCTATGCATGTGCTGACAGTGTGAGAAGGGAATGATGTGGATAACCTTATGAGAAACTCAGAGAGTCATTTTCAGTCATGATTTTCTGACTACTCTAACTTCAAGCCTATCTGTGTCCTTTGGGTGGGTACTTGCCTCATTGGCTTTATCTATTCCAAGGATCTGGATTTTGTCCATTGGGCTAGGACCCAATGGTCTTGGATGATATGACCTGTTGTTATTCCCTGTGGGTTTATAGATATGGGTAGAGCAGATGTTTTAATAGTATTCTTTGATGTTTTAATAGTAATCTTTGATTCTGCAAACATAGTTTATCCTTTCCTTTATTTGTATTATCTTCAGTTTCTACCATCAGCCTTTGTATTATACAGATCTTCTACTCAGTTAGATCTAGTCATATGTATTTTATTAGTTCTGGTATTGTCATCAGTAGAGTAGTCTTCTAAATATATTTTTTTTTAATTGAAAATGGATTCTTCTACCCTTCAATACATCCTGACCACAGTTTCCCCTCCCTCCACTTCTAAATATATATTTTTTAAATTGAACATGGATTCTTCTACCCTTAATACATCCTGACCACAGTTTCCCCTCCCTCACGTCTCCAAACTCCCTCCAAATTCCCCTCTCTCCCAGATGCACTCCCAGATTCTTATGAACTGACAGTTGTTAGAGTGAAGAAATATTTATAATTTCTTCATATTAATTTTTATTCCCCATAGCTTTAGAGAGCACATTAGTTGTTATAGGGTTTTATGGAGCTTTTGACAAATTATACATAGAAGATTATATCATTGCAATAACATTATTTTCTTTCAATATCAATGCCCTTCCTTCCTCCCTTCCTCCATTCCTTCTTCCCTCTGTTCCTTCCTTCTTTCTTTCCTTCCTCCCTTCTTCCTCTCTTTCCTTCTTTCCTCCCTCCCTCCTTTCTGTCTGTCTTTCTGCCATTCTTTCTTTCTCTCATTGATCTTGCTAGTATCTCTAACACTATATTAATTAAGACTAGTGGGAATGTCTATTCTAAGCCTTGGATTAAATTGCATGTGTCATAAAGTTAGCTCTGGACTTTCCATACATAGCCTGTATTGTGTTGGAGTCTGTTTTGCTGGGAGAATTATTAAATTTTGGATTCATTTTCAAAAGATATTTAAATAATATATTGTGAGACTTTCATACAATGTATTTGATCATATTTTTCCTTCCCAATTCCTCCTAGATCCTCCCTGACCTCCTTAGCCACTCAACTTCATGGTGTTTCTTTCTCTTAAAAAAGAAAATAAAAACCCAAACCAAACCAAAACAGCCAAAAACCAACCAACCAACCAAACAACAAACAACAAAGCCCCCAAACATGAAGTATATTTTTCCTGAATTTATTGAGTTGTAAATAGATGCATAGTCATTCTTTAAAGAACACTGAATTTACATCTTAGAGGAGACAAGTCATCCATGGGTGCTTTGGAAAGTTGCACAGTGTCATCGATTCTGCAAAAACCTCAAGGCGAAATGTGCTAATGGGTTGACTTACATGAATTCTGGGGTAATGAAATGTTTCTATTTCACTTATGCTTGAGGGGATGAAAGTTCTCACAAGATCTTTATGTTTATGTTTCACAAACTATTTGATGATAGTACCTGCTGATTACTCATTTCCCAAGTGACTTCTGCAGTCAGACTTCTATAGTATTAACAAGGGTATAGTGGACAACTTAAAGATAATCAGTCAGTGGGGAATGAACTACATGGCAGTCATTCAACAATGTTGCCACACTGTCTTAGTTACTTTTCTATTGCTGTGCTAAGACAACATGACCAAGGCAACTTATAGAAGAACCAGCATATTAGGATTACAGATTCAGACGGTAAATCCATGACCATTATGGTGGGGAGCATGGCAGCGGTCAGGCAGGCATAGTGCTGGAGCAATAGCTGAGACCTTGCATCTTGAAGTAACAACCATGAAGCAAAAAGAGAGATTTAACCAGAAATGGCCTGGGGTTTTGAAATCTCAAAGCACATCCCCATCACACAAAATCTGTAAGAAGGCCATAACCTTGAATCCTTCCCAAACAGTTAAATCAACTGGGCACCAAGCTATCAAATATTTGAGTCTATGGGAGTTATTCTCATTCAAACAACTATCTACACTAGGATGGAGAACTAATTACATTTTTATAAGACTATATGAATAAAATATCAAGAAGCAATCAAAGTGGGTTATTGATAAAAGTAGAAAAGCTGATTTTGAAATATCTATGAATGAACATAAGTCTGAGAATATCCAAGACATAAAAAGAGCTAGAGGAATTTTACTGATTAGTTGCTAATTTTGAAATTTGTAAATTTGCACCTGATATAGAAAAAAAGGTAAAAAAAAAAAAAAAAAAAGGAATGTAAGAGTGAGGTACCCCTTTTCCTTCTTCACTTTTGTAAGAAAACATTCAAAATTAAATTTCTTCACTAAATGCTGTCTAACACATAGAATAATCTTTCAATGTAAGGGTAGAAACTATCTGTGAGTTCTGGAGGCTTGGAGGAGCTGGCAAGCCAAAATCTTTAGAGATGTCCACTCAGATGTTTCTGTTGTATACCTTAAGGTCTCAAATGTATGGAACTTGGGATAACGTTCAACCATTTTTAATGGTTTATGGCACTAAGTTTGGTCTTTGAGGGTTTTTTTTTTCCATTGCTCTTATGTGATAGGAGACAATGACCTCTTAGAAGACTGTCATGTAGCCTTTAAATAGTTCAAAAGAATATAGATGATGTTTAACTTGTACTGCTTGTCAATAGAGCACCACTACAGCTTAGTTTTAATTAGCCACACCAACTGCTTTTGAATTCATTGGTCTCTTTACTTTTCAAATGTCAGAGCACAAACTAGGGCTAGTTCCCTCTGAATAATACTTTCTCAGCCAACACTGCATATTTAAACAACTTAATTGTTATCTTGTGCTATTGGCTCTGTGTTCCACATACCACACAATTATTGCTGTAGGTCAGACCCAGAATAATCTGGTCTCAAAATGTCTTTTAACTCCTTGCCTTCTTGAATTTCACCTACTACCAACAGTTGGATCCTTAGGTAACAGTCATGTTTCAGGTTATAGAGAATCATATCTGTGAATGATGAAAAATACTGTGGGCTGACTGTGCAGGGAATGTTCCTACCCTAACATGTGATATAGTCTGGACCAAGCCAGCAAAGTCTAACTCCAAGAGAAATCAGTTTTGGCACAAATGATCTAACCATAGCAATGGTATCCTGCTAAAGTATTCTATGTAGACTGCTCAGGAAGAGTGGACCTTCAAGTCAAAGCATGAAGTACATATTGAAGGTGTCACCAGCTGGAAGCTGTCATTTAAATATGTCTCAGAGAGTTCAAAGACAAGATGCTTTTTGAAAGTAATTGGAGTGCTAAACCTTGTTAGCTGCAATTAAGACAGTTCTGAAGGCAGGTCGGGGCTTTAACAGCCCCTTCAAGACTTGCAGTGGGCTATCCTATTAAATTGCAGGCAGCCAACTAATTTTGATCTCTTCAAATTTATTTTATGGCTTATCAATACAATCCTGGAATGTTCACATTAACATGTCAAAAATTCCAAATGTCCATCAACAGTTGTATGGCTGTGTAGCTCATATCATGTTCTTATAATTTATGCTATGTTGCACTTACAGTGTGTGTGCCATGTAGCTACTGATACCTTCAAGATCAATTAATACCATGTAACAATATACTATTGAAGCTGAAAGCTTCATAGTAAAGGATTACATAGCATGACTTCATTCATATGAAATGTGTTAAGTGTATGAAACCAACCAAATGCATGGATAATTGTGGAAGACTATGTTGAAAGGGAAAGCAAGAAGGAAGTAAGATTGGGAAAGAGAATAGAGACACTCAATTATATTGGCACTTAATTTTCTTATCACTAAAGTACAAAGAGTATGCAATAAATAGACATTTGGATAATTTGAGCTGTCATTACAAAGAAAAGTTACCTGAAAAGGGGGTTTATAATAAATGTGGGGTCAGTGTAAGTGGTAGGAGTTGTTGAAATGATCTGCTGAGTCTGATTTCCATTTATTAGCAGACCTACATTTTCTCTAGATTTCATGGTTATCAGACAACTGAGCATAGAGGATTTCAAATGGTCCTCAAATGAAACAGACACAAAGTTCCTGTAAAAGAACTTGGAGCTCTTGTCTGTCTTTCACTGACCTTGAAGTTCAGGTGCCTGGTTGGCAGAGGTGTGGGGTACTAACCTTCTTTGTCCCACACACATGCACTTGGCCTAGAGATTAAGGACTCTAAAGTAAGAGATCTAATGAGAACTCAAAGGATTAGAAACCCAGTTTTTATGAAAGGATGTTGTTACCTTGCTGACATCTCCAGCACAGACTGCTCTTTAGTGTATCTCTTCAGGAACCTGGTCCATTTATCAAAGTCTTTTTGTTGTCCTATATTTCTTGTCTATTTGCATATTGGCTGATATTACCTCTCTGGTTTCAATATATTTTCTCACAGCCTGTAGTTTATGTCTCTACTCTGTTCATAGTTTTTTCTTTGTTGTTCTGAAACTTCAGTCTTGTTTAATCACATTTGTTCCAGTGGAAGGTCATTTATCAGTTCGCTAATTCCAGATAGCCAGGGGCCATGTTTTAAAAGACCCTGCTAGTTACTTGAGAAATCCAAATGGAAATAGTAATGAGGTGTCATATCATACTGTATGAAAAGAAATGAAAGTTGATTGTTGGTGAGGTTGTGGGACAAAAGGAACTCTGTATACCAAGTAAAAGCTAGCACACCTACCATTGAAAACTACAGGGAATTCTCTCAGTTGACACATGATGAGAAATACCATTTCTGAGTATATGTGTGATGGTTTGTATATGCGTGGCTCAGGAAGTGGCATTATTAGAAGCTATGGCCTTGTTGGAGTAGGTGTGTCACTGTGTGAGGCTGCTTAGGACCTTCACCCTAGCTATCTGGAAGTCAGTATTCTGCTAGCAGCCTTCAATTAAAGGTGTAGAACTCTCAGCTCCTCCTGCACCATGCCTGCCTGTATGCTGCCATGTTTCTACCTTGATGATTATAGACTGTGAACCTGTAAGCCAGCCCCAATGAAATGTTGTTCTTATAAGAGTTGCCTTGGTTATGGTGTCTGTTCACAGCAGTAAAACAATATGTCAAAAAGAAATGAAATCAAGCAAATGAAGAGACAACTGAAATTTCTCAGTCATTTCAACCTTGACAATAACCAAGAAATGAAGTCAAACTAAGTGCCTATCAGTGGGTGAAAAAATAAAGAAAATGTGTTGAATGCACACATCAGTCCACCATCTTGCTTTAATGCAGAAGGAGATGCTGGAATCTCCTTTCCAAACATAGATGGATTGGATAAGACAAGCAGAAGGGATGGATGGAATATGATAGGCACAGTAGACAAGAATCACATGGCTTCACCCTATTGTGGAATATAAAACTAAGCTGTGGGCCAGGGAAGAGAGCTGCTCACTAAAGCATAGATGACAGGAGGAATAACGCTATGTTTGGTCAAAAGGTATACAGTTTTCAGGGCTGGCCATTTGATATTGAGTCACTAATCACTCTGGTCTTCCCTGTGAATAGGTAGGTTATATTTATGCATTTAGGAATATATATTATATGCACATATGCATATAACAAAGATTAATGAAAAATAGCATATAATTTTGAAGGAGAGCAAGGATAGGTCTATGGGAGAAATTGAAGGGTGGAAATGAAAGGTGGTATTGTGTAATTATAATCTTAAAAACTAAAGGAAACATTTTTTTAAAAATACATAAGTTTCAGTTAGATGGGAAGAATTAATTTGCTGCATGTGTATTGATTTTCATGTGACTGTTGGCAATATTGTATTTTCTATTTACCTTGCTGTTTTTCTTCGCCTTCCATAATCAGAATTATAATTGCTTAAGTCAAAACAAAGACAAAGAATTGCATTGCTGCTTTTTCATTTCTGTTTCTAGAACACGTAGATATTTTGTTGTGGTCAGGCTTCACCTGAAATTATAAGAAAAAGTGCCATGGATATGTACCCAGCCCAGCTAACTGGATAGAGGACAAAGACAGTACAGAAGCATATTTATCCTTTATATTATTCTTTGTGCTTTTGTGGATTTAAATGTCTCAAACCAGGAAAGAATTTGTTGGGAACATAAAGGGCTTTAAATTCTTCTTTACTTATATTCATATACCAAATGAAAAATACCTAGTTGCATGCCTTTTGTAGATTTAAAGTTTATTTAAAAGGTGTGATGGGACCATGGAGATGGCTCAGTAGGTAAATGCACTTGCTATCAAAGTTGATGACTTGAGTTGGATCCCTGGCACCCCCATAGTAGAAGAGAACTGACACCTAAAAATTGTTCCCTGAATGTAAATTGAATGATTATTAAGTTCTGTATATTTTAATTAATGTAAGCAATTGTTTTTTAACCAGCTTTCCCCTAAATAATCACACAGAGATCTTTTAATATTTCAAAGTTTTAGGCCTTAGCTGGGCAGACTCTCAGCTAGATCATCTAAGTTAACCCGGCCACCTAGTCACATCCAGCCATGTGGCTACCTTCTGGGCCTGTGATCATATCTGTCTCTTCCATGTTTCCTGGTGAAAAGGCTCTTCCTCCTTCTTCTCCTCAGAATTCCTTTCTCCCTCACAGGAAGTCCCACCTTCCACTTCCTGCTTACCTAATTGGCATCACATTTTTTATTAAAGCCAATGAAAGAATGGCTTAGGTAGGTGAGGAAGGACAGAAACACAATTTTACACAGTGTACCCCAACATCTGACCTCTACGTGTGTGCTGTGACAAGTGATTCTCTCTCTCTAAATGTAATTAAAAATTTTTAAAAATTATGACTTAAAAAAAAATCTCATGATAAATCATCATCTTCAACATGACAGAGTCTCAATATTTATTTGTCCATCATGTCATAAAGAAAAATAACTCAATATCTGTTACTTGCACAAACTCTTCTCCTAAGATGGACTTTGGTTGTTTCTCCAAAGGACCATTATGGTAGATGCATGATCCTTAGATAGATACTGTTGAGGTGTGGCAGAAACTTACGGAGGTAGAGACAAATGGCAAGTGTTTGGATCATGGTATATATACTCAAAAGGAATTATGAGTCCCATCTCTAATTCTCCCTTTCTCTTTTGCGTTCTGGACACGAAGCAAGCAACAGTTTTGACTTGCCAAATAAATTGCCAAGGTGTGCGGTGTCCATGCCAAAAAGTCATAGACTGGAATCTCTACAATGGGTTCAAGTGGATGTTTCTTTTGACAAGTTGATTATCTGAACCATCAGTCATTCATAGTGTTGGAAGAGAAATGATGCAGATTCCCTGTCTGTCTTTCTTGTATCTTCTAATGGGCTAGCAAGTAAACATGAGTTCCATGTGCTTTGAAAGAATACAACTAACAGTCTCCATACTCTAGTTCTTCAGTCGATCTAAGGCTAAGTCAGGTTCTTTATTGACATCTAAGCTTCTTACATCTGTCTGTTTTGTCTTTACAAAATTCCCACTTGGGCATGCCTTAAACGCTCTGTCAAAAGGTGATTGTTTCTGTTGGTCTTGCCACCTACAAGTGTCAACATAAAGTATCTTTCTGTGCATTTTTCTTTCCTGATAATGGTTGAAGAATATTTTTCAGTGTGAGCATGCTCACATGCACTTATACACATTTGGATATATAATATGAATGGATTCTTCTGGGCAAGGAGGAAAATGCCTTGTCTTGACCAAGTAAAGACACTTAGAGGTAAAGAAGTAGCTGTGTGCTATGCATCTTCTGAGTTGTTTGGTCACTTTGAACCTCTGTCAGTATCCTTCCATGTGCCATAAATATCCAAAGTCTAGTTTTAAGATTGAGCAAGTACTTAAGAACTGCCTGAGTCCTCAGTGCTGTGTTTCTCTACACAGCACACTTCTATTGATACGCAGTTTGCAGTACATTTTTTGGTAGGTGGTAAATAAGAGCTTCTCTGAATATATTGGGTTTTTCTACACAGGGCTGAACATGAATTTTTTATTGGCTTGCAGATTTTTCATTGTATTATTAATCCAGAAGCCAGCAGATCTCTTTATCTCTTTATCTTATAGATCTGCTTCAGAAAGAAGGATTTAGCTGAATTTTTTCCATCTGACTCTTAGGTTTTCAAATGGCTCCTTGACATCCTTGCTTCTACTAAGATACGTCTTTTTAAAACAAAATCCTCCCAATGTGGGAAACCTACTAACTTGTTCTCCTTTGTGTACAGTGAAAATTTACTGAGCTTTGGCAGTAAAGAAAAGTCTGCCTGGGAGTGTTGTGAGGAAGAAACCAACTCAATATTTGCTTTACAAATATTACTGATATCCCCTAAGGGATTTTAGAGATCTTGAGACATTTCCCTCAATAATGTAGGTAGAGAATGATATAGTCCAGCTTTTCTTCACCTGTATGTTCTTACTTTATGATTATATGTTCAGAAACCTTAACTACCCAGGCACTGTGGAAATAGAATAAAAACATGCCCAATTTCTTATGTTTTAGGTTTAAAAGACCCAATTGAAATGTAGGAAAAACAGGTCAAAGGGACTATAATTAGGCTGACCAGTTTCTTATACTCTTCCTTTCTCCCTGGAAGATGAAGGAAACTTCATGCCTAGGAGGAATAAATGTTTAGAAACAAATGTCAGATGCCGTGGGAACTCTCTCGTGCTCTTTTCCATTTGATTAGCAACATAGGAGAATTTGGGGTATCAGGGAGACAGAAGAAAAACATATCCTTAAGGAGTGGTTCTCTAATCCACCGTGGTGCACAAAGAATAGAAATGATTGAGTGGTGTATGTTGAAATGAGGGGGTCCAGAGACTCCCTATCATAGTGAAGTGGCTTTTTCATAACTAACTACCATATGTTCTATTTTCATTTCTATTTCTGGGACAAATGACTCTGACAGAAATTAACTCAGGAGAGTTTAGTTTAACTTTCAATTTCAAGTTATAATCCATCATTGTGGAAAAGTCTAGACAGGAACTTGAAACAGCAAGTCATATCACATCTGTAGTCAATGGTAAATAGAAATGAATGCAGGAAGGCTTTGTGCATCTAGTTTGCTTGCTTCTGTGTTCAGCTTGATTTTACCACTCATATTTTTCAGGAACAGCTGCCTAGGGAATGGTGCTATTCATAGTAGGCTTGCCTTTTTCAAATCTATTAACTTAATAAATAAAATTTCCATAGATGCGACCCCATGTTTATATTTGATTTATGTGATCCAATATAAACATTCTTTTATTAAGAATATCTTCCCAAGTGATTCTGGGTTGTGCCATGTTGACAATTAAAGCTAACCCTCACATTGAGCTGAGAAGAACATTTAGTCTCACAAGAGGTTGATTGGATGACCAAATGCAGCTTGATCTACTCCCAGGTTATGACATGTTTATATTCCAGTAGACTTGCAGCTTGGCTCTAAAACATGCATAAGTTGGGCCAGAGAGAAAGCTCAATTGTTAAGAGCATGGGCTACTCTTCCAGAGGACCCAAAGTTCAATTCCCAGCACCTGCATAGCTGCTCAAAATTGTCTATAATTCCAGTTCCAAGGGATATGATACTTTTATACAGACCTACATTCAGACAAAACACTAATGGACATAAAATTAAAATTATATAAATCATTAAAAAATGCACAGGTATCAAGATCTTAAGTGTTAAGCTGAGAAAAGAACTAAATAAGTAAAACCAAGACAAAGATGGTAAATAAATTATTTCTCTACTTGGAAAGATTTGACATCTGCCACACATAGTTTACCCTAAACTTGCCTGATAATTAAGAGTTAATACTCTTAATTTTCTTTAAGTAATAAAAGAGTATACTTTGTGTAACTTTATAGTATAAGGAACTTGGGACTTAGAGCCCAGTACCTGCAGAATTTAGGCTTCATTTTTCTGTTCATAGAAGCTAAAGGAAGGACCCATGTCACCCAACATTTGCATTTTAAGTGGATGGCTCACAAAACCATTAGAAATGCATTCTAGTGGTGTAAAACCTGTAATAACCTAAAAAATTCAAATACAATGGTAAGTTTGTTGAAGAAAACTTTTTAAGAAGAGGAAGAAGTTAAGCTTTTCATTTTTACATTTTTATTTGTCTTCATGTCTCATAAATACTCTTAACAGCATTTAAAAGCCTGCTCAGGTTTAAGCCTTTTGATTGGCTGTGTTTCTCATCTGCTCAGTTTATCCCTCGCAGGCAACTCTGTAGTTCCCCTATTCCCAGAAAGTCACCATAGTGATGCTGTCTTTAGTGTTGGTACCCAAATGGATATTACACAACAGCTTAGATCTCCTGGAATCCAGCATTCCTCTGCCTTAGATAGCAGAGTAGCCAACACTATTGGCATTTTCCACTATGCCTGGCAGATTTCAGGCTGTTGAGCACCAATTTTTGGTTGTAGGGGAGAGGAAAAGGCAAAGAAACATGAATGTGACCTAGGTGTTATTTCTTAGGATCACTTGCATCCTGGAAGCTGGATGCAAAGAACTGGGAGAAAAATAAAAGGTTCAACTCAAACCTGTGTCAGGTGACCTTTCACCTATTCTGTATGGAAGCACACTATGTGCCACATGCCTCTGACCCAAATGGACCTAGATATCCAGCAGGTGCACCCTTGCTTGCCCCTGGGTTATTCCTGTACTTTCTTTGTATGGTATACAAATATTTGAAAAATACTAAGCTATTGTTCTGGCCTATGGAGGTGTATTGTTTTCTGGTAAGCTGATCTTGCAGAGTTCCCTTGTTGCTGCAGTCTTTTAGTCTGAGTTCTCCTTTATATGCACACAGGATGGGCCTACACTCTGTGTGGCAAGGTTTGCTAAGGCAAGTGCAGCTTCATGGAGAATGAAGAGGTGTGTATGCAGTGCAGAAGACAAAAAACTGTCACAGATTTGAGAGAATTAGTTTTATGAAGTAGCCAAGGTGATCATTTTGAGACTTCTGCTTTCATAGAAATAACCTAGTAGATATTTTTCAAATATAACACCAAATTATCAGACATAGAGTGGATCTCTTGCTTATACTTACAACAGAACGTGGAGTAGTGACTGAAGATTGTGGGTTTCTTATGTTGGCTTTGTGTGTCTGAAGCTGACATCATATTTATAGTCAGTGTCTCCATCCCCTAAGCTCTACTCATTCATGTATTATGGTCAACTGGCTATGGCAGAATAAAGAAATTTTACAAAACTGTCATCAAGTTATAGAATGCATCTTAAAGCAATCAGGATTAGATTGTTATTTTAGAACACGCTGTGGAAAGTGAGACCTGATTTTCAGGTTTAGAAACTATGAAAGCTCTTGCTATCAGTGTTTTCATTGGTTCCTTCCTGATGACCACTTGCGGTTCCATTTACCAGGTTTGCTATAGATATCTCAAAAGTCTGAGGCCATTGTAGACAGTGGGAGTAAGATGACTAACCAAAGAAAATACTTTCAGTGAACTTGTGTTTCCAGAGGAAAGGGACCTGTAATAATTTATTTTTCATGTGTTTGTTTCTGTTGGTTTAATTATTTCTGTCTCTGTATCTCTCTGTGGGGTATGTGTGTGTGTATGTGTGTGTGTACGTGTGTGTGTGTGTGTGTGTGTTTCCAGTTATACCACATGTATGAAGAAGGTACCAGTGGAGAACAAAGAAGGATCCCGTGAAATTGGACTCACAGACAGTTGTGAACCACTTAAAAATGGATGTTAAGAACCAAGCTTGGGTCCTCTGTAAGAATAGAGAGAACTCTTCAAGGCTAAGACAGAATAAAACCCACACATGATCAAATGATCAAATCAGCAAACACTCTAGCATGGAGGGAGCCCCCACCCATACCTAATGGACTAGGAGTTCATTGCTTCTGGGGTAGTAATCACCAGTTTTCCTTAAGGATGTGGCCTCTGACATGTCAAGCATGCTGCAGTTGATGTATATAGACAGCATAAATTAGAACTGATGGGTTATTTTTTTTAAAGGAGGACTTGAAAGAGTAGGGAGTGTGGGCTTAGGTGATATTTTTAAGGAGGTTTTATGATCTGCGAAGAGAACATGATCAAAATACATGAAAATGATCAATGAATTAATGAAATTTTTATATTTTAAAGACATGCAAACAGATATAATGTAACAAGAAGATAGATATAAGATTACTACTAAGGCAGTAGTTAACACTGCTGACTATTTCAAAAATGATAACTGAAGGTTCATAACTTCTTTCCTTTCTCTGAATGATGTACTATTACTCTACTTTGTTCAATGAGTCCAAGGCCTTGGGGTGGGGAAAGGAGTAAGGGAGGTAATGGGGAGGGGATGGGGGGCTGTTAATATCTTTGAAAGTTGGAAAATTCAGACTTTTTCTTCTTCTTTCCCTCATTAGTCATGTAGCTTGCACAAGTCATCCAGTGAGTCCTTTTAAGGGAGAACATGCCAGTTATTTACATAAAGAGATAATCCCTTCGGCCATATATAAAATGCCAGGCTCAGATTTTTATCATCACTGTTTTGTCTTGAGCAATGTTGTAATTAAATCTAATTAAGTAGATTTATGGTTCGGAACACTAATAGTCATGAATAAATACATGCCCCCTGAAGCTATTTGCTCAATTTACTCTTTATGTCTTTTTACTTGCTTCAATTATATATATTCTGCTTATTCCTGTCTTCTTTTTATTTATTTGGCTAAAGTGGGAATGAGTCTTGCATGAGAAGGCCAGTAGAGCTGCCCCTTGTTAGCTGCCTTCTACAATTTGCCTTGAACAAAGCTCTTGTCCTAGGTGATTGAATGTCCTGCCATACAGGAAAATGTCCTGCCATACAGGAAAATGTCCTGCCATACAGGAAAATGTCCTGCAATACAGGAAAATGTCCTGCCATACAGGAAAATGGCCATAGATTTTTTTTTTCCCCAGGCCAACAGGAATTTTTTCTTCCAAAATTGGTAGTGGAAAAAATAGGCATAAGAAATTTAAATATTGGTGGTGGTGATATGGGAGAAGTTAAAGGGGAGGAGATGGGAGTATGCTTAATCAAAATTATCGCATATATGAAATTCTCAATAAAATGACAAAATTGGTTAAATTGGACTTAGGTTTAGATTTAGAGAAGCAAAAGAAATAAAAATGGCAATCAATGTGGAAGAGGGGTACAAACCTCTTCAAAGGCTGAGGCAGCATGATAGCAAATTTAAGGTCAGCCTTAGGTGGATAGATAAGCCCCCTCCCCGTCTCCAAAAAACCAAGATAGAAAGCTAGAAAGATAGCTCAGCTGTTAAGAATAAGCATATGCTGCTCTTGAAGAGGACCCGAGTTTTGATGTCAATGCTCATATTGAACAGAGGCTTGGTTGATATTAATATAAAGACTGGGTTTGAGTGATAGACTAGCACAACCAAGAAAGTGTTCAAATCTGAGTTCAGGTCACTAGGACCTTTGAAGGGCTGGGCGTGGCCAGCACAGGTTTGCAATCCTAAGCCTATTATGGTGAAAACGGAAGCAAGGAGCTGAGAGTCCCTCCAAGCTTGCAGAGAATGGGAGATGCTGCCTCAAACATAGTGGAAGACAAAGATTGACTCCAAGGATGCATGCTCCTCTTCATTCATACACAGTCACATGCACAGACAGGCAGGCAGAAATACATGTGTGCACACAGACAGACAGAGACAGACAATGACACATGCAGGCATAGACAGACAGACAGACACTGAGAGAGGGGGAGAGGGAGAGAGAGAGAGAGAGAGGGAAAGAGAGACAGATTTTAAAAGAAGACTGATAACATGTTGAGAAGTTCTCAATTCCTGGCTATCTTGAGAGGCAGGTATATAGAGCACCCATTCACTCCCTGATGCACCGTGCAGAATCTCTCCCACTGCCAACATCCCCATCACAATTACATATGTATTCTTTCAACTGAAAATGTAAGTGCAGGTATCAGGAGTGCATACCAAAATGAAGATAAACAACAGAATGATGAATTCCTGCTGCTTAGAACTTATTCTTGACTACAGAATGGCATCTGGGAACAAATAAGAGAATCCATCATGCTGGTTCTTACTGTCTTTTGGTGAGAGAATGGTGAAGCATGGTGACTGTAGTGAGGCACTAGTTACATGTTCTTACTTGGGATATAGTGGAAGGAAAAGGCTTTGCCAGGGTCATTCATTGTCTTTATGGTTTCACAGAGAGTTTGACAGTCTGTGGTGCTAAGTCAAATGACCTAGGGGATTGTGGTCTCATGCTTTTCCTGTGCTACAGAATTTTGTGATCTCATTTAATCTCATTTATCTCATTTAACACTTGTCTATTTGTGTGTGTGCATGCACATATGTGCATGCTGTGTGCATACAGCACTGTGCAAATCTGAAGTCAGAAGGCAACTTGCTGGAGTCAGTTCTCTCTTTTTACCCTGTTGGCTAGGGCTGGGACTCAGGTCATTGCTTGACAGCAAGTGTCCTTACTTGCTGAGCTATGCCACTGGCACTGATTGTATTTTCTGACATCATTTAAATATTTCTCATTACATCAATGAATTTACACTATCACATCCCTATGATTGTAGAGCCTGTCATTTACGGATGTCATTTTCAGTACCGTATACACTTTAACTTTGGAGAATGAAGATACATAGCCACTATAATTGTATCAACAATTTTATTTTTTTTTGCTTTACCTGGCCTCATTTCCCACAATTCACCTCTTTGCTATGACCACCCCACCTGCTAGCTCTCCTCTGGAAACCCTGGTGTTTTCACTGGTTTTTTATAGTTTCATTTTCCAGAATTTTCTACAGTTGAGAAAATTATGCAAACCTTTCAGATTGACTTGTGTCCCTTAGAAGTACGCATCTAAATTCTTTTATGCCTTTCAATGATGCGACAGCTCTTCCAGTTTTAGCACAGATTAACATTTCACTTTCTGAATGTAAGCTTACTATCTGCTAAAGGACCTTGGTTTCTCTCAAAATTGGGCAGATACGAATAAAGCTGCCATGAAAATTCATGTGCAAGTTTTTGGGTAGACATGAGTTCTCGAATCCTTTGGCTAGATCACAAGGAAATCAACTTCTAGTTGTAAATTAAGCCTATTTATTAGGATGTTCCAAGCTGTTTTCTAGAGTGGCAATATCATTCTACATCCCCATGAGCGACAAAGAAGTGACTACATATCCATGTCACTCTATACCCTTGCAAGCATTTGCTGTTGTCAGAGCCAACATTTCACTTCCTGAATGTAAGCTTACTATCTATTAAGGACCTTGGTTTCTCTCGAATTTGGTCAGATATGAATAAAGCTGCCATCAACAGCTTTGGGTTGGACCATCCAACAAGCATTTAATAAAACCTCATGTAGCTTTCAGGCACACTCCTGGAATGTTTATACCATAGCCCCTTCTTTCACATGTGTATCTTCTTTGGTAAGGAGTGTGGTAAACCAATTGTCATAGTATTGTTTTAATGTGTGCTTGAGCATGTATGAATGTGTGTAAATACATAGCTATGTATTTACACATGTATACGGAGCACAGAATTCAGCCTTGGATTTTGCTCTTCAGGACAACATGCATCTTATTTTTTGAGACTGAGACTCTCATTAGTCTAGAACTTGAAGATTTGATTAGTCTGGTTGACCAGTGAGTCCCAGTGATTCTCTTCTCTCTCCTCCTTAGTTATGAGATTATAAGAATGTCACATCATGCGGGACTTTTTCACATGGGCTTTAAAGATTGGCCTTGGGTTCTCAGTGTTGCGTTATAAGAACTTTAGTTCTTGAACCATCTCCCCACAGCAGTAGTCTCTTTCAAAATGCCTGCCTAGTAATAGGATAAACACACAAACTAATGACAGCACATAGTTCATTTAAACTTTAAATGAATGTGGGCTAGATTGTGTAAAACTGACTGAAGAGATGTCATGTTGACCCCAGATTATAGAGCTTGCCTGGGTACTGACGTGGATCTGTCTCTTCTGACCTGTGATTTACTTTCTGTGATTTGATGTCACCTGGCATGATGGGATAGGATAGGACTTACTTCTGGGAGACTTGTGAAGTGGAAATGAGTTGGTACAATTAAAGGACTTGGAACAGTTCTGACACAAACCATCTGCTCTATAACTGTCATCATTGTTCATCCTTTTTGTTAATATTGAAGAAAACACTCTGCAGTCTGACCTGGCCTGCAGAGAACCAGCCCCCTCCCCCAACACCATTGTGATACTGGAGTGGGGAAAAACTGAAAGGGTAGACAAACGAATTGTCCATTATAATTGACTCTGTGTGAATGTTTATCTCATGAAATTTGAGAACACAAGAGACACAGATTTTTTTTTGCTTAAGAAATAATAGAACATTATCATACCTGGAACTCTAATTCCAGTGAGGGCAGGGGTGGCCTGTCTCTGTTGAGCACCTGCTCCTTTTCTTCAGGTTTATCAGTGATAACTCATGTGTTCCTGATGTTGCCAGTGGTTGCTTTCATTTCTATTTGTCCCTAGGGTACTTTTGGTTTCAGGGGAGGCAAGTAAATGTCATTCATCAGGGCAGGTTGATGACTTTGGCTTTTCATTCTTTCCAACTTTCACCCTGCAATCCTGTTTTTAGCTAGGAGCTATTAGTGTGTTTTTTTTTTTTCTCTCTTTCTCAGAAGATGTGCTAGGAAAGTCCATTCCTTGTTACCACATTTCATATCCTCTGTTTCTTTCTTTGCTTAATGGTTTTGCAGCTCTCCCTTTCCTCTCTCTGTCTCTGCCTCTGTCTCTCTGTCTCTCTATCTCTCTGTCTCTCTTTGTCTCTCTCTGTCTCTGTCTGTTTCTGTCTCTATTTCTCTCTCTGTGTGTTTCTCTGTCTGCTTGCCTTCCTTCTTTCTTCTCTGTCTGTCTGTCTGTCTGTGTCACTGTCTGTATCTCATGATATTTATGGTGCTCTTTTTAGAATGAGGGAAGTTTAAAAAAAAAAACAAAGCTCTGCCGTGCTGACTTCTTTGGAAGCTCTTGCTCTCACCCTGACACACTGGGACTTTGAAAGTTACCTCCATCTGCACTGACACAGGAAATTTACCTGTTGCCTGTTTTAGGGTTAATGAACCATGGCAGGGGTGGCTTATGGAATCTTTACCCAGGGATGTCTGCACAGATGTTTTTTTTTCCATCACAACTCTGTTTTCTGGAACCCTGTGGCTCTGTTTCCCGGGACTCTGAGCACATTTGCACTGGCAAACACACACTTTTTTTTCCCCTTTTTAACTCCAAACAACTTATCCTTTAGATAGAAATGATCCTGAACTTTGTAATTGATCTCCATGTATAAAATAACTAATGGAATACTAGCTGAAGATCTGTCAAATGAATTTTTTTTCTTACTCGTGTTTACATTTTCAGGATTGATTTGCTGTAGCTACTGAACTACTTAGTCACTCCTCATGAGAGCTCTAGAGAATACTCTCTTAGTACCAAAATGGAAGGAAAGTTAGTGAAATATGTGGATTTTGACATTTTAAAGACTTATCTGTCTTGTCTGTCTGTCTGCCCATCCATCCATCTGTCTGCCTTATCATCCATCCATGGATATCCATGCTTCCATCCATCCATCCATCCATCCATCCATCCATCCATCCATCATGTGTGCATGCACATGAGTGCCAGTGCTCACAGTGGCCAGAAGAGGGCATCGGATCCCGTGGAGCCTGAGTTACAGGGGATTGTGAGCTGATGTAGGTCCTAGAAACTGAATCTGGGTCCCCTGAAAGAACAGCAAACATTGTTAACTGCTAAGCCACCTCTCTAGTCCAAAGTTTTGACATTTTAAAGATTCTAAGAAAAAGAAGCATTTTCCTTTTAAAGTCAAGTTGTCCATGAAGGCTCACTCACTCCTATAATATCCAACAGTGGAATAGACAAACATAAGCATGGGAAAGGATGCATAGCCAAACAAACTAAACTACCATGGGCTTGACTGTTAAGAAAGTGGAAGTATATGAAAAAAATATGTATGTTTCTTTATGTGAGTCAAATAAGTCTTACGGGTTTTAACTATGAAGCTTTCTGTTGGAGAGTGTCTTAATATAAAAGATTAAGACAATCTAGTGCTTGTGCTTCGTTGGTATGTTAAGAGTATTCATCTTTTCACCAAAGCCATGGTCCAGCACAGAAGAGCTACTTTTATAGGCATCTCAAGGTCTTTGCCACTTGCTTTTGTTTCTTCTCCTAGTGAACTTATGAAAGCATTTGGTTTTAGATCTCTGGTTTTTTCCACAGAAGTGGCAATCTATATTTGAAATGTTTATTCTCTCCTAGCTCAAAATTTACTATGGAAACACTTCTGACAATGCCACCAGTGGGGAGGACAAAAATAGAGGAATAGTGTAATATCTTGGGACTCTAGTTAGCCTGAGCATGGGACACATCCATTTTTTAAAAGATGCGTTTAACAACCTGGGATTTACCTACCTGAATCAGGCTTTTTACATTTGCACCTGTTTTATTTAAACAATTAAAACAAGTCACTCCTCTTAACAACCTTATGGTAACATACTTCCTCTATTCAGACATGTCCCAGAACAGATTTTGATATCAAGGTGATGGGCCAGTGAGATCTGGAGTGTATGAATAATACGGAAAGCTGCACTGTCTGAATGAAATTTTAAGAAAGATCGCCTATTGTCCATCTTGTTCCTGTGCATGACTGGGAATAGGTATGAGTAAAATCAGATGCATCATGAGAAATTGCCAGTAGAGAAATGCTTATCTACCACAAGTATCTAGCAAGCAAAACAGAACCATTCATGCCATGCTCCTAGCAACAAGCTTCTTCTCTTCTTGGACCTCATAAAAGAAGCCCCAAACTCAAAAGGCTTTAGAATATTCTATGATTCAGGTAGTCTGTTGCCTCTCTTGGCAGTGTCTCTAAAACTTATACACTGGTCTAAAAAAAGTTTGTACACAATGTTTGTTGTTGTTGTTAGTGGTGGTGGTGGTAGGGGTGGTGTGTGTGTGTGTGTGTGTGTGTGTGTGTGTGTGTGTGTGTGTTTCTTTCAAAATTTTGAAGTGGTACCAAAGAACTTGGAATCACCCAGATAGTGATGACCACAAGCAACCAATTGGGGATTGGACATAACTGGAATTTCAGAATCTCGTCTTCAGGGTGGCTTTAAGCATCTAGAACAGTAGTTCCTAACCTTCCTAATGCTGTGACCCTTTAATACAGTTCTTCATGTCATGTTAACTCCTAATCATAAATTTATTTTTGTTGCTACTTCTTAACTGTAATTTTCCCACTGTTATGAATTATAATGTAAATATCTGTGTTTTCTGATAGTCATAGGTGACCCCTGGAAAGGTCATTCAACTCCCAAAAGGGTCACAAGGTGTAGGATGAGAAACTGATCTAGAGAGATGCTAGAGCATCCAGATAGTGACATGTCAATCATCTATACTAAGCTATGCAGCCATTAGGTGTAGGACACTGTTGGCTAAAACAACTCCAATTCCACAGTGCCCATGAGGGAGTTTACATCCTACTTTACAAAGGAAGCTCTGAGAAATTCTGGACACAGAGATAAATTGAACAATGTAATGAGCAGAGCTTTAGCACACACCATCAGGCTGTGAACACTCCTGCATTGGTGCTGTCTTTGTGTTGATGGAGAGAATATTTACTTTATTGAAAGTCTTATTCCTGTCCTTTACTCAAGGTCAAATATGCTGCAGAGAACGAGTATGCTCTGAATTTGAATGCCAGTTCCGTGTGTGACTGAATCAGTGCATACATTTATTTTCCTGAAAAGAAGTATTGGTTTTTATTAAATTTTCAAACAGGGAGTTGGCGGTGGGGCGGTGGAAAGGTTATAGACTGGGTGGGGAAGGGAACGCAGGTAGGAGACAAGAGGAAACTGCAGTCAGAATGTAAAGTAAATTCATCAATTAATTTAAAAATTCTCAAAAGGGAGCAGCAACCCAGAGCAAGGCTAAAGAATATAAATATTCAAATAGACACATATAATACAGAAAATTAGAATTAGAAACATTTATAAATTTTGCCTCAGGCACAAACTGCCTGTTTCCTATGTAATCCATTTGCTTTACATAGACAAATTCTTTAGGGTCCATTTGTTACCCCCATGAACTAGGTTTGTGCACTCAATTTTCAAATACCTTTTTTTTTTTAAATAAGAAAAGCAAATAACTTCTAGTTAATGCTATTAAAACAGTTCCCACTGTATTAAAGGAAGAAGGCTATAAATTCCCTTCTATCTAATATAACAAAATGATCTGGTGAGCTGGCTCATGATTGTCATGAGGTTGGCTCCTGTTCTCTCACCATACTTGTGTCCAACACACACACACACACACACACACACAAAAGAGAGAGAGAGAGAGCGAGAGAGAGCGAGAGAGAGCTTAAAACTGCAATAAAATATTTAAACCTGCAAAAAGCCTATCCCACATGGACAACAATCTCCAGTGCTTCATACCTAGTTTATACCATTTGTTTACTATCCAGTATACATATTAAACAGTGTTTAACAGCTACTGCCATTTTGGAGATTATATTCCCTTCTATTTTCAACAAAGCTCCCACTCTTTTTAGGCTTTACTTTCACAACATTCTCTGGCTCAGCTTAGAAACCCTGTACCTTTTATATAAAGAAAAGCTATAAGGTATCTTTAGGCACTTTACTAAGCTGATGTAATCATGCCAAAGCCTGTCAGAAACAGTTAAAGAGTCACATTTGTTTCTTGGGGCCACATGGTGACTGAGAGAAGTGAAGTCAAAACAAAACAAATAAACCAAATGCCCAAAACAGACAAGCACCATCAACATGCCAACCCAGAATGCTTCCTGTGGTGATAGGGACTCAAAAGGAAATTAAAGGAATTCACACTGGAGTCAAAAAACAAAGCACAGACTCATATTCGAGTAGCCCCATGGAGATAAAAGCAATCCGGTTGTTTTTGTAGATGTTGGCAAGATAAATCCTCCCTAAATTCTAAATTCTTAAGTAGTCCCTTATAGGTCAAAATTTAGCCTTGATGTCAACCATCTCCTCAGATGAGATTTGTTTTTGATTCACCTGAGGTTTGCAGTTATTTCTAGTTTGAGATATTATGGAGTTATTAACTGATGACTATGTGTCCCTTTTGCCTTATTGATTGATAAGTCCTAGAGGTGAAACTGTGTCAGTCTGTCAGTTATCCCAGTGAACGGCTCTGTGCCTCTGGTTCAGAGTCAGCATTTAGAAAAAAAAAAATAATTAAATTTATTCTTTGAGTACTTGGGACAATTTGATTTGAGCATGTTCACTTTCTTCTAGCTCCTTCCAGATGTGCCCCTACTATATTACCCACCCAGATTTGTGTTATCAGTTTTTGCTTGTTTGTTTTTCTTTGTTCTACACCAATGAGTCCTGTCTGTCTTAGGTATTCTTGGGTGTTTGACCTTCCATGAAAGCATGGTCATCCCACCCTGACTTGGGTGTGTGGCCTTCCATGGGAACATGGTCATACCACCTGGGATTGCAATCTTAAAGAAAAATACTTTTCAAAGGATGCAATAAATGTACAATAGTCAATTTTAAAATATTTCAGTTGAAATTCACAGACGTCTAGCATTAAAGCTTTTACTATATGTGCACATACAACTATACATGCAGAGATATCATGATTGGCACAATCTATGATATTAAAATATCTTAAAAACCAAATCTGTACTCATTTCTTATTGGATTCAGTGTCTTCCTGAATTACACAATTGCTTGATGTTCTCATTGTCTTTCTTTGGGATCTCTATGGTGTTTTTGTTTGTTGTTTGTTTTGTTGTTGTTTTTATTTCTCTGGGTCACTACTGTAGAGTCCTGTGGCCCAAGTGAATGGTGCAAAATATACCCTATGAGCTCTCCAAATCCTTAGATCCTGACAGTTGGAGCTGTTACCACCTTAGTCTGTTTTGATCAAGCAAGCTAGCAAATTCCCATAGGAATGATTTAGTATTATGTAAGATATGGTTGGGTTTTTCCTCGTTATATTGACTTACTTTTTATGAAATATATTTTAACATCAGTGCTTTTCAAAATGTATCTGCTTATTTTGATTAAGAGATTATAAACTCTTAGTAGGCAGGACTTCTGCCTGGCATCGAGTCAGCACTTCTTAAATGAAGGCTTGGTTAAATGAATTTCTGGGTGATAACACTGTTCTTTTCAAATAGGTATTATTTGTAAATTGCTTCTGGAAAGATTACTCTTCCTTCTACTAAGATGAAAAGAGAAGTTTTCTTCTTTGTCTTTTAAGGAATATTCACCTCACTGGATATTAGTCTTTGTATTGTGAATACTACAAATAAATTTTAACAAAGTCAAACAACTCTTTCAATTGAAACACATTTTACAGACAATAATATTCAACCAACCAATTTTACATTTTTAAGAGGGCCCATATTATATAGTATTTCCTAATTGTATCTGATTATAGGATCTTTTCTGGAGAACTTTATAGCAGTGGTTCTCAACCTTCCTAATACTGTGACCCTTTAATATAGTTCCTCATGTTGTGGTTACCCTCAACCATGAAATTATTTTTGTTGTTACTTCATAACTGTAATTTTGCTACTGATATGAATTGTAATGCAAATATCGGTGTTTTCTGATGGTCTTAGGTGACCCCTGTGAAAGGCTGACCAACCTTTGAGGTTGAGAACCACTCCTTTATCAGCTTGTGTTCCGAGAATTCAATTTTTTTTTAAAGCACCACAATTCCTTGTCCTTTTGTTTGTTTGTTTGTTTGTTTTGAGACAGGGTTTCTCTGTATAGCCCTGGCTGCCCTGGAACTCACTCTGTAGACCAGACTGGCCTTGAACTCAGAAATCTGCCTGCCTCCGCCTCCTGAGTGCTGGGATTAAAGGCATGCACCACCACTGCCCGGCTCTGAGAATTCATTTTTACAAGGTGGCTTTAAATCATTACCGTGGTAGTAATTCATATTTATTCAACACTAGGATGTATCAAACTCTTTGATGGTAAGGTACAGATTCAAGCAAACATCTGAAAAGGTCAGGTAGACACAATACACATATTGCACGGAGTCAGATTGCAAGTGATTCACTAGAGGTGGGAACAGTCCTTAGGTAAAATATTAGATATCAAGGAGTGAGAGATTATTGCTAAGACAAGTAATGGGAACCAGTAGCTTCCTTTCTCCTACAAGATGGTAAGATGAATCATGAGAGCATGATTTGAATAAAGTTTTATTTGTTTCTTAGGAATACAAAAAGAAGTGAGGCATTAGCTTCTTACCTTGGCTTGTTGCCACCTCTTCCTTTTAATGAGAGAAAAGGGAAATGCGTAGGATCCAAGTCCATCAATATGTGCATGCTTAGAAATGTCAGCAAAACCTATTTCTTTGTACAATAAATGAACACTAATGAAAAAGAATGTGAAAAGGGTTGGTGATGTATTCTCCATCCATTGGAGAGGATTGGAGAGGATCTAATAGAGATACACTGGAACAAGATTAACATAGCTAAAAGCAGTATATATTTGATGTTATTCTTTTAATACCCATGGCCAGTTCAGTAGTGGAATGAGACTTTGATTCACTTTTTATGGTCAGTTTATGTTGTTCAAGTATGCTAGCAATTCATTCTTCTCAAAGATCAGTGTGATATAATACTAATTACTACATGACTTCTTACATACCGTGAGTGGTTCAGAGTTGTAATTGAAGACACTATTATTCAATACAAGCTCAAATATAATGACAGTACCATGAAATAGCATCTCCATGTCAACTTCTCTTATAAGATATCCACAGAGATATGTTCTTCTAGGTGGACTGCTTTGTCTGGTCTCAGTGGGAGAGGTTGCACATAGCCTAACAGAGACTTGATGTGCCAGGCAGGCCCACCCGCTCAGAGGAGAAGGGGAAGGGGGATGGGGGAAGGATTGTGGGAGGGGGTGACTAGAAGGGGGTAGTGAGCAGAATGTAAAGTGAATAAGTAAAAAAAAAATATGTACGACAAAACAGCAAAATTATATACTGGTCCATTTCAGAAATTGTCCTAATCCCAAGCCAAAACTCATTAAAAAGAATTTTTTTTTTTTTTTTGAGAAATAAGAAACCACAAAAAGGAAGTTATGGGAATGAGGATTTATTTTGGCATACAATTCAAGACGGTAGGAAAATGGAGCAGCTTGCTCACATTTGTGCAGATCAATAAGCACCAGGATAGAAAGACCATGGTATGAATACCTATTTTTTTTTCCTTTCATTCTCTTTTGGTGATAGCCTTGGGATGGTATCACTCATATTCAAGAGAGTTTTCTTACCTCAGTTACAACTCTCTAGAAACACTTGCGAAGATGTGCTCCGAGCCATGTCTCCTAGATCATTCTAAATTCAGTCAAGTTGACAGTGGAGATTAACCATCAACACTGCTTATGATAGATTGGACGTTGATGAAGTGCAGATCTATAGTTGCCACTTGAAGACAACTTTGTAGATAGTGTTTTCTTAGGATCAAGCAAATGTGGAGAAGAATAGAGCTGAGAGAAAAGAGAGAAGCACACACAACTGTGCAGATTCAACTTTTAAAATACTCCGAATTTTTATATGTCAATGAGATTTCTTAGTTTTGAGTCCATTTTACTTAGGGTTTTTGTCTTTGCCACAAATCATGTAACAGATATGCTAAGCTGTTGCTAAGTAGTTGTATGCTCATGGCATTGGTGCCTCCATTTTTTCAAGTAGAATATGAAATAGCTGGATTCAGCTTCATATTCATATTCATATTCAGTGGGTTTTATATTTGCCTTGGAACATATGTACTTTTCAAGGGAATTTTTCTATGTTATATCAGCCACCAACCAAGGAGTACACATGGCTCCAGGTGCATATGTGGCAGAGGATGGCCTTGTCAGGCATCAATGGGAGGAGAGGTCCTTGGTCCTATGAAAGGCTAGATAGATGCCCCAGTGTAGGGGAATTGAGGGCCAGGATGTAGGAGTGGGTGGGTGAGTGGAGGAACACCCTCATAGAAGCAGAGGGAGGAGGTGAGGGAGGGGGCTTTTGGGAAGGGGGAAACTGGGAAAAGGGATAACAATTGAAATGTAAATAAAGAAAATATCCAATTAAAAAATACAACAACAACAACAACAACAACAAAAAGAGTTAGGTTTCTGGAAGGCTGTGACAAGATGTTATAAAACAACTCCAAGTTGCTGGCCAGAAGGTCTTCTCAAAACTTTTCTAGCTATAGAGCTGCACAATTCTGGTTCCCTGAGGCTTTTGTTGAAGCAGATGTTTCAGGATTAAGTGTAAAAGCATAAACAGAAGATTTAACATGTGGAGGAGTTGTTGAGATGGCCACTAGTCCAGAGGAATTCTGGGATTTAGGAAAATTGCAATGGAAAACTCAGCAAGTGGTCCAGAAGCAGTAGCAAAGTCTTCATTGTAATATCAGCTGTGTGTCATTTATTAAGGATCTAATCGGCCAGACAGGGGACTATGTGACATGGCCATTATTTTGTGTGTGGTTGATTGGATTTACCAAGAACTCTGATGGAAATGACTGGGAACCAGTTGTATGCAGGCAGGACCTTCGTTTCTAAAATAGATTAGCCCAATATGCTGAGTGAGCCATTTATTTGTTTCACGTTGTGTTCGGATTTCATTACTGGAGAAGTCAAAAGGCCATTTTCATTTTGGACTCCAGAAAGGTCATTTTTAACTCTTGTTTTTATTTCTTTGTTCTTTTAGTTTTGATGATGATGAAGAAGAAATTGAATGCTAGTAGTGTTTGATTAGTCTCACCATGCATTCATTATTTTCTGATGATGCCTGCTAGGCTTCAAACTCTAATTGTTTCTGTCAACATGGTGAAAAACATTTTGGATTTAGTCAGACTCCTGTAGACTATTTGAAAATGGCATTTTAGAAAAGGAGATTTCAAATCTCCTGAAATCTTTCTATGCTGGAGACATCAAAAGTCTCCTGAGAGATTCTCAGCACAGTACAATAAATAAAATAACTTTCCTCTATGAAGAAAGCTAAAAAGAAGAACAACAACTTTATTTTTCAGATTAATCTTGAAACAATAAGGAACTTGGAATGGTAACTCAAAGCATCATTTACCCAGGCTAGCATATTGAATATTCTGATTCCATGTAACAGAGTGTATATTTTATTCCAAGAAAATAAACTAAATTAATCTTCCTGGTACCTGGCAAACAGTCTTTATTTGTTTAAATCCTATTTTCATAATACTATTGCAAGTGCTAACCATAAGAAAGTATTTTGAAAAGCTTCTTTATTAATATTATTTTTTTGGCTCAAGAAGCATAGCTTTAAAGTACTTAATAATTTAAAAGGAGAGAGAAACTTTAAAGAAAAACAAGAGCAAAGTGTCTTCCAGCTGAGTGAAACCAATTGGTTCTAAAAACACCTATTTTGCAGGCAAATAGATGGAAGTAGAAAATATCAACCTGAGTGAGCTAACCCTGATCCAAAAGGGTGTGCATGGTATGTACTCACTGATAACTGACTATTAGCTATAAAGAACAGAATACCCATGATAGACCCCACAGACCCAAAGAAGTTAAAAAAGAAGGAAGGCCCAAGTGAGGAAGTTCATTTACCATCCCTCCTGCTGCTCTGAAAACAACAACCACAAATAAAACAATGCATATATGTATATGTATATATAGTTTTTCTTGTTTTCCAAATTGATTTTTTTTAAATTCCTGGTAATATTCCAAGGTCACCATTTAGATACAGATCCATGTAAGCTTTTATATGTTTTAAGTCTACACCATTTTACATGTTTACTTTCATGAACAACATACATTAGAAGAATACCTTGCTTTAGAATGTAGTTTGCTGCTATTTCTACTATCCTGTTTTAAAACCATTTATCAATGTATGTTGCATGTACACCTGTTATGACACACATTTCTTTACTAGAAAGCACATAAAAATACTTTGGTGCATCACATACTAAAATGAAAACATGGACTTACTGGGGAAATTTGCTCAATATTTGGTGGATGATATTTTGCCATAGTCAACAAATGTTTAAAATGGACTGATTATATATTAGACATGGATGGAGGTTTTTGTGTGAATGTCAAGAACAACAGATAGGAATTCTTGTCCATAGCAAGGCTCTTATTGGGTTGGAAACATAATAAGCAAAGCAAACATACAAAAAATAGTGTCTGCTAGAGAAGTTAGGATCACTGAAGATGAGAAACAAGTGAGCTCCAGATCCTAACGGGAAAGTGATAAAATTCCCATTTTATACAAGGTGGTCTAAGAAGGCCTTTTGATAGCAATGTGTTAAGAATGGGAGGTACCCACATTGTTACTGCACTGATTTTTCTAGCACATAGAAGGTCCCAGAATAAGGCCTTCTCTATATTCTGATTTACAGCTTGGTTTCAAAGTACTGTTAGAGGAATTTGTGTACTGGGGGAATTAATCTTACATGAATGAGTTTAGAATATCTAGTAGTAGAAAATGTCACATATAAGTATCAAGACCAACTTGAATGTACAGGAAAAGGTAACGCACTAAACTGAAGAGTAAAAGCATGTTACAAAACATTGTCTTTGCAAACATTTTGACCAGATGAAGGGAAGCCAGTCTCCAACATTCAAGCACATTATTATGAATCAGTGGTTTTCAGCCTAACTAATACATGTTGTGATGATCCTTAACCATAAAATTATTTAGATACTACTTCATAATTGTAATTTTACTACTGTTAATGAATATAAGTATCTAATACACAGGATATCTGATATGTGACCCTTATATGGATGGTGACTACAGGTTGAGAACCACTGATCTATATAGTCAAAATTGAATGTAGATGTTTCTAGAAAAGGTGTTTTTCTACTTTTCTAAATGGTGCTTTTCTATATGGAGAGCTTAGTAAAATAAAACATTATGAGATTCTATAAGAATCATTTTCTGCCACTAAAGAATGTTTAGGAAATGTCACTGTCACTAGGGTCAGAATATAAACTCACTGAAGGTAGGTTCCATGTCTGTGCTCCATATGATTGTATCATAAAAGTCTAGGATAGAGTTAGACATAAACCAAAGTGTTGAAATCTGTTTGTTGAATATTGAATGGAACCAAAGAGGTGAGTTCTGTCACAGAAAAAAGAAATCTCTCGAGACTGATACAAAGTAAAAATCTCCAAAGGAGGAAAACAAGCAGAATTCCATGTGATGTCACTTTCATCTATAAGTGTCTGGCCAGCCATTTTTTATAACAGAAGTATCTCTTGGTTCACATATGAACAGTTCGGTAGTGGACATGGGTTTTGGTTGAATACAATGACTTAGGTTGTATTGGTCAGCTCTCTCTTTCTTTCTCCCCCTCTCTCTTTCTTTCTCTTTTCATTAATTAATTAATTAATTAACTTTACATTCTGATCTCAGCCCCCTCTCTCCACTCCTTTCTGTCCTTCCCAACCTCTCCCACCTTTATACCCTCCTCTTTTCCTCAGAGAGGTGGATTCACCCTCACCCCCTGTACTGGCTGGTTTTGTGTTTCAACTTGATTACAAGCAAGATTTATCACAGAGAAAGAAGCCTCCCTTGAGGAAATGCCTCCATGAACTCCAGGTGTAAGGCATTTTCTTAATTAATGATCAAAGGGGAAGGGCTTGGCTCATTGTGGGTGGTGTCATCCTTGGATTGGTAGTCTTGGGTTCTATAAGAAAGCAAGCTGAGCAAGCCAGGGAAAGCAAGCCAGTAAGTAACTTCCTTCCATGGCCTCTGCATCAGCTCCTGCTTCCTGACCTGCTTGAGTTCCCGTCCTTTGGTCATGAACAGCAATGTGGAAGTATAAGCTGAATAAACCATTTTCTCTCTGATGCTTTGTCATGTTGTTTTGTGCAGGAATAGGAACCCTGACTAAGATACCTCCCATGGGTACCAATCCTGCCCTGGTATACAAGTTGCAGCAGTACTGAGCTCATACTCTCCCACTGAAGCCAGTCGAGACAGCTCAGCTAGTAGAAAGGGATCTAAAGGTAGGCAACAGAATCAGAGATAACTACCTGTTCCAATTATTAGGTGGCTCACATGAAGACCAAGTTCCATATCTGCTACAAATGTGTAAGGGGCCTACATCCAGCTCATGAATTCTCTTTGGTTGGGGGTTTAGTCTCTGTGAGCCTCCCTGGGTCTAGGTTTGTTGGCTTTGAAGGTCTTCTTGTGGTGTTCTTGACCCTTCTAGTTTCCTCAATCCTTCTCCCAACTCTTCCACAAGACTCCTGAGCGCCACCTAATATTTCTGTATGGGTCTTTACATCGGTTTCCATTAACTGTTGGATTAGGCCTCTCAGAAGATAGTGAAGCTAGGATCCTTTCTGTAGTCATAGTAGGGAATCATTAATAGTGTCTGGGGTTGGCTCTCTACCTTGGGGTGGGTCTCAAGTTGGGCCAGACAGTGGTTGGTCATTCACCCAGTCTCTGATCCATCTTTATTCTTTTGTATCCTGTAGTGAGGACACATTTTACGTGGAACATTTTGTGAGTAGGTTGGTGTTCCTGTCTCTCCACTGGAAGTCCTTCCTGGCTACAGGAGGTGGCCACATCAAGCTCCATATCCCCAGCTGCTAGGAGTCTCAGCTAGGGTTACCCTGATAAATTCCTAGCAGCCTCCCCTGTCCCAGAGATGCTCCCCTTCTGATTTCTGTTCTCTCTCCCAGTCCCCCTCCCTAAATGTGATCTCTACCCATTTTCTCCTCCCCACCTCATCTCCAAACAAGAACCTTCTGTCTGTCAACTACCAGGGTCTATTTTATATCTCCTTCTGAGTGATATTCAAGCATCCTCCCTTTGGCTCTTCCAGCTACTTAGTTTCTGTGAGTTTGTGGATTGTACCATGGTTATCCAGTACTTTATGGCTAATATCATATAAGTGAGTACATACCATGTGTATCTTTCTGACTCTAGATTACCTCACTCAGGATGATATTCTCCAGTTCCATCCATTTCCCTGCAAAATTCATGATGTCTTTGTTTTTAATAGCTGAGTAGTACTCTATTGAGTGGATATACAATATTTTATTTTTTGCCATTCTTTGGTTGATGGACATCTTGGTTATTTCCAGTTTCTGGCTATTATAAATAAAGCTGCTATGAATATACCTGAACAAGTATCCTTGTAGTATGGAGGAGCATCTTTTGCCAAGGAGTGGTATAGTTGGGCAAGTTCTATGAAGAATTATGTTGGAATTTTGACAGGAATTGCATTGAATCTGTACATTACTTTTGGTAAGATGTCCCTTTTTATTATGTTAATTCTCCCAATCCATGACTATGGGAGATCTTTCCATATTATGGTATCTTCTGCAAATTTTCTTCAGAGACTTAAAATTCTTGTCATACACATCATTCACTTGCTTGGTTAGAGTTACACTGAGGTATTTTATATCATTTGTGGCTATTGTAAAGGGCATTATTTTCCAAATTTCTTCTTCATTCAGTTTATCCTTTATATAATGAAGGCCTACTGATTTTTGTGAAATAATTTTCTATCTAGCCACTGTGCTAGAGGTGTTTATTAGCTGTAGGGGTTCTCTGGTAGCATTTTTGGGGTCATTTTTGTTTACTACCATATCATCTGCAAATAGTGGTACTTTGACTTTTCTTTTTTCAATCTGTATTCCACTGATATCCTTTAATTGTCTTATTGGTCTGATTAGAACTTCAAGTACTATATCAAAGAATTATGTAGAAAGTGGACAGCCTTGTCTTGTCCCTGATTTTAATGGAATTGCTTTAAGTTTCTCTCCATTTAATTTGATGTTGGCTATAGTCTTGTTGTATATTGCTTTTATTGTATTTAGGTATGGGCCTATTGATCTCTGATTAATAAAAGAGTTATCATGAAGGAGTGTTAGATTTTGTCAAAGGCTTTTTCAGTATCTGATGAGATGGCTATATGTTTTTGTTGTTGTTGTTGTTTTTTACTTTCAGTTTGTTTATATGGTCGATTACATTGATGGATTTTTGTATATTGGATCACCCCTGCATCTCTGGGATGAAAGTCTACTTGATTATGGTGGATTATGATTTTCATGTGTTCTTGGATTAGGTTTGCAAATGTTTTACTGAGTAATTTTTGCATCAATGTTCATAGGGAAATTGGTCTGAAATTCTCTCTCTTTGTTGAGTTGTAATGTAGCTTAGGTATCAGGGCCTCATAGCCTCATAGATTGAGTTTGGTGGTGTTCTTTCTTACTGTTTCTATTTTAGTTTGAGGAATATTGGTATTGGTTCTTCTTTGAAAGTCTAAAAGAATTCTACACTATGGCTTTTTAATTCATTTATGGCTTTCTTTTAGTTGGGATATGTTTAATGATTGTTTTTATTTGCTCAGGATTTATAAGATTATTTAAATTGTTTACCTGATCTTGATGTGACTTTGGTAAGTGGATTCTATCAAGAAAATTTCCCATTTCTTTTAGATTTTCCAATTTTATGGAGTATAGACTTTTGAATTAAGACCTAATGATCGTTTGGATTTCCTTACTGTCTTTTGTTGTGTCCCCATCCTATTTCTGATTTTATTAATTTGGATATTGTTTCTCTGCTTTTTAGTTAGTCTGGCTAAAGGTTTGTCTATGTTGATTTTTTCAACAAACCGTCTTTTGGATTCATTGATAATTTTTATTATTCTCTGTGTTTCTAATCGATTAATTTCAACTCTGAGTTTGATTATTTCCTACCATCTACTCCTCTTTGTTATGTTTGTTTCTTTTTTTTCTGGAGCTTTCAGGTTTGCTGTTAAGTTGTTAGTATGAGAACTCTCCAATTTCTTTTGAAGTCACTTAGTCCTATGAACTTTCCTCTCTCTGCTTTCATTGTGTCCCATAAGTTTAGGTATGTTGTGCCTTCATATTCATTGAAATCTTGAAAGTCTTTAAATTCTTTTTTTATTTCTTCTTTGACCAAGTGTTCATTGAGTAGTAAGTTGTTCAGTTTCCATGAGTTTGTAGGGTTTCTGTTGTTGAAGTCCAGCTTTAAGCCATGGTGGTCTGATAAGATGTAATACATTATTTCAATCTTGTATGTGGTGAGGCTTACTTTGTGAACAATTATATGATCAATTTTGGAGATGGTTACAAGAGGTGCTGAGAAGAAGGTAAATTCTTTAGTGTTTGGGTAAAATGTTCTATAGATATCTGTTAGGTGCATTTGATTCATAACTGGGGTTAATTCCATTATTTCTCTGTTTAATTTCTGTTTTGATGACCTATCCTTTGGTTAGAGTGTTGAAGTCTCCCACTATTAACGTGTGGGGATCAGTGTGCAATTTAAACTTTAGCAGTGAGTTTTTTTTGATGAAAGTAGGTGCCCCTGTCTTTGAAGCATAGATCTTCAGAACTGAGAGTCTTCTTGGTGGACTTGTCCTTTGATGAGTATGCAGTGTCTTTCCCTGTCTTTTTTGATATTTTTGGTTAAAAGTCTATTTTATTAAATACTAGAATGGCTACTCCAACTTCTTTTCTAGGGTCCATTTGTTTGGAAAACCTTTCCAGTCTTTTATTCTGAGGTAATTTTAAACTTTGTTGCTGGGAGGTATTTCTTAAATGAAGAAGAATGATAGATCTTGTTTTCACATCCATTCTGTTAATTTGTGTCTTTTTACTAGGAAATTGATTCCATTGATGTTCAGAAATATTAAGGAGCAATTATCGTTAATTCCTATTATTTTAATGTTGGTTGTAGTGTGTGTGTGTGTGTGTGTGTGTGTGTGTGTACACGCTTTGGTTTGCTGGTATGGGTTTTTTTTGTGTGTGTATGTGTCATTAGCCTCCTTGTGTTGGTATTTTTCCTTCTGTGCAGCTTGGTTTGTGGATAGATATTATTTGAAGTTGGTTTTGTCATATTTTTCCATCTATTTTGATTAAAAATTTTGTCTGGGCTGACATTTGTGGACTCTTAGAGTCTGAAAAACATCTGCTTAGGCCCTTCTGGATTTTAGAGACTCTGTTGAGAAGTCATGAGCAATTCTGATAGGTCTACCTTTATTTGTTACTTGGCCTTTTTGCCTTTAAGCTTTTAGAATTCTTTCTGTGTTCTGTACATTAAATGTTTTGATTATTAAGTAGTGGGAGAGCTTTTCTTTTGGTTCAATCTACTTGGTGTCCTGTAAAGGTCTTATATGTTCATATGCATATCTTTCTTTAGGTTGGAGAAATTTCCTTCTATGATTTTGTTGAAAATATTCTCTGGGCCTTGTAGCTAGGAATCTTTTCCTTCTTCTAGTCTTATTTGTAGGTTTAGTCTTTTCATAGTCCCCCAGGTTTTTTGGAGGATTATGGCAGGAAAGATTTAACATTTTCTTTAACTATCAGTTTCTTCAATGGTATTTTCTGTGCCAGATATTCTCTCTTCCATCTCTTATATTCTGTTTGTGATGCTTGCATCTGTAGATCTTATTCTATTCACTAGGCTTTCCATTTCCAGGGTTTTCTCAATTTATGTTTTCTTTATTGCTTCTGTGTACCTTTTCTGGTCTTGAACAATTTTTTTCATCTGTTTGCTTGTATTTTCCTGTATTTTAAAAGGGGATTTATTAATTTCCTCTTTAAAGGCCTCTCTCAGCTTTATAAGATTGGATTTAAGGTCATCTTTTTGCGCTTTGGTCTTGTTAGGATATATAGGGCTTGCTGTAGCAGGACAGCTGGGTTCTGATGGTGCCGCATTGCCCTAGCTCTTGTTGATTGTGTTCCTAACCTGGTCCGTGATGTTGGCTGAATGTTTCTCATGCTGTCAGGACTCTTAAGGGAGGTAGGCAGAGTCATGGGCCTGACAGAGGAGCTCAGGGAATACCGTACTGCTAACCTCTGCTGGATATACCACAGTTGGACCTGAATGTTCCTGGAGCCTGGCAGACCTCCTTCTGAAGGCTTGTAGAGCCTTGAGCCAGAAGATGGAGATCAGGGGAAAATGAACATCTTACCTCTGCTGTGCCCCAGGTGGACCAAACAGGGAAGGGATTGGGCACTATTTTCATTCTAGTTCTTTAATTTATCTCTTTTGTTGGTCTGTTGATTAAAAAATTTCCTGTATGATAGTTGTACTGCTTAGCCTTGGTTGTCACTTTGGTATATCTTTAAGTCATCTGAGAGAGGAGGCCTCAACTGAGGAACTTTCTAGATCATGCTGGCCTTATATCTTTGGGTATCACCTTATTAATGAATGTAGCAGGCCCCTGACTATTTTGGGTTACACCATTCATAGGGCATGTTGTCTTAAGCTACATAAAAATGTTAGTTGAGCACATGTCTTTGTGTAAGTCAGAAGTTAGCATTCCTTTATGGTTCCTGTTCTGGGCTCCTGCCATGGATTCCTGTTTTGATTTCCCTCAATAATAGGTAGTAATCTATAAGTAGAGCAATGATAATTATTGGCTTGTTAATTCAATTGTCCCATTAGAAGGGAAAATGAATTTTTATTTTTTCTGATAAAGAAAATGAACCCAGAAGTTAGCCCTTGTTACCCTGATCATGCCTAGATTTAGATGCAACCAGAAAATAATTCTTAAACCAATGATGCTGTTAGTGTAGTATGTTATCTGTTAAAGGTTAGCTCATCTTCAAAGAAAGATAAGAATAAGCTCACTAGACTTGGGAAGAATGATATTGAATGTAAAACAGTCATATATTACTTGGAATTTGAAATGATCACTACTGTATTGATTGATTGATTGAATAACCTACCATTAGTAAGCTTTTAAAATCAGAGTTCCTAAGACTAAGCTCTCACAAAAAATCAGAAATCTATACACTGGGGTAAAATCAATGTTACTGTGAAGATGAAACATCTAGACACCTTCCTCAAGGCAATACAATGGAGCCAGACCATGATCTAAATCCTATAAAACATTGAGCCAAAGATATTTTATCCATTGAACTCTTTCCCTCAGGTACTTGTCCCAGTGATGAAAAAAATGACTAGTATAGTGTGTGGAGAATGTTTGTGTATCTGTACATTTAGAGATCACTTCGACAGTGTGTTTAGTTTCTAGGAAGGGACTTTGGGTGAGAAGTCCGAGATATGTAGTTCTGAGGGGTGGCTACCAGGCTACCACCCTATGAGGATTAATCTACCTAGTTAGCTTGACAGGATTTAGAATCACCTAAGAAACAACTGAGGAGTGAAAACCTGTTGTAAATGTAGGGGGTACCCTTCTATTGTCTAGACTGAGTTAGGAAGGGGAAGTGAGCAGAGCTGTATTAGCTCCCTCTGTTTTCTGACTTCAGAAATAGGGTGACCTTCGTGTTTTGATGCCATGAGACCTTTAGCATGGTGGATTCTACCCTCGAACAAAAACAAATCCTTCTTCTCATAAGTTGTTTTTCTCATGTATTTTGTTACAGAATAATGACTAAGCCACACTCCTTGTTTCCCTACTCCATCCTTTCCCACTCGTATCTCTTATGTTCCCATGGCTCCTTCCTTCTTTCTTTCATTATGCTTTCTCTTTTTTCTATCTCTTTGTTGGGAGATGGGAAAAGGTTAAATGAACCAATTTTATATAAAGCTGTTAGAACATTACCTATCAAATAGTAAATGTATAATAGATATTAATTGTAATAATGATTACTCCTTTAATGTTTTTAGGTTTCCTTAAATTTTTTGGCTCCCAGAGTCTTTTGCTTAAAATATCAGCTTCTTATATATTTCTAGTGCTTTCTCTGCTTTATAGGGGAACCTTCCAAATTCTAAGCCAAGATAAAAGGAGACAAGGAGGAGAAGGCCTGTAAACAGCACAGGCTTCCTCAAATTTTCTTCCCACAACTTAAGGCTCACATCTTCTTTACTTGCTCTTCCTGTAGATCCTTGAAAGCAAGCTTGGCATCACTCTGTCATGGAAATAACCATTTTTTTCACTTTCTTTTGTGGCATCTGAAATGTAACTGGATATATTAGTGAGGATTCCCCAGAGGAACAGATCAAAAAATAAATTTGTTAGATTTGCTTATATGGTACAGTCTTAGCAATCTGCCTATGACTGCCTTTACAAGGGGAACCTGAGGACCTCATGGCTGCTTAGTCTATGAGGTCTGGGGGATTTGGGGAGGAGCTACTACCCTTCAGTCCACAGCATAAGGCTGAAGAAGCTACATTTTGATGTCAATAGCAGCAAGATTTGATGTACATAACAACAATATGTAAACAGAATAGATACATTTGGCAGTGTGATGCAAAGAGTATACAAAGGCAAGTAAGCATAGGTGAAACCACCTGAAAGTCCTGAAAGTTTACCTTTAACTTCCTTTTATCTCACTGCTATTACATGGTACCACTTACATCTACCATATACCTTTTTCCATATCATGGAACCTGATCATGAAATGTATGTCCAATGGTTAATCTCTTCATTGGTTATCAATTTGATAAGTTGGAAACTAAGATCAACCATGGCACTGATGATAGATCCAACATTGTAACAGTACTTGACTCATTTTGCATGTGTTGGTTCCTTCCTATGACTGTGTATTTATGCATACATATATAGTCACATGCTCTCATGCATCTCCTAAAATGTTATGATTCAGGGCTAGTGAGATAGCTCTGTGGGTAATGGCACATGCTGCTAGGCTTGATGTTCCTGGAACCTATTTTTTTTGGGAATAGAGAACTATCCCAGTAGTTGACCCACACATGCATTCTAAATATCCTCAGAGGAATCCATTTAACAACTCACTTCATGTCAGTTTCTTGGACCTATCATGGGGTTTGTATAGTTTTCCACAGGTTCAGTAATCATATTTCTTTGATGAATTCCAGTATTGATCTTACCATCACCAGTATTTTGAAAGGCTGATAGAAATATCTCCATGCTCTTCCCTTTCTTCAGTCTTTTCTATTTCAATGACTCCTTAGAAAGGGTCTTAGAAAGGGTTCTGTGGTAAGATGTTTTATTTTTGTATTTTTATTTGTGTGCATGTGCATATGTGTATGTGTATGATGGTATATGTATGTGTACATTCAGACATAAACTTGAGTCTTCTTCTTTTTTTAAAATCACTCTCCACTTTATTCCCTTCAGACAGGGTCTTTCACTGGAACCTGGTGCTGGGCAGGCAGCCAGGAAAGCCCCAATAATTCTTTACTACCACCCACAGTGTTGGAGCTACTGGCCCGCGCATAGCCATGCCCAGCTTTTTGAGTAGGTGTTGGGTATCTAAACTCAGGTCCTCATGCTTGTTCAGTAAGTGTTCTTATCCACTAAGCTACCTCCCCAATCCTGGTAGCATTTAAACATGCTCCGGTCACTTTTTTCTTACTAATTGTATAAATAGAGAAACAGTGTCTTGAATTTTTCATGACACAAATACTAGGTAATATTGGCTTGGTCACAAAGGTCAGTAGACTATATTGTCAACAATAATTAGATCTCTGTTTAAACTTTTAATTAGCAATGGTAAGCACATGTATGATGATGTTTCTGATCAATTACTTCAATTTCCTTTCATTCCTTTGATTCTGAACATTCCCAACTAAACTGCCCATTGCCTTCATCTATCACATTGTTTCCTTGAGTATGTTAGACTACACAATTACATTACATGTGAATTATGTCACTGAATTGAGATTAATTCCTTTATTATTTGACTTTTTAATTCCTTCTAATTTTCACAAGGATTTTTAATTTTAGTCTTTCTAGATGAAAATTTTTTTATGTCTCCTACTTCCATACCTACACATTCTATCTTCAGCAATAACTACTAGTTGATCACCCAATTTGGATATACTGGTTTGTAGTAATCCCCAGTATTCTAGTATTCTGTAGAAAGTCATGTTTATTGTTTGCATTGGTTTAAGCTAAGTGATAGAGTGAAAACAGCAAACAAACACAAAAAGTGTTTGTTTTTAATTGTTAAAGAAATAAATATTATTATTTTAATATTAGGAGGAATGAACATCTTCAACCTCTATCTCACAGAGAAATGGCATTGCCCTAATTCTGGGTTCATCTCACTTTCTTTCTTTTCTTTCTTTCTTTTTTTTTGAGTGGGTTTCTTTTTGTCTTGCTTTGGCTGCCCTGGAACTTACTCTGTAGACAAGGATGGCTTCAAACTCACTGAGATCCACTACCTCTGTGTCCTAAGTTCTGGGATTAAAGGCATGTATCATCACCACCTCACTATACAGGTTTATTTCTTATTGTGCCTGATGCTTATCAAATATATAAATGATATTTTATATAGAAAATATAGTGACTATATTTAAGGAATTGGTTGCAATTAATACCTTTAAAAGAAAATGATGTTTAGTTGCCTTGTAGTAGTCAGAAATAGTTTACAATAATTGCTTAGCAGATGCATTTTTAGTGTTAATCTGAGTTTATTCAAACTTGTTTAAGCATAGTTGTGTTCCTTTTATAGTTTTCCCTCTCTATTTTCACTGGATCTGGAATCTGGAGTGTTTGTTTCCTCCCAGATTCCATCCTGCAGGGAGCTCTTTGAGATAGAAGGAAAACAACTCAAAATAGCCCCAGGAAGTCCCCGAAACTTACAGGATTCACTAGATTCCTCCCTCCAAGAGTAATCAAAGAAGATTATTGACAGTTACTCTCAAACAAGTCAAGTTATAAACAAGTCTCTACCTTGAAAAAGTAGAAAGCAGTTGAGATGCCTGGAAGAGGCTTAAGCCAACTGAAACACTCGGAAAGGACACTATCCAACCTACTGAGCTGCCTGCAGGCTGTGTAGTGTACTCTAGGTTTCCAGTTTGTGTGAACTGTCACCCATACTTGGGTGGGCTTTGGTGATGCAGCTATCTGTGAGTAATTTGGGTTACTGTCAGTAAGCCCTCACCCTTATTTCTGTAAGTAACCTTAGAAAAATTAATTTATCCACCAAGTTGGATGTTGATGACATTTCTAATTATGTGTGTTATTGACTTTCAATCTGAGGTTGAATAGGTTTGTATTATCTTGCCCAGGGAAAGTCTTGTGACATAATAGTTGGACTTCTGATGTTATGACCATGGTACATTTGATTTTTGTATTATATGCTACACAGTTCATTGAATATCTTGTATCAGCCACTCTTGGAAATGTTCAGTACATATCTTACAAAGATGGAGGCAGTTATCCTAAGCAGAGACATACTCAATAAAAATTTTTAGTCAATTGAAACAAAAAGTAATTGGTATCACCCAGTAACCACTGGATATTTAAAATTTCATTGAAAGGTGCTTTTTCTTTTTCCAATTTTAATTAATTTTGCTTTGTGCTCATGAGACCAAATGGCTTTGATAGAAAGTGACACAGAGAATACTTATACCCTGGTTTCCTGGGAAACCAGGCCAAGGAGATGACTGTCTTTTAGAATCCTGGTTTCCCCTAATGAGGGCTGGTGATAAGAATGTGAATGTCACTATGCAACCCATAAATCTCAAGAAATTGTTATTTTGTAAAACTTTTGATGCACTTTCGCAGATTCTCAGATTAGAATGCAATCAGCTATTCACCCACATTTAATTATGCCTGAGGCCTTTCACAGGTGTGTATGTGTGTTTATCTGCCTGGGCTGGTATATATGATTATCTTCCCAACCTGGGTTATAAAAGTACATGAGCGGAGAATGATGTGTCAGGAATGACAGCTTCCAGCTAGAAAAACATTTCTTGAGATATGAGCACTCAAGATTTTCAAGTTACAAAAAAGCTTTAGAGAACCTTCAGTTCCCAGCTGATTATGTCTATCCATCAGTGATGACAATCAGCTTTTTGATGCTCATTCTGAAAGCTCACACCCATTGAAGTCCTCAATTCTCTCTCTTTAAGCCTTTAGCTGAGTGCACTTATTTATTTTATTTATTTACTTTCCACAAATGATTTGACAAGCATCTCTTAGTTATTCAACATGGTTTATGATTCAGTAAGAAAACTTTTGGGAGCAGAGGTTTTAATTGAAAACACACAGCAAGTTGCAGTTTTCTCCATATATTTGAAAGAGGCATTGCCTATGCTAATAGTTTTCTATATGTTACAAATCCTGTTTTAATATAATATGCACTACTTTAACAGGACATATATTTGCCTTGTGTGTATCAATGCCAGATACTACTTGTTGAAGGTCATGGGCAGAAGGGGAATGTGACCCAGATGTATTCTGCTCAGGATTTTGTTATTATTTAATCAGAGAACATAAAGCACAAATATAATGAACAGCTGTGTTTACAGACTCAAGGTCATCTTTTAACATAGAAAGCATTTGGGGAAGACTAAGTTACAGTATAATTAGCCACTGTAGTTACAAAGTATTTTAAGATTGACCATGATAGAATTTATGACTGACTATTTCTGGACACTGAGAAAGCAGAATTTTAACTGTTTAAATATGGTTTGAACACTATTTAATGTGGATTAAGATGGCATTCTCAGGCACACTCGGCAAGTTGTACAATATGCCGAAGAGACCAATGAAAAAAGAAGTATAAATTCTCCCCAGGCCATTTGACTGTACACCTACCATCATGTAAAAAATTCTGACTAAATTCTAACACAGTTGGAGGCAGCTGGAAAAGACTAATGGATGACATAAAATATTAGATGCAGAAGTTTTGATACATGAAAAAAAAATGACAGCTGCCTACTTCTGTGCTTCCTATTGTTTCCAAACAGTAGAAGGAAAAACAACCCACAAAAGTATGCCTTTCTCATAACTTAAATATCAGCCAAACTTTAATAAAATTTTAAGTAAAAGAAAACAAGGACAACCAGATTTCTATGGATGTTTCCCTTGCCAGGCTCCATGGAAAGGTAAAACATAGCTAGCTATAAAAAATTACCATCAGTCAGAAATTAAAAAATTGAAGTTCCATCTTCAATTTTAATGGATAAAATAAAGAATACATTTTAGAACTAAACTAAACTTTAGGAAGACAAAGTAAGAAAGCTGCAAAATTATTTCAGATAAGAAAGTTCCCAGAAGGAGGCCAGCTCTGTAAGTAAGGACACTAACCACCAAACTTGAACACTTGAGTTAAATCCCTGGTGCCCACAGCCCACATGAAGAAAAGAGAGAAAGGATTATGCAATTGACATCCTTGTGTGTGTAGTAGATTTTCATTATCTGCATATATGTGCGTGTGCAAGTGCACGCGTGCACGCGCACACACACACACACACACACACATATGAAAGAACACACCATAGCCTAGTGATAAATTGAATGGCTATTGAGAAATAATTAATATTATACACTATATACATGCAGGAGAACATCATGTGCTCCAGACAGAATGTTCCTCATAGATTTAAATATTGAGATCCTGTCCTTCCCAGCAAAGCCATCAGGAGGTGGAGCCGTCCAGGAAGTGGCTAATTTGTAAAGACAGAGCCAAATGGGATTTATGCTCTTATAAAACAGGCTCGTTTCTAGTTTTTTCCCTTACAGTATATGAGGTCTTAGCTATCGGGTGCTTTCTCTCACTCTGAAGACAGGCACCCCCATTCTTGTGTATAGGGTTCCCAGCCTGAAGAGCTTTGAGAGATGATATTTCTGCTATTTATAAGCATTCTATCTGATGATATTCTCTTGTAGCAGGACAAAGTTACTAAGAGAAGTATCATGGAATGTGCTTATGCAAACCCCAACAAATTTCTAACTCCCTGCTACCTCACCCTAAAAATCAAGAAAACCAACTATGGGATGATTTTGTTAGGAGAATAAAACACATATTTACTTATCATACAATTTGACATGTTTTTTAATGAGAAAGGAATATGGTTAACTCCACTAAGTACAGAAAGGATAGAAGGATTCACCCTCTCCAAGTCTAGTCAACATTAAACTATCTTGCAATTATATGAAAGAAGACATGAGTTAATGTTGTCATAGACTGTGAGAAATTGTGACTTTGTCCTTCCTCACCTATCTAACCCATTCTCTGATTAGCTTAATACAAATCTGATGGCCAATTGGCTGGGCAGGAAGTACAAGGTGGGACTTCCTGTGAGGGAGAAAGGAACTCTGGGAAGAAGGAGAAAAGACCCTTTTGCCAGCAGACGTCAGAGGAGACGAATGTGATCACAGGCCTGCAGGGTTTAGCTAGCCACGTAGCTAAAGAGGACTAGATGGTCAGGTTAACTCAGATGAACTAGTTGAGCCTCTGCCCAGCTAAGGCCTAAAGCTTTGAAATATTAAAAAGTTCTTATGTGATTATTTGGGAAAAGGCAGGTTAAGGAATAATTTCCATTATATCAATTTCCAGCATTAATTAATATATACAGAATATAATAAGCATTTCATTTATAGATATAATATGAATCAGAAAGGAATACAGCTCTACTATACTAGGATAGTATTGAATCTAGGATAGATTTTCAGAAAACCTTGATGTATTTATCACACAAATAATTTAAATAGCATAATAATTTTTAGTTAAATAAAAATTTAAGTTTACATAGAGAATAAAAATGTGTTTTGGTTTTTTTTTTTTTGTTTGTTTGTTTTTTTTTTTACCATATACATTGTGCCCACAAAAGCAAAAACAGAAAATCCCTCATAGGAGACACAGAAGTAAATTTACATAAACTGAATAATATTCACAGTTCTCACAAGTCAGAAGTCCAAAAATATCAATTTTATGAATACTATTTTAGAAACTTGCTATGCATACAGTCAAAATACCATGAAGAGATATTTATAAAGTCAAATTAATATTAAAATTCATGTGACAAAATAAAAATGCAAAAATCTATTATCCACGTTTCTCCTGGTTGATCCAAATACCTGATAAAGACAATGTAAGAAAGGAAGGGTTGATTTTGACTCAGCTTTATAGTACATTCCACCATGGCCAGAGATGGTGTGGTGATAAAAATGACTCATTGTGCTCACAGGAAGATGAAGTAGACAGTGGCATTGTATCTAAATTCAGAAGGCAGAGCGAGACGAATCCTGGTTCTCAGCTCATTCTCTCCTGTTTTATTGAGTCTGAGACCCCAGCACATGTGTTGGTGTTTACATTTAGGCCTCATCACTCCACTTCAGTTAATGGTTTTTGCAGATGCCAAAGGTGTCTTTCCATGACCATTCTAAATGCATTCAAGTTAACAATGGAGATTAACTGTCACATCTAATAAGTAAAAGACCACTATGAAAACAACTCTGTATATTACAGACCTACTATATATTACAAAAAACTCTGTTCAAAAGTGACAATTAGAACAAGATGGTGGTGGTATACAGGTAGATGAATGAGTTAAATAAAATGCTTTCAAACTCTTAAAATATGTTCAAGCAAACAGGCAAATGTAAAAGGTCAAGGTGGAATCTTCATATGCTAGGGTGATGAGCTAACAAATAGGCAGGATGGGAAAGTATCACTAGCGACAAACATGAGTTAATTGCTTCTTAGTCTCCAACTAGGGGGAAATGTTTATGTCTAAAATTCACATGCAATACCAAAAAAGAGTAATAAATTAAATAATATGAATTATATTTTCATGGGGAAAATACCACAGACTAGATAACGAAAAGACTGAAGATATATTTAACATTATCATTGTCTTTAAAATGAAGAGGAGAGGGGAGGGAGGCACTAGCAAACATTTCACAAGATATCTACATATATATGTTTACACATCCTTTAAATATAAGTAAAAATGTTTGGGTATACAAATGAGCAGAGACTTTGGAAAAATTCCTGTCACATTGATAGATATGAAAAATATAGTGAGGCAGGAGAGAAGGCACAGTGGTAAAACATACAGATTGCTTTTGCAGAAGACCCACGTTTAGTTCCTGGCAACTACATGGTAGCTTACAACTATCTTGATCTCCAGTTCCAGGGGACTTGGAGCCCTCTTCTGATAGTTTACAAGCACCAGGCACACATCTGGTAGACACATACATTCAGATAAACCACACATACACATAAAAATAATAAGCAAACCAATAAACCAACCAACAAATAAATATATTGCTGAGGAAATAGAAAGGCAAAACCTTTCATAAATCATGGATGAACTTAAAAACCAGTAGGACGTTCTTATGAGCCAATACATAAACAAAGTATGGATGCTGTAAAAGTACATAATGGAAATACAGCAGTAAGAATGTGAAAAGGATTGCAACAGTATGAAAATAAGTATAATATGGAAATGAAAATATTAGAAATCAAACGTTTATTATCATGTGTTAATAGGTTAAAATGGTGGCTGTCACTATAGGATGTAAATACACATATGTTATATGCCTTAGTCAAACTCATCAATCCATACTTTCTCTTGTTCTTCCTCCATCTTTCTTCTCTTCCTCTTCCCAAATAGGCCCTCATATACTTTCATACTTTTCTTTCATTTTGGATTGCACATGTAACAGAAAACCTATTTTGCTTAATCTCGTGATTTTTAGCTCGAGAAGAAAGGACATAATTTCCTTCTTTATGACAAAATAAGACTGCATTGTGAATATAGTCCACATTTTCTTTATCTACTCATCTGACTATGGACACCAGGCTGATTCTGTAACTTTGAATAGTGTCACAATTGAGAGTCTGCAGATATCTATAGTGTGTGTAACAGTAATGTGAGGATTTATCAAATGTGAATGTGAAGGTCATTTTAGTGAACGCTGACTGTGATAATGCTGGGAATTATTTATAATGGAAGAATTTTCGATATGACCTGCATGACTACAGACTGAAAATTGTATAAATCAATACTGCATACTTATATGAGGAATTCTATTTGCCTGTAGATAAGAATTTGATGGAGATGAATTAATTATGGAGTCATTTTCAAATTAAATAGAAAAATAGCCCTGAGGATTTTAGATTTGAATTAAGCCATTCTGCTAGATTCTTTGTATATCAAGCATGCAGATTGATGGCTTGTCATGGAACATCTCAGATTCTATAAACATTGTATAGCCCAGTTGATCTGGGAAATTTTTGTCTATGCAACTATGTGTCTTCTATTTATTTGCCATATTATATATACCTGTGTGTGTGTGTGTGTGTGTGTGTGTATAGTGTACATAAATCATATAGATTTTGCCATACTGTAACAAGTACTTGAGCTATCCCAAGTTAAAGAGATAGAAGATTTGTTTGGGATAGAGGTTGCAGATATGAGAACATAGCTGTTTAATCAGTTGCCTAGACCTGAGGTGGCACATATAGTATATATACACACACATCAGGAATTTGTGGTGTTAGAAACTCCCTCACCTTGTAGCAGCAAGAAATTAAGATAGTAAGGATGAGGAAGAGGCTGAGACTGTAACATCTTCCTCAACTACAGTGACCTAATTTCCTCCAATAAGCTCCACCCCTTAAAGCTTATTCTGTAACCCCACTTAGGGGTTACAGACTAAAGCATGTGGACCTTTGTGGGACACATAAGATCCACACTGAATAGATAAACAATATTTGTGTGGGTTTGTGTGTGTATAACTACCAAGCAAATTAATAATCATTACCTCACTGTGATACTTAATTTTTATCATCAACTTGATTGGATCTGGAATTAAATAATGGACACATCTCCCTCAGAATCATCAAGGCATTTCCAGGAAGGTTTAGCTGAGGAGGAGAAGCAATCTATCTCCCCAGAGTAGGCAGCAACTCTGGCAGCAGCTGAGATACAAGAAGACACTATGGAAATGTCATGGTTACTTTTCTTCTTGCTGCTGAATGCATCTCTGTTGTTGCTGTTGTGGCTGCCATCAGTCACTTGTAATAGAACTCAGCTTTTACATCTTCAAATGTGGACTAAAGATGAGCAGCTCTCTAGGACCATCACCCCAGGCTTTTAGCATCAGTTTGGGACTGCTGGGCATTTGTCATTATGGACTGGGCACTGGCTGGATCCTGAGCTCTCTGGCATGCAGCTCACCATTGTTGGATCACCTAACACATACTGTATAAATGTGTTATTGTAAGGTATTCATTCTGTTAGTTCTGTTCCCAGGGAGAACCCTAATGCATACATGCACCTGAAGAGAATACCATGACTATAATGAAAGTCATAGTTGGTTTTTAAACCCATATTTAATCATTCTCTCCAACCTCAGAAGAGGAGACACTTAGTCTTTCTTGTTGATTCCAATAGGATAAGAAATAGTTTTAGAACTCCTGAAATAATATTATTATTTATATGAAATATAAACTATTTATACTCATTTCTTCTGTGTTCAAAACAGAGGTGGGAAATCTCACTGAAGAGGTCATTTACATTGTAGGTACTTAAATGTCATATGTAGGTTACACTTAAGGGCTCAGTATTTTATGCCTTTGGGACTTTCTATACAATGGCAAAGACCCTCTTGATATATTACTTTCTAGATATATTTTCTCATGTTAAGTAGGTGGTTGCTTGAATTTGAACCAAGGAGTTACTGAAGTCCTTTGACAACAATATATTCTAAAAACCCAAAGAGGAAATCACGATGAGTTTGGTATATTATCAACAACCAACTCAAGGAGAAGAGATTGAATTTACTTTATGAATAGTGGTTGAGGCATTCCTGCCAGATTCAGTCTGTATTTAGGTTTTTAAAAATTATAAATATCTAAGTATTATAAAAGAGCTACCATCCTAGGGAAGTAGAGTGCAGAGGCCACAGGAGGATGCTGAATGTTCTGCAGTAGCATTCTTTACCTTCTGTTACTGAACCAGGTCAGCAAGCACACTCCATCTACTGTGTTCACCCATCCTCTCTGCCCAGAGCATTGGACTTGCATGTGTGTGCATACATGGCCACACCTACTTTTTCATCGGCGCTGTAGATTTGAACTCATGTTCTCATGCATGCACAGCAAAATTCTTACCCACTGAATGCTAGGTCTCTTATGATTTTAAAAAATGAAGAAGACTCTAAATACCCTGCTGAACACTCTCTATACTTGTGTACCTCTTTGCCCTTTGTTGGCTATCTCCACAGGCTGTATCATTTGCTTTGAAGTGTGACAAAGTGATCTCAGCTCAGAATCCTGCTACACAGGGAGACATTATTGATTTCTTGGAGAGAAGCAGAGACTTGAGATGTCGCATTTAAACTTAGCTGGCAGATCACAGCAGCCGGTGATATGTAATTTTCTCTAATGAAATCATTGCTCTCTCCAGTCCTCTAGCAGAGAAAGGAAGGTGAAAGGTCATGGAATGGAGAAGGATCTTGAGCAACCAGGTGTAAAGGACCGTTCATTCCCGTATCCAGTCTTATTCTGAATGATGATGGCTAAATTCTCCTACTCTGTGTTAACTAAATGATCTTCTCAGACAATAAGAAAGGAAAAAATATATGTATGTAATTGTGTGTTCATCAGTGTGCTCATTATGATTTAATTGCTCAAGCAGTAAACTTTATTTCTCTTTCATCATATAGATTCTTGTAATTTTACTGTTAATATGCTCGACAGAGAAGATTTCTTGGTGTTTAGCAATGTTTTTAGGCAACTTTTCAGTTCTTCTAAGTCTTATCCTTCAATCATTAAGTCACAGAGCACTTGGAGAGACTTTGAAACCTATTTAACTCAGCTGCGACTTACAGCACATGCTTCCACGGCTCCTTTATTTTCATAGTGCAGTGCATGTGGCCTTTTAGGAGGAAGACACAAAGCTGACGGTGACATTTTGTACCAACTCAGTACCCTTTTGGGACTCTCTACAGTTCTGAGGATGCTCTTAGCTCATTATCTGGTGTCTGCATCACCAGAGTGGTCAGTTTCTCTCTTTCTTCAGGGACATAATGATCGGGATGAATTGTGATAAGGAGCAAGAAGTCTTTCAGTGTCACATTGTGATTCCATGTTAAATTCTGTCTCATCAGAAATTGATGCTATGATGGAATCTGTGAGGTACACAGTCATTGCTGAATCATTAGGGCAGTTTGAATGGAGTTCACTCTACTTCTCTTGCTGAATGCTACTGTTCACAAATTCCTAAACCATTAGTGCAGCCCTTCCAAGGAGCACTGTGATAGATACTCATGATCACAGGTTCTACTTTCAGCACATTCCTCGTACTCACTTAGCAACCATGGCGAATGTAACTTGGCATTTCTCTGTCTCTGCACAGGGGTAATTCCTGGGGGTTCTTAAGGGATGAGTACAGGCATTTTTGCACATGCAGTCTGATGACCTGAGTCTAGAATTTTTGTGAGGAAAGTAGAGGTAGGCTCAATTCATGAATAACACTGAAACAGAGGGCAGTTTTTTTCCCAGAGATCTGATGGCTGAAATTGTCATATTTCAATCTTCTCAGACCAAGGGATATGGCCTCAACATTGTCAGCTTTCTCTCATGTGTGTCCAAGAAGCAAATTAGGCTCTATAAGGCAGGAGAGAGATCATTAATTGAAAAATTCCTATGTGAATACATACTTACAAAGTTGGTCTTTGTAATTCACATCTTTTACTTGATTAATTATTTTATTTATTTGCATTCCAAATACTGCCCCCTCCCTGTGCTCCCTGGCAGAATTCTTTGCCCCATCCTCCCTCCTCTTCAGCTTTGAGAGGATAACCCCCTCTCCTGGTATCCTTCCACCCTGGTGCATATAGTCACTATAGGATTAGGCACATCCTCTCCCACTGAGGCCAGACAAGGCAGTCCTCTGCTACATATGTGCCAGGGGCCTTGGACTAGCCCATGTATGTCCTTTGGTTTTAATCATGACAGTAGATTCGCTTCTCTTCAGACTAAAAGCCACAGGAATCATGGACAGTACCTTAATGAATTACTACATTCAATCCTCTCTAAAAACCTACAGAGCAGCTTTGAGTAGCTCTTACTGTACATATGAAAAAAAGCCGGGCTTTGAGGGCTAGCATTTAATTTACTGCTTTTCTCCTTTGGAGACTGTTACATTTGCTGGAAAATGGGGGAAAGAAGGCCAGAGTCTTAGGAATTTCTGGGTTGAGATTTTATTGTTTTTCTAAAGTTACAAAACAGTTTGTCTCAGGGTGGAGAGGAAATTGGAACAATTGGAGATCTGAGCTGACTATAACTTTACATTTGGTTGAGAAAAAAAAAAAGATACCATTTTTGATGCAAATTTCATGGGTCCTCTGGAGAGACTGGAATGAATGTGGAGGCAAAAGACTCTTCATGTAATTGTGAATGAGGCAGACAAAGTGGGGCTCTTTACTCTTGGTGTTGAAGTGTTTGTTTCCTTTTTCAACAGTTTACTTTCATGCCCCTTATTCCTTATATGTAACCTATCTAACTTAGTCTCTTGCTCCCTTTTAGCTGGCTCATATGTATATGCATATGTACTGGGCATGCAAGCATTTACATATTGTGCATATATGTGTTTCTACTATATTATGCATAGATTTTTTTTTCTGGCTGAGTATAAATATATGCACTTCCTTATTTTAAAATTTTACATTCAAACATAACTCTTACAATCCTCTGATCTGGAATTGGAGCCATTAGGGGTTATCTATAATCGAATAACAGGAGTATTTTCAACAAAGAACTCCCTGGTTATTCTCGACATAATAAAATCTAGGTAGCAAACTTTACTTTCTATTATTGCAAAGCAAGCATTTTACATCAGAGGTCTATCTAGAATAATTATGCTCTAGTACCACAAAGAAGAACCATCATCCCAGGAAAGATCCACAGGTGAAGAAGACCAATTAGCCCATGTATGGTTCAGGATCACTTGCTTTTTGTACGCATAGGGCTTGCTGATTGTTGAGTGAGCAGAAGAAAGGCTGGGTGCTGAAAACACTACGTGTACTCTTCCCATGCTGAGTACCATGAATTTGGGTCTCAGAATCTGCAATGAGGTGCTGGCCATGTGCTTGAGTTGATATTTGACAAGGTTTTAGAAAGATCATACCTCAGGTAATGTCATTTGCATCCCAACAACTGACATAGGGAGATTTCTAATGCCCTCCAGTACTTGGCAAAAACAAAACTAAATCTTTTGATGAAATCATTTTGTAATATTATTTGGTATTATTATTTTTGGTGTATTTTTCCTTTTTTTGTCTATTGGCTATAAAACTTGCAACAAAGTGCTTGGACAAAATAAGGAGCACAGTGCGAATAAATAGCTAAAAATTTAAAAAAAGACAACGGAAGAAGGGGCTTCATATAAGAGCATTAGCAGACAAAATTATATATTCAAGGACAAGATTTTAAATTATGGAAAAATCCAAAGATAAATCAAGTAATTGAAAAACATCATAAAAGTCCACGTAGAGTTTAAAAGCAGAGAGGATATAGCTAATTAAAGAATTAGTAAAGGGAACCAAGACCACGAAAAAATGTTATAATTAAGGAGAGAGGCATGAAAGGATGAAAACATTTCAGTACACATATAGGAACTGTAGGAGATACAATAAGATGTGTGTGTGTGTATAACACATGTAAGATATATACAATATCTATTAATATATTAATATAATAATTTACCATAACACACATATATTTTATTATATATTATTGCATTAATATAGTAATACAATATGCATTGTATTAATAGATATTAATAAATATGTCTTGTAATAATATTTATATTATATGTATTATATATTCAATATATATTGTATATATACTATATGTGGATATTATATATACTTATGTGTGTGTATGAATCACAAAGCACAAGGAAAATAGAATAATGTAGAATAATATTTTAAGAAAGAACTCAATATGTCTGACAAATTTGAGAAGGTTTACAAATCACAGTTTTGACAATATCACATCAAACCTTTCAATAAATTGAAAAAGTAAAGTAAAATGTAAGGGAAGTCAAGAAATAGTAAACATATCAAGAGTAAGAGAAGGACTTCAAAGAAGCAGAAATTAGATCAATATCTAAATTATTAATAAAATGAAAAAAATTATAGGCCACGAATACCTAGTGTGGATGTAACGATAGTAAATGAAATATTTCTAAATTACTCCAATGATATCATAGGGGTTTACTATATTACAGCCATGTTGGGTTAATTGTAGAATGAAAAATTAAGCTTACTGATAATAAATCAATATAATTTATTGCAGAGTAAAGAAGAAAGGTAAATTGATTGTTTTAATAAAAGAAAAATAAGTTGGTGAAGTTAGTTGGAGGTGTAGCTCAGTTTGATTTATACTTGTCTAGCAAGCACAAAGACCTGGGTTTGTTCCCTTAGGCATGACATAAACAAGATATAGCAGTACATGTCTACTGATATCAACAGAAGAGGACAGAGGTAGGAGAAACACAAATTCAAAATTGTTTTAGCCACATAGTGACTTTAAGAATAACTTAAGCCTAGAATGCATGAGACCCTCTTTTAAAAGAAAAAGTAAGAGAAAGAGAAATAAGAAGAATATCATTAAATGTGTTATATTTTAGGCATATTTATGTAGGGCTTTGTGCTATTTATGCAATCATAGCTTTCTCTAGAAAAGGAAGGGACATTTCTTAATCATCCCTTATCCTTCTCTTCAAATCTTTAAGTTCTTAAAAAGAATAAGCCTTTTATATTGGCAAAAGAATAAAATTTGGTTTTTTTAAAACCCATGCAAGGTAAAGATAAAAGCTATTGTTTTTCCTGTTTATCGGTGTCCTTTGAACCAGGTCGGGCCATAAGGACTAATAAAACAGAAATGGGCTGTTGTTATGATATATTTTATCTGGAAATTTCCCAATAGTCTACAAATCAATTATTCAATTTAATATGTAGCTTTGCAGGATTTATGAAAATAAGGCCAGGGAGATCAATGTGTAGAAATCAGAATGGATTTCTCTGTATTAGTAATAATAGTCATATAATTTAAAAATGACCACTTATGGAAGGATGGAGAAGCTCAAGTCTTGACAAATAAGTACAGTCACTGTATTGGACATTCATGAAGCAAATATAAAATAATATCACAACTGTCTATTTGTATGTGAGTGTACAAGTGTGTGCTCATTAGTGTGAGGGAAGAAGACTGCATCCCTAGGGTTTCTCAAGGCTTGTCACATGTATTTTTGAGATAGGGTTTCCCAGTTGCCTGGAAATCAGCAAGTGTCCTAGGATGCCAAGACAAACCCCGGATATCTGTCTTTCACTCAATCTCTTGGTGCTTTTGATAACAACCAGAACCCTCCATCTCACCCCCCCCCCACATGGATGCTTGGGACTGAATTCAGGTCCTCATGGATGCAACCCAAGCATTGTTCCCAACTGACTTATCTCCTTAACCCCTGAATTGTTTTAAGATCTTAAGGAAATGGAATAATGAGCAATGTTCATGCACAAGACGGAAGACGCAACGCCATCAGCCTGTCAATGCTCTCCAAATTGATTGACAGTTTCAGTGAAGCTCCTGTCAAACCAATGAATAGTTATAAAAATATTGTGTTTGCATGTAACTTGACATGCCAACTTGAAAATTTTATGAAAGTGGAAAAAAGCCCAAACCAGTTAAGACACAACAAATGATGAGCCAACAGGAGAGACTTGCTTTGGCGTAAAACAGAAATTTGTTTTAGATCTATAGTATTTAAGCAAGGACAGCTCTCTACAAGAATAGAACACTGGTTCCTTGGATGAGAATGAACACTTGAAAAGAGCCCTATGGATAGAGTAAGGTTGTTTTGTGAGAAGTTTATGCATCAGAGCAGTGGCAACAGAGCAGGCAGGTCTTTAATATAAAATGTGTTTGTACAATAAGGCAGTGTGTAAGAAAAAAAAGGGATTTGAACCTCACAGCATATGTGAAAATCAGTCCCTCAAGGAAAACTACAAATGTGAAACGTAACTTCAAAATTCCTTAAGAAGGAAATAAATATAGCCACCATGACTTGGGATAGAAAATGCTAAAGATTTAATAATTTCAATGAAAAGATTCAAAGTGGTTATAAAACCAACCACTTTAAGACACTTATTTTAATTGTTATTTATGAGCATGCCTGCATGTACATGTGTGGTATATGTCCACTGGGGCATAAGAGTTATCTATCGTTGGTTGTAAGCCATGAGCGTGGCTGCTAGACACCAATCTTTGGAGGAACAGCTCTTTCTTCTCTCCATTCTCCAAATAAACAACCTAGTATATGCAGGGTGCTCAAAACATAATTAATCAGGAGCTTATATTTATGTTCTAAACATCTCCTAGTAATCCATGTGAAAAAAGAAAACCATTGAATGACTTATGAAGACATTTAATAAGCACTAATAGCTAAAGGACCAGAAATCTCAGAGAAATGTCATGGGTACCACTAGTGTCTGCATGTTGGATATTACTCCATATGGTGTGATCCCCTCATGGAAATCACACCCATTATGTAATGATGTAATGGGGAAATTGGGGCTAATGTAAGCTTCTCTGGTCATGGAGGTCATGACCTCACTCCTCAAGTGCTATGCCCCCAGTTGGGGGATGGGGCCACCCACTCATCTCCAAATTCTTAACCCAGAAGGACTCCTGTCTAAAGGAAATACAGGGACAAAGTGTGGAGCAGAGACTTAAGGAAAGGTCATCCAGAGACTGTCCCACCTTGGGATCTATCCCATACACAGACACCAAACCCAGACACTATTGCAGATGCCAAGAAGTGCTTGCTGACTGGATCCTGTTATAACTATCTCCCAATAGACCCTGCCAGAGCTTGACAAATACAGAAGTGAATGCTTGCAGCCAACCATTGAACTTAGTACAGGGTCTCCAATAGAGGAGTTAGAGAAAAGACTGAAGGAGGTGAAGGGTTGCAACCCCATAGGAAGAACAACATCAACCAGTCAGACACCTCAGAGCTCCCAAGAACTGAACCACCAACCAAAGAGTACACATGGAGGGACCCGTGACTTCAGCAGCATATGTAGCAGAGGATGGCATTATCTAGCATCAATAGGAGGAGAAGCCCTTCATCCTGTGAAGGCTTGATTACCCATTGTAGGGGAATGCCAGGAGGGTGAGGTGGGTGTGGGTGGGCAGGAATGGGAGCATCCTCATAGAAGCAGGGGAAGGTGATATGGGAGAGGAGGTTCCAGAGGAGAAACCAGGAAAGCGGATGAACAGTTGAAATATAAATACATAAAATATCCAATAAAAAAATTTAAAAAATAGTTAAATATGATGACTGACATTTCCAAGTGTTGGCAAAACTATAGAGGATACTGGAAGTTGATGCAAGACTGGTCACTGACCATATATTCTACTTTGATGTCTGTTTCTATGATAGAAACCATGACCATGATCCACTTGGGAAAGAAAAGTTTGTCTTTCATTTCCCGGTTACAATAGTCCATTTTGGAGGGAAGTTGGGGTAGGAACTGAAACAGAAATCTTCCAGACATGCTGTTTACTGGTTCGATTTTCATGGTTGGCTTAGCTTTCTTTTTTATACAACCAAGGACCACCTGTTCAGGAGTGGTATTAATCATAGGCTTTTGGGCCATCTGTTATCATTCAAGACAACTCCCCCAGACATGGCCATAGGCAAGTCTGAGCTGAGCAGTTTCTCAAGTGAAAGTTCCTCTTCCCAAGTGCCTCTTAGTTACGGTGAGTTGACAAGAAAACTGACCAGGACACTCCTTAATTTGGAAAGCTCAGAAGACTTAGCAGCCTTGGGATAGAGAAGTCCATCTAAATTGGTTTCCAGTATGTTTCTGCTTCTGTGGCTTAGTTGCTTCCTCTTTTGATCAATGGAAGCAACAGCTGAGGAGGAACAAGACATGTTCAAAAGAAAGGCTAAAACCCACCAAGTACACATATAAAGATGAATAAAGACTTTCTGAGAGGAACATCCTCTCAGTCCTTTCCTATTTACTTTATCCCTCCTGCTCCAAACTTCATTTACATTTCTTTTCTGGCTCAAAGGATCTAATGGAGAACATAACTCAAAGCATAACAATATGTATAATAAAAAGTTGTGGCGTGTTTACCGTAAGAATTTTGCCATTCACAAGCAAACCAAAGAACAGGAGGTGATTTCACAGGGTTGTTAAACATACAATTCTAGAATTGGATACAATACTTTCCTTGTGTTCGTTTGTGTCCAAGGCCCCATGAGGCTTTAATTTCCCTGCCCTTAGTACACTGGACATTGTGTGCAGCTGTTGGTGTAGCTCTGCCTTAAGGCACTTGCCCAGAATGATCAAGACTCTAGGTTTTGTTCCTGGAATCATCCATAAAAATCTGTCTCATAAACATTTTTAAGGAATAAGATACAATCTATATACAGTTTAAGAACTGTGTCTTGTGGGTCACCAAGATAGTTCAATAGGACTTAAACACAGGCTCAAAAACCTGAGTTCAATCCCAGGGACCCAAAAGACAGCAGGAGTGAACCAACTATGGAGAGTTGACTTCTGATCTCTGTGTGCTTGCTCAAACAGTACTGCATTCATTCAAAGTGTTAATAAATGGTTCCTAACAATAACCTCTATGAAATACTTGTGAATTGCTGAACTCTTGAAAGCCCAAGGGACTTTTAAATCCACCCAAACAGATTATGATCAATTTTATGTATTTTCTTATCAATAAGGATCAATAAAATTGGGATACCTTCTACTTCAAACATACTTAGCTTAGCAGAATCTTTCATTAGCTTGTGCTATGCCAGAACCTTTTGTTTTGCCTGTTTGTTCTAATTATTTTTCAAGTGGGTTTCATTCCAGCATTCACTGTGGTCAGAAATCAGGCTGATGACCTGGAGAAAAATTATGAGAAGTCTTTAAAAAGGGTTCAGGAGCTTCATGGTGGTGGTGGACACCTTTAATCCCAGTACTTGGGAGGCAGAGGCAGGCAGATCTCTGTGAATTTGAGTCCAGCCTGGTCTACAGAGTAAGTTCTAGAATAGCCAAGGCTACATAGAGAAACCCTGTCTCAAAAAGCCAATAAACAAACAAACAAAAATCACCTTTGTTTTCAATAGCTTCTGCAAGCTATAGGTGCAGTAGGTGAACCCACTAAGTTGGAGGATAGTTACAGGAGAGAAAGTGTTTCTGTGACCTCACCAACCACATTGTGGATTATAGAGAAAGAAATGTCATACCAGACAGCAATTTTAATGTGAGATACTGTGCCTGACTTAATTCACCAGTCCACTGCATGTTATGTTAGTAGAGAAGTAAAAAATCTCTTCTTACAATTCAGAGAGAAGATGTCCACAAATCACCACATCCTAGATGAGCTCCTTCTAGTTGGCAGGCACTCTTTAATGCTTTAAAAGTTTAATACTCTCCCGAGAGGAGTTAAATGCAGTTTTAAGTGCCTCTTGTTGTACATTCTGGGAAAGTACAGAAGACTGGGAACGTTAAGGTCATGGCGCATTGTTATTGAAAATGAATCCCAGTTTGTCTCCACTTCACAGGCTTCATATATTTTTCATAAAATAGGCCCATCTATATTTTAAGATTTATGATCTTACATTTTCGTTTTGCCCTTTTCTAGTGTGTTGGCTGGCTTTTATTTCTTCCTTTCAAGACTTTGCCCAAGTTTTTATTTTCTAAGGTTTTAGCAAACTGGGGGCATGAATTAGTGAAAAATAAAAGTGGAGAAGGAGGTAGGTATGGAAGTATTATGGCTGAGGACAAATGGCAGAGGAAGAGCTTGGAGCGAAGCTGAGAAGGGAACAAAAGTTAGGGGTGGTGCGAATTTTCTTCCACGGTGAGAAAAGATCTAATTTTTCTATGAGTTTCTCTGGGTTTGGCTAACCCAGATTTGTGTGGTTGTTCACTTACAAATAAGGAGTTTGAAATGGATTTGCTTTCATTCTTTCCTATCCAGAAAAAGCTGGCAACAGCTACTTAGCACAATAATAAGTTACTGAATGCCTACAATGTGCTTTAGGTTGTAGCAAAAACATAAGGGGCACACTCTTCCAGAATCACTTTTGATCCATCTCTGCCTGTTGGTGGTGACACTGCCCTTCACTGGCTCTTGGAAGATTGTCTGTCACTTCAGATGGCTTTCTTTGTCATGGCTTTTGTTCCTTAGTCCCAAATGGAGAAATAAGAGAAGGTTCCTCATCTTTTAGACCCTCAGCGGCAGTCTGCAGACATAATGGGCAACATAAAATCTATCAGTTTCCAAAAAGGCACATGTGGAGGTTTGAGTGAGGATTTCCCCATAGGCTATGACATCTGAGCATCTCATTACTAGCTGGTGAGGTGGCATGTAAGCTTAGGAGGTGTGGCTGTATTGAAGAAAGTAGATCACAGGGGGTGGGCTTTGAGGTTTCAAAGCCTCTTGTCACTTACAGTCCCATAGCTCTATTCTCCCTGGGAACTCACAAGATGTGGACTCTTAGCTCCCAGATCCAGCTAACACTGCTCACAGCCATGCTTGCTTGTATGACAGACCCATATCCCTATGAATCTGCAAACCAAATAAACCCTCCCTTCTGTAAGTTGTGTTGGTCATGGTCAATGATAGAAAAGTAGCAACTTCAGCATAATAGAGATTTTATATTTTCTTACTTACCTTCATCTGCCATTTTAATCCAGACAACACTATTGTGCTTTGTTTTCTGGCTTGGATTCTCCTAGTTAATAAAGTGTTCCTCTTCCATCTGGTTATCCTCAAAGATGAGTATTTGTTTCCATGGATGCCAACCAGCCTTACAGATGGACCTAACTTGAGCCCCGCATGTTCTGTGTTCGATGAGGGCTGTGTGTTATCAGGATAGCTATGAATGTGGCCTAACCCAGAATCATAAACATACTTAAAGAATGAGGACCTTTTTTCTCCATCTGTTTAAAACTCAATTGTATAGTTCTTCAGCATGAGTTTTGCAAATGATAGCACTATGTAGCAATGTCAAAAGGTTGAGCATGCCTGCAGGGTAGAAAAGTGGATAGCAGAAACAGGTAGGCACAGAGCAGTCAGATACAGTTGATGTCAGATGTCCACTTAACCAGACATTCTGTTTAAATTTGTCTTCCTTCCTTCCTTCTTTCCTCCCTCCCTCCCTCCCCCTCTCTCTCCATTCTGTTCTTTCTTTCTTTCTCTTTCTTTTTCTCTCTTTCATTCTCCCTTCCTCCCTTCTTCTCCCTCCCTTCCTCCCTCCCTCTGTCTTTATCTATCAACTATAATCTGTATGCATGTATTATATGTATGCTTGTGTTCACACGTATGGAAGAGAGCACATATAGAGGTCAGAGAATATCTTGTAGGAATCATTTTCCTCTCTCCACAATGTGATTTTCAGGGTTTGAACTCAGAATATCAGACCTGGATGCAAGTGACTTTACTTGCTGAGCCATCTCGCCTGTCAATGACTTCCTGTTTCTTCTTCACTCTCAAAGTCTAGGGAACATCCCACCTTTCCTATCTTGTATTCAGTCTAGGCCACTGGTCAGGCATTTCTCTCATAAAGGGAGTTTCATCTGCTTTAGGTAAGGTGGGGTTTGGATTTATGGTGTATAAAGGGTGACACCAGTGCTGAGTTGCTCTGGACAAAGACTAAAAATCCTCAGATTATTCTGCCATGCTTATAAGTAACATGAAGTGTTCTCTCTGAGAGCTATTGGAGTCAGTCTTATGGATGTTGTTACACTATCATCACAGTACGTCTTACTGTCTTAAGTAATCTATATGAGGTACAGATAAGTTTTGCCCATTTTTTTATTATTAAATAAGTTTTGAAGAGATAGAAGACCTTTCCAAAGCAATGCTATTTAAGAGGAAGATGGCCCAGTTGATGATTGATGCATCGGGGGGAGTGGAGGCAGTCCACCAGTAGGACATCTTGGTATAGGAAAGTAGTCTGAGCAAGCCATGAGAAGAAGGCAATTAGTAGCATTCATCTATAGACTCTGCTTCGGTACCTGTCATGAACTCCTTCCTTAGACTCCTTCCATAATAGTCTGTAACTGGTGAGATGTAATAGACCATTTCCTCCCCCTCCAAAACAAGCAAACAAACAACAAATCCAACATCCCCCAAACCAAAATCTTTCCTCTCTTTCCAGGTAAATAGCATTTCTCACTTTCTTATACTCCCATTCTTTAAATGCATAAATGCTATGATTCATTCAATACCAATCAATTGAAAGAGATTCAATGATTTTCCAGTATTTGTAATTTTATACTTTTGTAAATGTAAAAATATTCTGCTCTGTATGACTCTGCTCAAAATTATTTCAGATTTACAAATGACCCTTTCTTATACTATTGTTAGAGATGAACAGCACAGAAAGAGCAATTTATCAAGGAAGGAAGATTAGCAAATGGTTTAGACATCTAAGAACAAGGCATTTGCATCTGTTTCTTATCTAGTGAAGGTCTTCTGTCTACACAGCACTGGAAGGGCATGGAGAGACACAGCAAGGAAGGCAGGGTTTTTTTTTTTTTTCTTAATATCACTCTCATGGTAACTCAGTAATCCAGTAATCTGTTAATACACAAACTGATTAGCCTACTTAAAGGGGCAGAGTCCTCATGACCCAATCAAGTCTTTACAGCTCCATCTGACCCTACCTCTAAGTATTTTCCAATACACATTTAAGTTTAGTATGAGTTTTGCTAGAGACAGGGAAATCACATACCTTTATACTCAAAATAAATACATGTGATCAACTTTCTGAATTCTATGCTTCTTGTGGTCAAATAAAATGATTTTGTTCACCTTTGTATTCACAGTGCTTAGACGTGTCTCTTGCTTAGAAGGCAGCACATGATTGTTACATAGTAGGTAAACAGCTAAATGGTTTCATTACTGATAAAGTATACTAGTTGTCTAGATATCTGAAGTGAAATAAAATCTCAGTAGTAATTGGTAGGCATTTGCCACATTAGCACTAGAAACTCAGAAGTTGAGGTCTTCATAGTCACTTAGTTGTCTTAGGTGTTTTCTTCTAATTTGCTACATAAAATAGCTGAATAAAGTAGAGGAAGGAAAGTTTATTTGTATTCATATTTCCCAGTTCATCATGATGGAAAGATGATGGCATTGGGAGATTAAAACATTGCACATTGCATCTATAGTCAAAGCAGTGGGTGTTGAATTCCAATGATAACTTGATATCTTTCTCTGTCTCTCTGTCTCTCTGTCTCTCTCTCTGTCTCTCTCTCTCTCTCTGTCTGTCTCTCACTCTCTTTCCCTCTCCCATTTAGTCAGATCCCAGTTTAGGGGTAGGGATGGTACCTCCTACAGTTCATGTAGGTTTTTCCACTTTAATGAACCTATTCTAGATAGCCCCTTTCAGTCTAATCTAACCTACATAATCCCTCCCATGTGTGCCCATAGTCTTGTCTCCTAAATGATCCCAGATCCCATGAGGCTGGCATTTAGAATCAACAAATATATCCCACTAGCCAATGGCTGAAGATAGGTTTGGTGTCTGCACTGGGTTATGAGGCCAGTGGCAATAGAAGAGGAAGTTGCACATAACCTCAATCTGGCTATGGCATAGTAGTTAGATGCAGGAGTGGTAGCCTCTTTTTTTAAAATGGAAATATTTTTCTGTAAATATTAAAATGTAGTGAAATGGTTATACATTTGGAGATATATTTTACTGGATGCACATTAGCACAAGAGGAGCAATTGGATAAGACTGAGTGGATAAAGATAAAAGGCTATGTGGGAGACAGGTGTCAGGTCCGCACAAGAAGATTGGTCAAGGTAAAACATGGGCAAACATCATTTTGCATGGTCTTCTTATTCATTTATTTAAAACTGATAGCAGGAGGCCTGGTTCTAAGAGAATGCAAAGATTATTGAAATGTAATGCATTCTGGACAGTACTGCGCATTTTTTTCTTGCAACCCAAACCAAGATAAGGGTATTCAAATTTAAACCAAGATAAGGGTATTCAAATTTCTGAATGAATCTTAAAAAGTACATTCTATGCTACATCTGAGAGAGCACATTCTCTTTTGAGATCCCCAAAGAATTTTTTTTTTGTTTTTTTTGTTTTTTTTGAGACAGGGTTTCTCTGTTTAGCCCTGGCTGTCCTGGAACTCTGTAGACCAGGCTAGCCTCGAACTCAGAAATCCACCTGCCTCTGCCTCCTGAGTGCTGGGATTAAAGGCATGCACCACCACTGCCCAACAATCCCCAAAGAATTAACTGTGCTTCTACCTTGTAATTACATGGAGACCAATGAGGGTTACTGAATATTTTCAAGATATGGTGTTCTTTTGCTTGTTATTTTCCCTGTATAATTTTTGAATGATTTTAATGGTATGTTTCTCTATGAGGAACAAGAAGAAATAAAATGTCCAAAATTTTAAAGAAAAAAAAAAGATAGAAAGAAATTTAATGAAATTGTTTCCTTGAATTGTACTTTGCATGATAATTTGAGATTTCTTTTCTTTTTCTTTAAGACAAATTTAATACAGAAAAAGTGAACCCCAGGAGAGTGCTCCAAGCTTCAGCTCTTGTCTGAGGTAAGTGGTGTTTCATTAATTTTCTGTGAAATCTCCTTAGGTGACAGTATAATTATAATATTATACAGCTTAGCTAGATGGCTTCAAATGATCTGCCACTGTGACCCCAGAAAGGAAGGGTCATGCAGGGTACAAGGAGGCTTCAAGATTTCATTTTGAAAACTAAGTACGCTTGGCAGGGACAAAACTGCTAATGGGTTTCTGTATTTGAGGTGACTCCCATTGCTCACTAGCTACCTCACAGCTCAGTGCAATGACTCGAATTCTTTAAGATGCCAGTCAACATCTGTTTCTTCTTTCTCTTGCCTTGGGTGAGTGCATAGGAAAGTGTACTGACTGAGAAGTATTGCAGGAAAGGAAGATTAATTACTTCATGCTTCAGCATGAAGATAAAGGTAGTGCTGCCCCTCAGAATAATATGGAAGCTGCTCAGTGGGGTGGGGCAAATGGCTGAAACATTTGACTGCTGAAAAGCAGCTTTCTTTCTTTAGTCTCTGAGAACACATTAGCATTCATAACTTTTCACAAGGCATTAATTGGCTCTTTCAGTAGCAGGTTTTTGAATTTATCACCATCCATCGATTTCCTTGCAGAGTGGGTTGCCTGTTGCTTTTAATAGAGGTTATAGCTAAAAAGAACCAGTAGTGTCAGATCTAATATCAGCAGGATAAGGAACCAGATTGCTTATTCTATGGTATCTGTAGACCTTGGCTCAGTAACAGAGTTCAATTTTCACTCACCTTGGTATGGCACAGAGAAAAGGAGAAGTCAATCAGAGTCCAGGATTGGCACACCAGAATTTGGATTTTGTTTTTTCTCGTTTAGTACTTTTTAAAAAACTCCCAAAGTGGTAAGACAACACAAGTAAATTGAATGGAGAAAAACAGTTCAAACGATTCATATAGCATTAGGGTTCAGAGTTCACAAAATGCTTTGTGGCCTGCTTATGTGTTTGATCAGTGGTACTAAAGGATATTAGATATTATCAGAGAATCTTCCTGATGGAAAGCTGGGCTGAGTATAAATGTATGGGAGCTCACGTGCTGAATGACTTTGAATATGGAATCTATGGGCAATCATTTATTCAGAGAATGAGGTCTGTGGTTGGTTTAGGTAAAGGCTGAGATGTGATGACCCCGAGTGATTTTCACCCCTTTGATTCAGTTTCTCATGTTGTCATTCCCCAACCATAACATTATTTTTATTGCTCTTCATGACTGTGATTGTACTACCATGATGAATTGTAATGTGAATATCTGCTATTCAGGATATCTAATATGTGACCCCCAAAGGAGTTGTTACCCACAGGTTGGGAACCATTGGTATTGCATCTGGAAAGAAAAGAAATGAGTCAGTACTTTTCTTCTTGGTGAGATTACAGATTTTCCTATTTAATTATTTATTTATTTATTTATTTATTTATTTATTTATTATTTTTAAGAATTAGGGAGTGAACACAAGACCTTGCATGTACCTCTCAAGCAATCTAGCACTGAGTATATCCTCAAGACTGGCTTCTCTTTTAAAGATAATAAGTAGCTTGGATAAACTTCCAAGAATGCACATATTTTGGGAGATTTCAAATTGCTCACATGTTAATCTTTGTATCAACATATTCAAAGTTAGTGAAGAATTTAACTATCACATCTACTTAGGATGAGGGATATTTGGTAGAAAAAGAATACTCCTATATAGTTTTTAATTCTGAGCATTTAAATGTGAAAGAAATGTCATGTAAAGTGTTGCTTAGGCAAGGAACAACAATCAAACCTGTTCCAATGTTTCTGGAAGATTATCAACCTCAAAATATGAAGTTCTTTCTGAAACAGAATTATCCTTGACCCTTGTGGGTTGGCATGAGGCCAATTTTAGTGGAGTGATAGCATTAATAGTTTTAAAAGTCAGCTTCAGTACATTCAATTTTGCACAAAACGCAAGTAAGCTAAGTATAAAATTAGCCAGTAAAATATGAATTTTGTACCCTTTTTTGGATGAAGGGGTTAGTGATCCTTTTTTTTTCCTTTATTTTTTTTCTAATTCTTTACAGCCAAGCAAAAATGGAATTTAAAGAATATAGATAATTTTGGGAAGAATAACTGTTAAATGTATGCATCTAGATTTTCAAGTTAGACATAAAATTCCAAAATGTAGGTGGCTTAGGTTACATACATCCCATTGCATTGCAAGTATTTTTTTTAAGAAATGAATTTTGGTAAATGACCAAATAATAGAAAGACAAACACATACATCAATGATATATTCAACATCTTCCTTTCTTCTTGTTTGTTATAAAGATAATGACTTTTCCATTCAGTCATCAAAGAAAACCGTCAGTATATATGTTTGTGACAAAATCCTTAGTGTTTAAGACAGAAACAATACTCAATTTTAAGACTAATGTAAGGAGAGTAAAGAGTTTGGAATATTTGAAAAATAATTCAGCTGTAAAGATGATTTCTGTACATATAAGACTATATAATGCACAACATTTGTATATGGTGGGCTTAAATTCTGGCTGGCAAGTGGACTATTCTAGTTGATGTGACTGTTAAATAGTTTGACTATCATGTATAAAACAGAATATGAAAAACATGGATGTAAGGTTATTTGAACTGATTTTAATATAAAATATAACATAAAGTTGACTACTTAAATGTAAAATTGTCATGATTTCACAAGAGAATACTTGAGACAGAATAATCTCTACTGGCACTAGTTTTTTTAAATTAAATGTTTTAATTAAAACATTTTAAATTAATGTGTGTGTGTGTGTGTTGTGTGTGTGTGTTATTAAAATTTTAAATTACAATGTTAAGTTAGCATACTTTTATTGTAATATCCTCCAATATAATCTGTACTCATTCATTTCCCTTCCATGTTCCACAATGTCTCCTCTTCCTCATTTCCCACAAGCTGTTCTCTCCAGCTGGTTTCTTTTCTTGTCCCAGTTAGTGAGCCTTCTGCTTCTTAGACATGTATTCTGTTACTCTATTTCCCACCTTCCTTAATCTATCTCTTACTCTTTCTCATTCTCTCATGACCTCCCCTCTTGTTTTGTGACCTGAACACACACACACACCCCTACACATCTATGTTACACATGTGCCATCATTTGTTGATGTGCATCTAGGATAATTCCATTTCCTGACTATCATGAATAGTGTGGAATGAATGTGGATGTGTTAGTCTATCTGTGATATGTTGCCTTATAGTCAGAGTATTTAAAAATAAGTGTGCCTAAATCATATAGTTGTTCTTTATGTTTATTTATAGAAAATTCTCTACATGGATTTCCGTATTGGCTGCACCAGTTTGCACTCCCACTGACAGTAAATAAGGATGCCTTCTCCATATCCTTGCTAGCATTCCTTGTCATTTGTTCACTTGATAATAGTCATTCTGGCTGGGGAGGTAGAAACTATAATTTGTTTTAATTTATATCTCTCTTATTGCTAAGAATATTGAACACTTTAAAAGATGTTTTTGACCACTTGTATTTATTCTTCTGAGAACTTTGGTTCTTTAACCTATATCTTGAAAGGCTATTTTTTATTGTTGTTGCTTACTTTGGCTATTTTTAATGTACACTCAGTATTAGTTCCCTGTCATATGTGCAGACAGCAAAATGTTCCCTTTCTTTAAGCTGTTCTATTCTGCTTTTTTGTTGCCTTTGTTGTGCCTAAGTTGTTCAATGTCATGCAACCCCTTCCTTTTATCAGTTCTTAATTATTTCTTGTCCTCTATGAAAATCCCTGATTATATCCAAAAGTATTTTTTGCATGTCTTCTCTAATGGTTTCACAGTTACGGATAGTACATTAAAGTCTTAGGAACTGGTTATTGTGCAGCATGAGAGATAGTGATCTGGTTTCATTCTTCTACTTGGGAACATCCCCCTTTCCCAACTCCACTGTGCTGAGGAGTGCACACAATTGCCTTGTACCCACTATAATCTCTCTATCTCTAAATGCTTCTCTGTAGAGTGACCTGACTCAGTTATAAGAACATGGACTATACTTGGATAGTTTTGTCATTGTGCGCTACTTTAGGCTTTATCTTCTCTGTGATGGGAAAGGACAAGAAAAATTTAAATCATACATGAAGAGCATGTCTCAATGAGTGGTCATTATTCTTTGTACTTGCAAAGATGATTGGTTATTGTACTGTGTAGTAGGGGTGATCACAAAGAGAGAGAGAGAGAGAGAGAGAGAGAGAGAGAGAGAGAGAACACCATCCAGTCATGCAGAGGCAATACAGAAGATAGAAACGCATGTTTTGCAGCTTTACAAAAATGTTGAGTACAGAAACACAATTTATGAATGCTCAAAGTCATAGGAAATGAGGAGGAAAAAATCTGAAAGACAGGACACTGGTTGCATAATATGTCACTGGAAAATGGCATGATAAGAGCAACAGATATGGGAACCGAAGCCCTAGTAATTTCTAGATTTGTGTTATCACACTCACCCCCCTTCACCCCATGTGTGTGTGCTTAAACAATCCACCAAGTCCTAGATGAAGTATTTAGGTGTATAAGCTTTCAAATGTGTGATAATTAGTCTTTTAATTGACTACCTGATGAATGACAAATCACCTGATCACATAGAACTTAAGGTAATGATTTATTTAGTCTTGATTCCAAATGAAGTAGCCAGTGGGAAGTTTCTGGAAATCTGTTGGCCTTGGAACGGCTCTCTTGTGTGTCTGTAGTCAACTGTGAATTTGCCAGGTGGCTTCACTGGTACCATTTGGGCTCTTTTTCATGTACATTAGGCCCCCAGCTGAGACATCTGTGCCAATTTACTGGCCTATGCATGTTTCATCCTAAGGAGCTAAACTAGTTGTTTCCTGTTCTTTTTATAATGTAAAAATGTAAACTAGTTGTACCCTGTTCCTTTCCTTTCTTCATTCTCATTTACTCCTCCTGTCTCTCTTTAAAATCCATGCCCTCATTTTTATTAATTGTTGTTATATGTATATATGAGTACGTGTTTACATATATATTCCTAAATAATCCTAAATTAGTACACACACACACACACACACACACACACACTCACACACACATATGGACAAGGATTACCATTTGGTATTTTGTTATTGGATAACCAATTGATGTGATCTTCCCCAGGAAAGACTTTCTCCTGCTTTTAGCATTACTTAGTTGCCAGTAGTTTTTTGTATGGGTGCAAGTCCTTGTGATGTTTTCCCCCTTACTGCTTTGGCATGTTTTATTATTTTAATCTGTTTTTGTTGTCCTTTTTCATCTTAGGTTCAGGCAGTCATGTTGGTGAGAGTTTATAGGTGTAACTTCTGAGGTTACTAGGAGACACAATCTCACAGCAAACTCCCTGATCCTCTGGCTCTTCTAATCGTTCGGCCTTCTCTTATGCCATGTTTCCTGAGCCTTAAATGTGGGAATTGTATTGTAGATTGGGACAGGGCTGTAGAACTTTGTATATTATTGGTTGTATTTTTCTGTAATGAACTGTGTCTGTTGCAAAGAGAGGTTTCCTTGATTAGGAATGAGGACTATATTTTTCTGGGGGTATAAAGATAATCATTTAAAATGTAGTTAGGGATTACATTGTTTTAGTAAAGTGGTGCTTATAGATTCTATTCCAATAGGCATGGTTTCACCAGTCTTGTGTAGTTGGCTAGATTTCTAGTACTAGACATGGTTTCCCTCTTGTTGATCAGACCTTAAGTCAAATTAGAGAGCTGTTGGTTACTACCAAAGTATTCATGCCACTACTCTACCCTTAGGGCTATGTGGTGCCTTGTTAGCTGTTGGTTATTATTAACAAGTGATACAACTAGGTATGACTGTTGCTTGCTTCCCTCCTTTGGGAACGTGCATGGTGTATTCTAGAAACATGAAAGGTAGTTTTAAGGGGGAAATCATTCAGGTCGGTGCTAGCTCAGATGTCTCTGTGTGAAGTCCATGGTGTCTTCAGCAATAGGGACTTACCTTCCACCTCCAGGAGCAAGCAAGGGAAATAGCAATAGCCTTGTAGTGTTTTAGAAAATCTCTTGTACAATGCTGGACAACAGCTCAAAGGAGGGCTTCTCATGTCTGGTGTTGCTATTTTTTGTGAAATTGTCCTTGGCTCTTGAGAAATCGTCAGCCTAGAAGAGAAGTCTTTATTTAAGGTATATATGTATATTTCTACAGACTTATCTTTAGTACAAGATGTTTAAAAGGTAGATATCCTTATTACTTTTTCAGCTATCCTTTCTCTTATTTTACTTCTCCCTTATCTATCTCCTCTCTTCATCCTAGTTCAAGCCCCATCTCTGGCTCTTACCCCATTTTCGTGATCAGATCATTTGTACCTTGCTATATAATACCAGTCTTGATGGAAAAGATAACAGACAAGTCAAGGGCCTTTACCTCCTCTGCTTTGTCACTGGACTAAGACACAGTGGCATTTGATTCCTTTTTAAAAAATAGTTACTTAAGCTATATATTTTTAATGTGTTTGGTTTTTTTTGTTTTTTTGTTTTTTTGTTCTTTTAAATCACATGAGCAGAGCTAGCCAGCTGAACATGAGCCACTCTCAAAGCTGGGTTGTATATGAGGACTGGACCAGCTCAGTTCAATCAAATTTGAGTTCCTAGTGTTTTTCAGGCCCAAAGAAACATGTGAACAAACCCCAGCTGTGTCCTCAGAAGGAATTGCTTCCTTCCATGATCTTTCTTCACATCTGAGAAAAAAATTTTTTAAGAAAAATGATTGTATTCTAAAACAGGAAATTTTCCACCAAAATTGGGATTATTTTTATAACCTTGATTATCTAAATATGAACAATTCATATTAACTTCTTCACATATTTCATTAATTAAAAAATTCATGAGAAAATGATCTTGGGAATTTCTTCCCTTGACCACACTATTTCAATGTGGTTTCTTGCTCCCCAGCCTGAACCCCACCCCCATCCCTGGCTCTCTCCCTCACCCTCCATTCTGCTATTGAGCCTTAGTTCTCTCCTTCCTTCCTGCAGGCTGGCTGTTGACCCCATTGCTCTCAGCAAGTCTCTAGATTTCATTTCTTATGGATAGGTTTTTCTGTCTGTCTTGAATGCCCACTGAAAGAGTAGTAGAGGACCACAGGCTTTGATGTTAGGTTATCCCAGGATTTACCTTTGTTCTACTTCTTCTGCTTGTTCAATCTTTTCATACTTGTTCCAAATCTATGTGATCCCAAGATCTCCTTCCCTAAGCCTAACAATCCCCTACCCTGAACAGAGAGGATAATAACCCAAGGTGGACTTAGGATGTGCCAGGTCCTGTCCTACATGCAGGCCATATCCTCTTCAATCAAGCCTCGCAAAAAATTCCATTAAACAAAACTAAGCCGCTTTTACCTTGTTACCAATTAGAAAATTGATCTCTGGCAATGTAAATGACTCTGGAAGTTCACACTAATGGAAGCACAGAGCTAAGATTTCCCCCTGGAGCAATGGCTGTGCCCTACCCTGGCAACAGTCCTTTTTAAAATTTCATGGTTTCCACAGTTACTCCAAGATGAAGTACTAACATCTGAAGATTTGGAGCTAGGAGCCTCCAATGAGAGAGAAACTCTGACATTTGTCTTTCTGGATCTGGGTTCCTCTCACTCAATATGACCTCTTCTAGTTCTAGGCATTTACCTGCAACATCAATGATTTCATTTTTATTACAGATGAGTGGTATTCAATAGTGTATATGTACCACATTTTTATTATTCATTGGTTACTTGAAGGGAACTTGGGTTGTTTCCACTTCCTAAAAATTGTGACTACAAGAGGAATGAGTATGGCTGAGCAAATATCTCTTGAGTGTGACATCAATCCTTTGGGCATATGCCACATAGTAGTAGAGTTGATTCATATGGTAGTTTTTCTTTTAGCTTTTTGATAATTCTCCATACTGATTTCCAAAGTGGCCATAGCAGTTTTAAGCTTTCTCCTCAGTGAATTAGGGTTGTCATGTCTCCATACTTCTTCCAGCATTTGAAATCAATTATTCTGTTAATCTTTGTCATTTAGTGTGGACTAAGATAAAATCTGAAAGATGTTTTCACTTGAATTTCCCTAATGTGATGATGAACATTTTTTGAGGCATTTCTTGCTCATTATTTTTCTTCTTTTGAAAACTCACTAGTCAGGTCTCAGTCATTTTTTATGAATGGATCATTTTTTGTTATTGCTGTTGATTTTTTTATTTGTTTTTTGAATTATTTATATATTCCAGATAGCAATCCTTTGTCAGATGTATAGCAAGCAAAGATTCTTTCTAGTTTATGAGCCTTTTCTTCACCAAGTTGATGTTTCTCTTGGAGTTTTGTAGTTTTATGAAGTCTCATGTATCAATTGTTCTTAATTCTTAGGCAAATGGAAGCCTATACAGGAAGTCCTTTCTTATGCCTACATCGTGTAGGACCAGGATAGTCATATTTCTAATGGGAGAAGCAGAAAAGGAAGAAGTAGAAGATAAAGAACATGAACACCCATAAAGACTCAAATATTTAGGCTTATTATACTTAATCTATAAGCTAATCTATATCGAAGAACAAAAAGGTAGCATTTTGCTAGGAGGATATCAAATCTCATGACAATGTGGTAGATACAGTGTAAAGGGGACTATTGTGGACATTTCTGTAGTTTACCACATCTAACAAATAATATTACAGAATCAGAACCAACCAAGGCAAATTGCATGGCTACAAATCAAAAATTCTATTTCAGTGTATCTTCTTCATAGCACTTGTTATTATTTGTTGCCATTTGAGAAATTACATAGATTAGATACTTCTGTAGTTGAATGGACTTTTGAGAATAGATGATGAGAATATATTATGAAGACTTTTAGCTACAGGGAGTGGACTTAACCAAATCCCTGAATTTCTATGCTCTCAAAAGCTTTCATTTCTGTGGGCCAAATCATGCTTCACACCTACTCTCTGAGTTGGAGAGGTCAGAGATAAAACAGTGGACCTGCTTTGAAGAGATATGGACCACTTGTTACTACCTATGCTTCAATAATCCTTGAACAGCCTTACCTATACTTTATTAGACTGTTTTATGGTCTAGGAGATCCCTACCCAGGTGTTCCTGTGTCTGTCTTTCAGGGAAAACATCTTAGTCTGATGATTTTCCTAGCTTTTCCTCCTGCCTGTTCCCCCCAACCTGTCATTTCCATTCACACAAATTTTTTCCTTAATAAATTTCATGCCCATTTAATCCTGTTTGAGCATTCAAAATAGACTTCTCAGAGGACCTGTAATTACATATATTTCCACATATTAAGACTAAAGCTACAAAGCTACCTTGACAAATATGTAGAGACAAATGTAGCTATTTAGCTTCGTGAGTCTCTATTTCTACTGGTGTCTTGGACAGCAGAATAGAGAAAATGTGTGCCTTAAGTGTTCTCATGGGTAGGTGAAGGTGTTTGGCTTCAATCTTGTTTGAGACAAGATAACTTGTTCATATGTTGCATATGCCAGGCTAGCTAGACACTGAGCTTCTGGGAATTCTCCTGTCTCTTCCTTCTATATTGTTTTAGCAGTGCTAGGATACTGGGCATGCATTACTGTGTCTGGCTTTATGTGAATTCTAAGCATTTGAACTTGCACCTTGCAGTCTTGTACTGCAACTACTTTACTGAGCCATCTTCCTGACCCTTTCCTGTTCAGTTTTTGATTGACATTTCTTGTAAGATATCAGGAAGTTAATGAGTGTGTCTTCTTTCCCATAATTATGTCCCAAATACTTTACAACAGCTAGGGTCTTGTGTTTTTCCCTCCCCCTGTGATGTGCACTGTGCACGCATGTGTTATTGTTATTGTCTTACTGCTGACAATTACGTGGAACTGATGTGACAGCTGTGTAATTCACCAAACTGTTGGCAGACCTTAACAGTCCAATAAAGCAATACTGCCTAATTGGACTTGTTCATAAAACCCCGAGGGAGATTGTTGAAAAATTGGCTGTGATTGATTGAAACAAGAGAGAATACTTGCCCTGTTGAATAGTGGTCCTGGCTACTTTTAACTTATTGTCATAAATGTTTAGCTACGATTGAAGTTTATTACCGTGCTCATAGGTATTGTGCACACATGTCCCTATTAAACTCTGGGTATTTCAGTATCACTTGGTGAGCACAAAATCATTTGCTAGCTAATCATATTCCTCTTTAGACATTAGTATTTCTATCATACAAGAGGAAAGAAGTCTTCTCGAGGGAAGCAAAGAGGAGATGATTCTGGGCATTCCTTACATTGGAATGTTTTTGGTAAATGTTAAATTGAGATTTAATTCCTATGGCATGTCACTCAGTCATTTGAAGACTATCATTCTGCTGATTTTAGTTTACTTGTGGAGCCTGTAATTATGCCCACAATAAAGTTTAGAATAGGTTAAACATCAAAAAGAGAAGCCCCACCCTTTAGGGCTTATTCTCGAAGCCTCATCTCTTTATTCTCATGTCTCTAGGCAACCACAGATCTGCCATGTGTCTGGTTATTCTAAACATTTTACAAATATGGAACTGGACAGTGCTTCTTTAGGATTGGTGCATTCTGCAGCATGCTGTTTTTAATGTCGTGGCTACAGCTTGTACAACAGTACTCCATTTCTCTTTATTAGTGAACGACACTTTGTCGTCTTGGTATAACACACTTAATTTTCTATTAACTCATGTGTAGAACTTCATATTATTTCTGCTTTCCACCTTTGATGTGCAGTACCTTGAGCCCTCATTTATAAGTTGTCAGTGGATGGGTTTTATATTTTACTTATGTGTATTCTCTTGGTATAATTGCTGGGTCATGACTTAACTTTAGTCTATCCTGGAATTGCCAGATTGTCTTCCACCATAGCTGTACAATTGCCATAGCCCTTGACTTCTGGATGGCAAATGGCACCTGATAGGGAAATCACTAAGTCACAGGGTCAGGCTTCACCCTCCTCCTATTTACCACTCAGGTTAGCATCTGGTAAGGGCAAAGTTAAAGGTGAGAGTGGTGGATTAAATACCCAACATAGTGACTCATATATGTAGAGTAGAATTGGGAATTTTAGTGTGAAGAGTTGGTTACCAGTCAGCATCTGACCCACCATGCTCTGGGATATGGAAACTGATCTTTTGGCATTTTGAGCAGTTGAAACTCTCATTTTTCAGTGAAGCCAGTGGGACTAACCAGGTGTAAATTGGATGAATGATTTCTTAAGCACCATTCAGATTCATGCACTTTTAACACTGATAATATATATATATATATATTTTAAAAAATGGCCATGTAAAACAAAATGACTTTCTGACAAGGAACATTTTCAAAACCCTTTTTCTGCAATTCATAATCAAAAGGCACTTGTGTACCTGTGACTGAAACTCACGTTTCTTTCGAGAAAGTCATTTGTATTACAACTGACCATCCCCACCTGGGGCAAGGTCCTTTCTAAAAATGCTTCTTAAGACAGAACATATGACATAGCTTTATACATGAACCCAATTTGAGCAGTCACACTGATGTTTCTAACTTACCCTGAAGCTCCATGGTAGATACTGCATTTACATTCTTCTTGGGCTCAGAATGTTCTTCACATCCATTCATAACTCATCAGAGAGTCGTTTCTTTCTAAGACAGATTTCAGCAATAACTACATTTTAGTAAAGCATCATAAAGAAAATGAAAACTTAGTTTCCCAGAATTTACTTCCCCCTCCCTTTTTATGGCCATTTTTATACGATGACCCTTAGAGAATGGTCATAGATGTTCCTAATGAGAATAGCTTGAGACTGTGATGTTAGCAATTGAGCAGGTTTGTAAAACTATACTTATCTATTTTTATTGTTTTGTCCCTGTTTCTACTAGAGGTAATAAGAAAGAACAGATTTGAATGTCTCATTTTACATTAACTGGGTAGCTGAAAACTTACAGACAGACAAAAGGGATATCCGATTGCTTCTGATTGTAACTTACACCTTTATTTACGGGCAGGAAGCTGCTCTGGGAGACTGAAGAAGTGAAGAGGCATTTTGTTCAGCTACATTTTTCATAGGCTAATGGATGGTTTTTTATACCCCACCCTGTAATGTACTTGCTAATGTTATATCTGATCTTTCTAGGATTCCATTTGACACCTGGAATTGAAAATAAGGTAATAATAAGCCCAGGGCTTGGTAAGATTGTTTCGTTTCAATTTTTTGCTATTTCATGAGCACATTGAGAATATGTTCTTGATCAAGAGCCAGAGTTACATTTCCTATATTTGTATGAGAATTTGAGCCTAACAGCTCTTCAGTAGTCCAATTCTCAAATGTGTGTGCGTGCAGAAGCATAGGAGGCTTCAGGGGAAATGTGTCTGCTGTATCTACTTTTTAAAAGATGATGAAATGACTTTGCTGCATCTATTCCTTGGAAGGTGAGGAAACGCCATTAGCATCTGTCACCTTGAGCTGGATGTTCAGAGTTCCAAATGAATGAGGAAACTCAGTGAGCACCACAATTATGCAGATAAGTTAATGTTCTCCCGATCTCTAACTGACAACAATATATTTTCTTTTGCTGAGTCAGAAAAATAGGGCAATGAGAATTTCAACACCAATGCGAATTACTGAGCAATTTAATTCCTTGTTCTAAAAATCATACAAGATTGGGTCACTGAAAAGAATGATTTATCAATTCCTTCTACCTAGAAATTTCCATATCAGTACACAGAGTTTCTTCCAAAATTGTCTTGATGCTGCTGTTTTAGCACTGTGTTGTCTATCACCAATTAGGGGGCATCTGAGATTGGCATATGTTTATAATAAAGTGAATAGAAGTACAAAATGCAAAATTAGCTATTATAATTCTAAATCATTGCCATGTTCCCAACCACTTTAAGCAGCTCACCTTCTGTGTTGTACCTGAGAGGCTCCCCTGAGGGAGTGTGTGGATGTGTGGAATATTCAGTGATGTCTAGAGATCAGAGAAGCGACAGGAGGTGTTTAAGGGAGTTACAAGGTTACAAAAAGGACAGCATCTGCTTGTCTGTGAATTGATACTCCCCTCACTCCCCACCCTTATTCTCTTTCGGGTGTTTGCAAAACCATACATAGTCGGGTGTGAGGTCACCGATTTGCTGCTAGAAGGTTTCAGCATTCCCATCTTGAAATGTAAGGGAGAAGCTTGGATTGTTTACTGAAATGACATTTCCAGCCTCTAAAATCCTGGCATCTGGATGATTTAGCTGGCCCCTTGGGACCCTCGCCTGTTCCTGAAGTGGTTCCTCCTCAGTCTACCTCAGTTATTGCTCCCTGCCACAGATGGTAGCTCTGTAGTGCCTCACATAAGGCAAGAACCCCAGTGCTGTAAAAATAAGAGATGTTGTTTTCCTTGCTGGATTTCTTTTACACAACAACTGTGTGAAAGTGTTTGTGGCCAGTCTTGTTTTCTGAAAAGTGAAAAACAGATGAGGGAACAGTCAGGATAGGAAACAGCAATGAGCAAAATAATATTGCAAATCCAGATATTTTTATGTGCCAGAGGTCAGGACTGGTTTTCTTGGTTTAAATTCAGGTTTAACTGTTTTCTCTTTTTTATTACTATTGTTTGTTTTGCCTTTTAAAAAATCTTCTCTTTTATTTTTTAAGATTATAATGTAGTTGTACCATTTCCCCTTCTCTTTCCTTTCATAACACTCGTAACTTTTTTATTAGCCATTGATGTATATCAGTATGTTGATATACCAATATATATTAATCGTGTGTGTGTGTTTTTTATTGTTACTTGTATGCATGATTTCAGGACTGATCATTTGGTATTGGGCAATCAATTGACGTCCCTGGCTCTTCCCTGGAGAAGACTATCTTCCCACCTCAAGATTTTCCTAGTTGCCTATAATACTTTGGGTAGGTTTGAGTTTTCTGGGGATTTCCTCCTCTACATTAGCATGTCTGTTGTTGTTATTGTTTAATTTACTCACATTTAGATAGTCCTGTTGGTGAGACTTCATGGCTGTAGCTTCTCACATCATAGGGGATGTATCCAACAGCAAACTTTCTGATTGTCCCTTAGAGTTTTTATGCCTCCTCTGCAACGTTCCCCAGGCCTTAGGTACAGCAATTATATTCAAGACCTATCTTTTGGACTGGCTCCACAACTATGAATTCAGATTGGTTGTGGTTCTCTGAAGTGGCCTCCATCTCTTGCAAAGTTTCCTTGATGAAGGGTGAGGACTACCCTGATCTGTGTGTATAAGGACAGATATTTAGATTGCTATTACAGATTGTGCTGGTTTAGTAAAGTGGTGGGTGTAGGTTCTCCTCCAAGATCCATGGTTTCACTAGCCCTGGGTAGTTGGCTGGGTTTCCCATACAGAGCATCGTTAACACTTGTTCAGTAGGTCTTGGAGCTTCTCTGCTGAAAATGATTTTTATTTCTGTGATTGGAACACACACACCCATATTTGCACTTTCACATTACTTTAGACTCATGTAGGGAGGAAAATATTTTGTGTGAAAATCAATTGATATTATTTTTTTCCCAGAGAAAACAAATCTCTGTATCAATCTGGGATTATCTACATCAGCTTGGCCTAAAGACAGGTCTGTCCGGTATTGTCTTAACTTAGTTAAGTGATGTGGAAAATCCCAGCCAAACGTGAACCGTGCCATTCCCTAGGCAAGAGGGCCTGGAGTGTATCCAGCTGAGCACAAGGCAGAAAGCAAGTGAGCATGAATGAATTTGTTGGGATAGGTTCTTTACTGTGATTCAATGACTGGCTATTTTAACTCCCTGCCTTGACTCCCCCTGCTGTGATCAACTGTAACACAGAATTTTAAGTTGAAGTAAACCCTTTTATCACAGATGTTGCTTTTTATCAGGGTATTTTTACTATACCAACCAAAGTGAAACTAGAATACAGATTTTCTGAATATTGAGGGACATTTGATAATCAGGGGCCACGGAGGGTTTATTTCACTACTAACTTTTAGATGTCTTATTGCCACCATTTTTTTTATTGTCAGCTTCAGGTTTACTTTTATTTTATTGTATTATTTATTAATTTAGCAAGATAAAAACCTCATTTTGTGGCCCAGTCTAGTCTCAAACTTTTGGTCTAGCCTTGAACTCTGCCAGTCTCCTACCTTAGCCTTGTGTGTGTTGGGACTTCAGACATGTGCTACTATGTCTGATTTAAAATTATCTTTTTATTAAAATGTTCAGTCCCTATATGTCTGAGAAGAGCTTAGACATACATTGTCTTTATTTTCAGATAGAGCTAGTGTGTGTGCACAGTCATCTACTTGCAAGCTGTGATGGTTCCTAGCATGTTGTTGCACCTCTCCGTGACTTTTATTTTAATCTGTAAAACTGAGTGATACCTGTGTTATTTAAATCACAAAGATGATGAGCAATGACGTATATAAAATCTCTTATGAACCATACAATTCAATCAACATGTAGCACTTTACCATGTGCATTGGTTGGACTGTTTTCTATGTATTCAGGTTATAGCGTTCAAAATCTCTCAGAGAACATAAAAAGTAAGATTCTATTTAATTACAGCAACAATACAATTCAATTTTCCTATCATACTTGTGTAGAGTGTTGTATATGAATCTGTCAGTAATTTCACAATGCCCTCTGGGCGTCACATTAGTAAGAGATCATTGTACTCAAGATTCTTGACTTCATTAGACTTACATTAAAGCTGAGAATTCTAGAACATTTTACTCTTTGATCAGGAAAACCAAATTTCAGTGAATTAGAGATGTTAAACTAGTCCCAAGATTTTGGGAAAGTTCATCTTCTCTGAGTTTATATTGGCTTCTCACAGCAATCCCATTAAGATAGGTAGCAATAAAATTTATTAGTAATAAATAATTAAATCTCTGTCTATACCTGTGTGTACATATATACATACATATATTCAAGAAAAAGCCCAACATTTTGATTTAGATATATTATATTTCTGTTATAGTATCTGAGTTTCATTAATATCAAAAGCCATTTTGAAAATATTTTTTACTTAGTGATTGAAGTTTGGAAGATATGCATGCTTTTGAAGGTTTTGCTGATTTAAGGCATGTAGGGAACAGGTCTATCATCAGAAGAAATGATTGGAGGAACGGGGAAAATAAGGAAACATGAAGAACAAAGGCAGGAGAAAGGAAAGAGAGAAAGGAAATGACCAACTTTTATAGCATAAACCAAGCAACTTATTTCTCTAGAAAAACCTTGACATAATGCTACATGTTGGCATATACAGAAAATAATGATTATAAAAGTTAAGTTCACCAGGCCCTACGTCTAGTAATGGTAGAGACAATAGTTACTTGACAATTGACAATGATCCTATGGTCTACTGCTTGAATCTAGTTATATTCTTTAATTACTTAGTATACTAAGTGTAGCTTATAAGTGGTTAATGAGCAAAAACTATGAGCATGGAGTTTTGAATGGCATTATGGATAAAAGGGTAAAAAATACACCAGGATTTATGTTCTCATGGAGATTAGAGGTAGGTGGAGGTGATGGATTAGGAAATATACAATTTCAGTACAATTGGAAACTCATGTTGTAGTTGAAATGTGTAGGTAAGTATATAGACCCTCAGACCCTGTGTGCTTCGTAGGGCCTTTGGCATCAATTAAAATTATTTTTGTATGTTTTGTGCAGTTGTTTCTTCCAGCACTCATGTGACTAGCTGTCCGCTTTACCAGCAGGTCAGAAGCCTAGGCCTCATCAAAGCAATTACATCAATGTGCAACACTACACTGTAAGACTACCTCTGCCGTGTCTCGTGATTTGTTGTGTTCTGAGTCATTTAACATTCAAGCAGACTATTTATTAATTTACTGTGGAGTGGAAAGCTGGAAGATGATTCTGTACAACTCATAAAAAAGAAGATTAGAAATAATGACAAGAAAAGGGTCAGAAAAGAAACTAATATATTTTTATTACGAATATATGCTAATACATCCTCAGCTAAGAATAAAGTAACTGTACCCACATAGAAAAAGTAAATCAGACAAGAGCATCCCTGCTCAAAAGGAGAAACTTAACAGGCAAGTCAAATAGCATGTAATTCTTTTTGGTTAGGTTGCAGAAAATAAAATGTCTCTGTAAGTGAAGCTTATGAAATACTTTTCTCTTGAAAATCTTGGTCTTGACAGGGTTGGTTTATTTTTGCTTTTCTTTTTTCCTTTTCAGTTGCTTTATTACATGTGACTAGGGGGTCTGTACACCCCATGGAACTCTCCAGAAGCATTACAGATGCTTCACACCCATCGCCATCCACTACTGTGCAGTTAGGGGAGGGGAGTTGAAGTTGTCAGTCATGTTGAAGCATTTGACAGTGGGAGCCTCAGGGACCTGGAACAGTTTTGCTCCCGTGGGCATGCTGTAGACAATGATGAGGTTGTCCATATCTATCCTCACCCACCACTGGCCATTTGGGGAGAACTTGAGGCCTAAGATGATCTTGTCCTTGGTGCCCACAGTGAGCACCTGGTTCCTCCTGCTGCTGTTGAACAGTCAGTGCTGGCAGTTGGCCAAGCCCAGCAGCAGCCAGTCTTTGGTCAGAATGTGAGACAAGGCTCATGATCTGGGACTGGAACAGATACTCCAGCGACACCTTGACCATCCCAGAATGGCAGACAGGCCTCCAGACCCCACTCCCCACCCCCATACAAACATTGTCATCTTTGACTACAAGGCTCTTGGCCGCACTGGCAAGGCCTTTGAGTTCCCTGATGATTCTCTGAATCTGCAGATCCCATATCCTGACCTGATCTGTGAAGCCAAAAAAGGCCATGTTTTCCTTTGTGCTGGCCAGCTCCTGGCAGGACAAGCCCTCCCAGGGCAGCTGGCACTTCTCATACAGGGACGGGGGTGCCAGGTCCCACACAGTCATGCCGGGTAAGTTGTATCCACCTGCGAACAGGGTCTGGGTGTTGGAGGGCAGCAGGCAGGTGCGCAGGTATGCCTTGTTGACCTGGCCTCTGCATTGCAAGTGGCTTTCAGGGTGTCTGTCCTTGGGCCACCTGGTGCATGAGATTCTACACCTTGATGCCACTCTGGTTGCAAGTGAAGACATGCCACATGAAGGAGCTCACAGCTATCACCAGCTCCTGGTGTTTCAGCACACACACCTTCTGCAGCGCTTAGGGGACAGTGAACCTCTCTGATTGCCAGAGTGATGTGCCAGGCCTCTTCCAGCTGGGCTTTAAGTCTTTCGAGTACCTGGTCAAGGGCTTCAGAAATTTATCAGCTCTTCCAGAAGATACTTGGGTCTCAAATTGGGGCTGACTGATATCTTCTTGATAATCACTTAGTAGGTCTGAGGGAGACTTGATCAGGGTGGGGTCAGCAGAGTCACTCAGGCTGTTTCTGTGCCTGGGCTGAGGTTCGGGTTTAGAGTCAAAGAGGCCTGAGTCTTTGTTTTCCTGTGAGAAGCCCTCACCCCCATTTTGGCAGCTGTCCATGAAAAGTTTCCACAGTTCCTGGGTCAGGAAGCCTTGTCAGAATGGGGATTCTTTGTCCCAGACAGGCTGTGGAATCCGGGTCTCATCAGCCTCCAAGGGGAACTGATGTCTGGTGGATAGCTGAGGCCCTGGGGTGGCTTTGAACTTGCTGTTATGGGGGGCTGCAGACTCTTGGACTTGCTTGTCTTCTTTCTTAGCTGAGTTCTGGGTGGCCTTGTTCATCTCCAGGATGCCTGGGGTCCTGATGAACAAACATCTCTATCACCTGAAAGAAGTTTTCCACCTGGCTGAAGATGTTGTCTAGTTGGACCATCATTTCAGAGAACATGATGTTTAGCTCCCCCGGCAGCTGGTCCATGATGGACTAACTGGAGAAATTGGAAGGCAAAATTCCACCGGAGGTGCTGTTGCTCTGTCTCTGGGAAGTCATCTAGAAGATTCCTGAGGTCACAAATTAGATTAAATCCACCACTGAGGTTGGAGAGGCTCTGTGAATCCCAGAGGAAGCCTCCATATCAACCAGGTTCAGGACAGGAAGAAGTCTTGACAAAGTTTTAAAGATAGAAACATTGGGCGCATTTTAAATTAGTGAACTCAGTTATGAGGTAGGCATCCTTTAAGATGGTTTCAGATGAGCCGCAGGGAGACATTGCGGCATTTCTGTGCTGGAATGAGAGGTAGGGAGATAATAATTTTTACAGCTTCCAAACAAGCTGTATTCTATCACCAACTGCTCAGGATGCTCCAAAGGTATGCTTGCTTCTTAAACAAACATTTATAACACTCCAGTAAGAGGCTTTTAAGTTGAATAAAATAATACATTTTGGAGATCATACTGTATTCATTGCGGAGATGTAGGCACATCTAAAATATGCAAATTGATATATTTCATACATTATATAAACTGAACCAAAGACAAAAATCACATAACTGGTCAGGTCTGGTAGTACACACTTGTAGTATTAGGAGTTAGGGATAGAAGCCAGAGAATCAGGAGTCACAGGCATCTTTCGCAGCGTGGAGATTGGAAGATAATCAAAGCTGTAGGGAACCCTCTCTCTCAGAAACAGGCAAAAAAAATGGAAAAACAGTTGTGCAATCATCTTAGTAGATGCAGGAAAAGCATCACATACCAGTCTCTGGGGGACACTTTCAAAGAAATAAAGAAATGAGTTTTATCAGTAACCTTTATATTTTTTGGAGCCCATAGTATATTTAGGAGTGTGGTGTGTGTGTGTATGTGTATTATATTTTTGATAATGATTACATATACTTAGCCATGCTTTTCTAAGTTTCTTAAGTCTGTCAGACACTATGATATTTGAATATTATTAACTCTCTATAGCATATCAAACTCTGCAGTAGTGTGGTAAATGTTACACATGTGGAAATCCTGTAGTTTTGAAAAGCTAGAACCAGAGTATTACAAGAAACTGTTCCAAAGAACATTAGGACATTAAAATGCCACTAAGTGTTTGCAAAACCTAGAATTTTCTGGGGTTATTGATGTAGGTGATTCATACTGACTTGCTTATTGGAGACATTCTTCTAGTCCCACTAATCACAGGCAACTTCCAGGTCTCTGAAAGTGGGGAAGGCTTTTCTGTGGAATTACTAGTAAGGAGTGTTTTATAGCAAACAGGCTGTTAAATTGCACCAGGTTATTATTTTCTAATGGTGTATTAAGATTCATTAGTTGCTTTTATTTGGAAGAAAGTCTTTGTTTTTAGTTGGTGACTGGCTTCCTGCATTGATTGGCAGCCACATTGTTATGGCAACAGAAAAAAGGGTGCTTTCAGCCAGGGGAACTTCATTTTGTGTAGAAGATCTTGTCTGTCACAAGGTTGATTGAGCTGAAATTTCCAGAAAAGAAAACACACTGAGAAAATATAGTTGAAAAATGACTAAAATGTATTGCACAATCACATATTAGCATGAAAACTACATTCACAGTGGGCTAGATTATAGCTGATATGCATGTCATGACTCATGATTATTCAGAGAATAATCAGAAGCATAGGAATACTCTGGGAAAATAAATGAGAAAAATTCTTTTGATGGTACTCCTCCATTTCAATTTGTAAATATGAAACATCTTTAATCTGCAAGAATAGAATACATTCTATGAGTTTCTTGCGAAGAATGCATGAAAGAAAGCCAAGGAGCTGGAGCTGATGTGGGCCACTTTCAGGAATAGGCAGATATTTAGTGCTTTCAAACACAATGAGTGAGGAGGGCATACAGAAGCCACATAAAAATGCAAGATGACAGAGAGTAAGGAATTAAGTGAAATGCTAATGATCTGCCTATCTCTTACTCTTGCTCTGAAGCAAGCTTCTGAGAGAAGCTATGATGTGCATACAGAGAAGCTGAAAAGAGGTGCCCACTTTTTTTTCCTATAGCAGTGTTAAAATTCTCATTAGAGAACACTTTGCATATAGACAAGCAGCCACCTGTTCTCTGGAAAGTCTCCCAACCTATCATCCCAAGAACTACATAGGAGCTGAGGGAGTTTGCATCCCCATGGAGGTAGCAACAGTGGCAACTGGCCTGACCCCCCCACCCCCCATACTTCTGGAGACTGATCCACCAACTAAAGAATATACATGGAGGGGCCCATGGCGCTGGCCACAAATGCAGCAGAGGAGAGTCTTGTTAGCCATCAGGGGGAGGAGAGGCCCTGGGGCCTGAGGGTGTTAGATCCCCCAGTATAGGAGAATACCAAGGAGGGAAGACGAGAGTGGGTGGGTGGGTGGGAGGGTGGGTTGGAGAATATCCCCATAGTGGCAGGGGGAGGGCGGAGGGAATGCGGAGGTTCCAAAGGGGAGATCTGAAAAGGAGGAAACATTTGAAATGTAAATAAAATATGAAAAAAAAAGAAATTGTGTGTGTGTCATGTACATCTCACTACCTTGAGTATATATTATATGTATTACCATTATTTTAAAAAGTTTATGTGTGCTTCATGTGCGTGTGCGTGTGTGCGTGTGCGTGTGCGTGCGTGTGTGTGCGTGTGCGTGTGCGTGTGCGCGTGCGCGTGTGCGTGTGCGTGCGTGTGCGTGCGTGTGCGTGTGTGTGCGCGTGCGTGTGCGCGTGTGCGTGTGTGCGTGTGCGTGTGTGCGTGTGCGTGTGTGCGTGTGAGTGTGTGCTTCATGTGCGTGTGTGCGTGTGCGCGTGTGCGCGTGTGTGCGTGTGTGCGTGTTCACAGAAACCACAAAGGCCATTGGATCTCTTGAGGCACTGGAATCTGACTTCCAGTCCTCTGCTGGAGCAGTAAGCACTCAACTACTGAGTTGTGTCTCCAGCTACAAATCATTACGATTATTTTAATATTCACTCTCCAGCTGCTTTAAGACCACTGAATATGTGAACAAGAAAGAGAGACATATGAAAAATGATCGGAATGTGCTTTAAGGGAGGTAATTCAGAGGAAAGACATAATATTGGGAAATACAGCGAGATGTCCGATTTCCTGTGGAACATAGAGACCATCTCATAATAAACAGAGATTTGTGAAGCGTTCCCGAAGTTATTGTAGGTGCATAACATAAAAGGTTTTTTATTGAGAAGTCGGTGAAATTTGGTGACTTTTCAGTATTCACCTGTGGCCTAGATGCAAAAAGGGGGCCAATGTCTGCAACATTCTTTTCAGTACAGTCTAGGCAGAAAAATGTTTGAATTCTTATATGGCCATATGCTGTGGTCAATTATAATAGTGGTAAACATTCCTATATCTAAAAATTTCTAAATTTAGGAATATACTAGGCAATAGGGTTCTTCAAGCTCCTTTAGAATTTTTTGGGAAGCACTGGTGAATGGGTATATGATCATAACATATCTCTTTTTCATTATTGTTTATTTACTTTACATCCCAATTGTAGCCCCTCCCCTCCTTTCCTCTTACTCCTACCCTTCTGTTCTCTTTCCCCATTCTGTCCTTCCTTTCTCTTCAGAGAAGGAGACCTCAACCCTGCCCCCCTCACCCTCATACCAACCCACTCTGGCACGTCAAGTTGCATGAGGAATAAGTGCATCGTCTGCCACTGAGGCCAGACAAGACAGCCCAGCCCAGCAAAGGGAAATGGAATCAAAGGTAAGCAACAAAGTCTGGATTAGAGATATTCCCCTTTCTAATTGTTAGGGGACCCACATGAAGACCAAGCTGCACATCTGCTATATATGTGTAGGGGGCCTAGGTCTAGTCCATGTATGCTATTTGATTGGTGGTTCAATCTCTCTGTGAGCCCCCATTGGCCCAGGTTATTTAGTTCTATAGGTCTTCTTGTGGTGTCCATACCCAAAAGATGCTCTACCATACTACAAGGACACTTGGTCAACTATGTTCATAGCAGCTTTATATGTAATAGCTAGAAACTGGAAACAACCCAGATGTTCCTCAACTGAAGAAAGAATAAGGAAAATGTGGTACGTCTACACAATGGAATGCCATTTAGCTATTAAAACAAAGACATCATGAAATGTGTAGCCAAATGGATGGAACTAGAAAATATCATCCTGAATGAGGTAACCTGGGTTCCCAGAAAGACACACATGGTATGTACTTACTTATAAGTGGATATTAGTCATAAAATACAATATAACTGTGCTACAATCCACAGACCCAAAGAAGCTAAGTAACAAGGAGTGCCCAAGAGATAATGTTTAATATATTTATCTTCTTAAGGCATGAAAGACAAGTAGGCTGGGTGATCTTCCATGATACTAGGTCTTCACTATAGAGCGAACATCTTGTGTATTGTATGAATATATCAATGGTCAATTGAAAAGCCTATGGCCTATGGCTTAGGCAGGAAATAGAATGTAGGACATTGGAAGGAAAAAGAATCCTAGGAGAGAAGGAAGTGGGGAGATTTGCTGGGAGGATGTGATGAGCTGGATTCATGGTACCTGAGCACAGGTAACCAACCATGTGGCAGAAAGAGGCCCTTGGGTCTGAAAGTGTCACATGCCCCAGTATAGGGAAATGCCAGGGAGGGAAGACGGGAGTGGGTGGTTGGGTGGGGGAATACCCTCATAGAGGCAGGGGGAGGGGGATGGGATAGGGGTGTTCCAAAGGGGAGAACTGGGTAGGGGAAAACATTTGAAATGTAAATAAAGTATTAAATAAAAAAATAAAATAAAGAAAGTAGGCTAAAATAAATTGGATATTTTAACTACATCTAGTCAGAGAAAAACCTAGCTATATGGACAATGCATTTGTAAATATATTTTAAGTCTGAGTCTTATTTCTGGGAGCATAAGGCTGGGAGGAAAACCCAGGGCCTTACTTCAATGCTTTAGGAAAAGCAAGCTAATGAATGATTAAGTACTACAGAACCCATCTGGCTTTAGTGCCACCTTGACCTTGCTAGACAGTCATAAGAGCATACTACCCAACACAAAATGAGCTCTATCTTATTTCTGGCTCATTTGATTACGTGTATTACAATGTTGCGGTTAGAATGTTATATCTTCCAAACAAAGTATTGATTATAGACTTTTAAGCATTTTTGAGAGTTTTGCTGGTTATGCTGACATCATTCAGATATTTAAATTCACTCAAACTTGGATGGTTTTCACTAGATGCTGTTATCACCCTTCCAGTCACAGGATAGATTCATTAGAAGAATCACAGAAATGCAATAGTTGGGACATACTACAAAGGGAAGTAGATTTGAAAGAGTTGGTTGGTATTGTACATAAAGAAGCTTAAACCTTGTAATTCTATTACGCTTCTGGAGGACAAATTTCCTACATGTTTGGTAAGATGGGGAAATAAATAGAATTATATTTTATATTTCTTCTTTTTAAGAGTAAATTTGTACGAAGTTTGAACCAGATAAAGTTTATTTATTATGAATGTTTAATTTTTCTGACCTAAGTCTTGCTCTCTTGTATGATTTCATACATAATTGCATATTTGAAAGCAGAACTTCACATTTTGCCAAAGAAATTAGTTTTGGCAACAGACAGCCTTTTACTGACTGCTTTTCTTCCCCATAACAATAAATAAATGAAGGAGGGTAGGGGACTTGAGGAGGCCTGGGGTGGAACAAAACACTAAGACGTTCTCCAAATAAGTCCTTGCAAAACAGAGACAAGCTGTTTCATGATAATGCTTATTTTGTCTTGATTTCCTCCCAAATGAATTTGGCAGAATCCAAAAATTATTTTCCAAAATTCTCCCTGCTTAAACAAAAATATCATTTTCATGTAACAAACATTGATTAAGTGCCCCATCTAGTATTGAAGCAAATACTGTTAAGGGTTTCATTGACTAAGGGGTCATATAAATGGAAAAACACTAGTAATTTTATTACATATTTTCAAAACCTTGTGACTTGTGAAATGCAGTGAGTAAATTTATTCCTGATACAAAGAGCTTTAAGCCACATGCATACTGCTTATGAAAGAATGATTACGTTTATGTCAAACCATGGCACCATAAAATTGTGGTGTCAACTTTAGACTTTTCAAATTAAAGAGGCAATATTAACATACTTATTAAAGATCATGGTATTAAGTACCAAAACTATTTATCTCATTGATATAATAAGGCAAAACATCTATAATATGTTAACAATGCTATCTAAATAGGTTTGTTTCCAATAGACATGCCAAGATGATATGCTTTGTTTCTGAAAGAATTTATCAAAAGGTATCATATGTTATATATTGTATGCTGAATATTGAATATTGGATATTGAAATAGTATGGTTTTAATTCAACATACTGTTTAGAGAAGGTCATAAAATAATCTGTAGAGAGAATATCTCATGTCTGTATGGGTGTGGCACCTGTCAATAATAAATCTGATGGCTATGACTTAGGCAGGAAATAGAAAATGGGATATCCAAGAGGAGAAAGAATTCTAGGATAGAGCCTGAAGGGAGATCTGCCCTGGAAGATATAAGGAGACAGATGCATGGTACCTGAGCACAGGGAACCAGCCACATGGCAGAATGGGTTAAAATAAGTTGGTTATCTTACGTTATGATCCCAGTCAGAGAATAGTCTAGTTATATACGACCAAGGAATTTGTAAATATATTTTGAGTGTGAGTCTTATTTCTGGGAACATGGAGCTGGGAGGAAGAACTGGACTTAACTTTTACAAAACATCTACAATAATGAATTTCTTCTCTACATTGAATATCTGATTCCATTTGTTCCTGGCCTCACTTCTTGATATTTTGTCAATATCTACTTGATACTGAGGCAAGCCACCAGATTTATTTCCTAACATTCTAGAACCACAGAAAACATTCTGGAAGTCATTCTATTGGATCTGGGATAGAAGGGTGACTGGGAGGAGTGGAGGGAGAAGAAACTACAGTTAGAATGTAATGTATAAAAGAATAAGTTTAAAAAAGATAGCTAACATATATATATATATATATATATATATATATATATATATATATATACTTCTTATTTAAAGATTTATATGAAATTGACAAATTAAAAGTCAGTCAACCTTAAATAAATCTATAGAAGAAAGGAAATAATCTTAAAGATACTATATTGAAATCCAATGCTATTATTTCTTCTTTTTCTTTCAGTTTGTTTATATGGTGGAGTACGTTGATAGATTTTTGTATATTGATTTTTTATTGAATATTTTCTTTGTTTACATTTCAAATGTTTTGCCATTTCCAGGTCTCCCTTTCAGAAACCCCCTATCCCAGTGATGCAAGGATGGTTCAATATACGAAAATCCATTAACAATAACCAACTAAATAAACAAACTCAAAGAAAAAAATCACACTATCATCTCATTAGATGCTGAAAAAGATTTAACAAACTATAGCACCCCTTCATGTTAAAAGTATTGGAGAGATTGGTAATTCAAGGCCCATACATAAACATAATAAAAGCAATATACAGCAAACCAACAGCTAATACAAATTAAATGCAGAGATACTTGAAGCAAACCCACTAAAATCATGGACAAGACAAAGATGCCCACTCTTCCCATATCTATTCAATATAGTACTTGAAGTTCTAGCTAATCAACAAAAAGAGATCAAGGGGGATACAAATTGACAAAGAAAAAATAAAATATCACTATTTACAGATGATATGATAGTATAAATCAGCAACACCAAAAATTCTATCAGAGAACTACAGCTGATAAACAACTTTAGAGAATTCACAGCAGAGGAATCTCTAGTGGCTGAGAAGTACTTAGGAAATATTCAAAGTCCTTAGTTTAGTGATCAGGGAAATGCAAATCAAAATGAACCTGAGATTCCACCGTACACCAATCAGAATGGCTAAGATCAAAAACTCAGTTGACAGCATATATTGGTTAGGATGTAGAGAAAGAGGAACACACCTTCATTGCTGGTGGCATTGCAAACTGGTACAACCACTCTGGAAATCAATCTGGAGTTTCCTCAGAAAATTGGAAATAGGTTTACTTGAATACCCAGCTATACCACTCATGGACATATACCCAAAAGATGATCCACCATGTCACAGGGGCATGTGCTCCACTTAATGTTAAAATTATATAAAAATATAATAAAACTTAGAGGTATCTTTGTAATAAGATGGAACTCTTTGACTTTCTTTAAGTAATTTGTTTTAATTGATATGAGCATTATCTCTCTTACTAGTGCAGGGAAAAGAAACTTGTACAGGATTTGTTGGTTCACATGGAGAAGATGTAGATAGTGCCATTTTTAATGTGCTCAAAGGCACTCTTTTTAGCTCATTTCTCAGAAATTTCACGTTGGAACATTTGGATGACCCTAGCATTAGTACAATCTAATATATGATTTTTTAAAAATAACATATTTGTGCCACGGTAAAATTTGGAAAATGTGTATTTTGAACATACAAGGGCCCAAAGGTGATCTCCAGCATCCATGTAAAAAAAGTGTATCATTATCCTAGAGTTGGGGAGACTGAGACAGGGAGATCTCCTGGATTCATGGTCAGTAAGCCTATTTGCTGAGTTTCAGGCTAGTTAGAGGCTTTGTCCTAAACAAACAACATAAAACCTGACAGTGTCTGAGAATTAACACATGGGTTTGTCCTCTGCTGCATGCAAACAAGAGTACATGTATTAGCACACATATGCAGACTATATACATATGTATGCATTCAAACACACACACACCATTAAATTCCTTAGGATTGGTCTTTAAATATCATTATGAGGAGATAGATACAGTGGATTAATTTTCTAAGTCTTCACAGTAATGTAGCAACAAGAAATCTTCTAAATTCATTCAACAACATCTCCCATTCTCTCCCTCATAGATGTCAAATACAAGTTTCCTATTTTAAGTTGGGTAACCATCTGTACTGTGTGATTAACAACAGTTATCAGCAATATGTCTCTATGTTATATTCCCTCACAGCATATGACAGTGAAGAATGTGTTATCTATTATCATTCAGAGAACAAACTCTGGCATGACACCATGAACAATATTTCTTTAGATGCTAATTCAACTTGCAAGTCTTATGAAACTCTTGTGCTATGCTCCATAATGATATGCAAGGGTTCCCTTTCCTGCACATCCTTACCAGAATCTGTTGTCATTATTCTTTTTGATGTTGCTAGTCTTCCTGGGAAGACAGACAGCTCAAAGAGCCAATGAGATTGTTACTCGCTATGGCTTTAAGGTGCATTTCCTCATATGCCCCTTTAGACATTATGCCATCTTTGGAAAATATTACTCAGTATCTTTTCCTACCACTTAGTAATGGTATTTAGTTCCTAATATTGAACTGAGTCCTTCATGAACATTGCAAATTAACTTCTTAGCTAACCTATAATTTGAAAATATTCTTCCTATAGGTTGTCTTCCTTTTCGCTGGCAATTGTTTCTTTGGCATTCTGATGCTTTTGAAGATTGATTTCCTCCTGTTTGTTTTGTTGTTGTTACAGCAATGTGAACACATCAGAGATTATTCTGTTAAATGAAATAAAGCAATCTCAGAACGCTAAACATTGTATGATGCCGTTTAGAAATGAAATGTAAGAAATTGATCTCATAAAAGTCCAGGGTAAAATGGTGGTTTGTGGAGGCTGGGAGAGAACAGCATAGTAGATATGAAAGGTTTGTTTCTTTCACAGTAAAGTTGGTCGGTTGGTTAAGCTATATCTAGGCAGGAACACAAGCCCTGCTGTGGCATTTAATATAACGGTGACTACAAAGGGCAGCAGTGTACGGTTTATCTCAGAATCTAGGACAAAATGATCTTGACTCTTTTCAACATGAACAGATAACAGATGCATATGTGTGTGTGTGTGTGTGTGTGTATATATATATATATATATATGTGTGTGTGTGTGTGTGTGTGTGTGTGTGTGTGCGTTTGTTTGTCTCCATATATCACATACACACACACAGACACAGTAGGATTCTAACATATACAAGTGTTATGTACAGTTTGCATCATGTTGAATTTGTCTTATAATTGAACATATATATAGTTTTCTTATGTATCAGTTAAAATAAGTTTTTTGCCCACAACCTGTGGCAATTACCTGTCCTTGCACATCTTCCAATCTTTGTACTAACCATCACAGATTCACAGGTCAGACTGTGGATCTTTCTTCTAATAAGATATCAAAAACTACAATTTTGAGTAGTTGGATTTGATGATTAAGGACTGATTAAATGCATGCCTCTGAATGTTTGCTTTTGGAGTAAGCCTACAGTAATATAAGCATGAGCTATGTGTAAAGTAATAGTACTTTACAAGAGACTTGATGGCAGGGAATTATGGGTAGTGTGCATATTTTTGACCTATTTTTAGATCTGTGTCTCCTCTATCCACACACTTACATGGCACTCTTGGATCCAGTACTGGTTCTCTGCATTCAAATGACAGGCAGAGAGACAGGTCAGGCATGATTGCAATGCAAGGTGCAGATACTGCTGAAAAGTCTACTAGGACATCTTTGGCTTGCTGGCAGCTGAGGTCACGCTCCACAAATGCCTGGCATGGATGGGCACACCTCATCTCCTTGCTCCATTGTGCTTTCTTATCATGTCCTGGCAGTAAGAAGAGATGAAATTCTTTTGAATGAAGGCCCTGGATTGTGAAATTTGTAATATACGGAATCCAGGTTTGCTTTGGTGTGGTAGCTGACTGTAAGAGCCAAGCATCAGTGTCCCCAATCTGCGAGCACAGGCTCAGGCTGCAGAGCAGGTACAGGATGTATTCTGGCATGGCAGGCATTTTCCCCATTGCTTTCATTTATTCACGTGGCTGTCACAACTTCTTGCTGCTCAGTAATAATCATGCAAACTCACAAATTTGGAAAAGAAAGCGTCTTTGCTGCTTCAATTTAAAAATAAACAATAGACCTCAAAAGGCAATGGCACTTCCATACATTCTACGCTCTATGTTAGATCCCAAATGATACACTAATAGGGATTTAAGCTAGAAAATTCAAGAGTTCCACATTTATTTTTTTAAAAGAGAGACCATGGGGGACGATGGTAGACACTCCCTTGTGGGAGTGTTTGAGATTGGAGATTAGGTTTTAGAGGTACAGTCAGCCCCCGCGGTGCATGACCTTGCAAAGACTTGCTGTTACAGGTTTTTGTTTTAAAGGTTTTTATTTTTTAAAGGTTTTATTTCATATAATAAGTAATACCAATCTTAAGATGGTCACTGTATTGAGCCGAGGTTTCTATGTTTTATCATATATTTGAATTAAATTTCCACTCTTCTCAGTTCTTACTGCAATTCTATCCTCTTCAGTTATGTAACTGAAGTATACATTTATTCACATATTCTTGAACTCAGTGATAAAGCGAGAGACAGGTTGGGCATGATCACAGTGCAAGGTGTGCACAGAACATACCACTGTAAGTTCTACTGGGGAATCTTTGGCTTGCTGGCAGCTGAGAGCATGCTCAGATACATTATTTTTAAATAAAACTCCTCAGAAGTCAGCATCCAGATGGATTGTCTCTGTTTTAATTTTTTAGTTGTTTTCTGCCCCTGTTTTGTTTTCCTACATACATACATACATACATACATACACACACACATACATACATACATACATACATACACACATACGTTACACACACACACATACATACGTATATGTATATGCACATATGTGCATGTCTGTGCATGCATGCGTCCTTGCATACGTGCGTGCAAACTTCTGTGTGTGTGTGCATGTATATGCTTATGTGTGTGATGTATATGCACATGTGTGTATGTATGTGTGCTCACATGCACGTGCATGTGTGCATGCATATATGGGAGGAACTAAAAACATTTGCTACAGAATATTATAGGGCCCACAGTTAAGAGACTGGATTTCTAAAGAGATTATAGATTTAATATTTTTTTTTCAGAAAGACTTTGGCACTTCTAAAGTTGTATTATATTGTAATATTAACATGATTTGGGGGCATAGAGGAAAGGTTAGAAAGTGATATGTTTATGTGTTAAAGTTGACAACGGATAGATTATGCTGGTTAGTTTCTTGGAACAACTTGTCAGAAACCGAGATATTACCTAGGAAGAGGGAATTTCAGTGGAAGGATTGCTTCCATCAGATTAGCCTGCAGGCATGTACTTAAGGCATTTTCTTAATCACTCATTGATGTAGAAAGGCCCCACTACTGTGGGTAGTGAAATGCCTGGGCAGGTAGGCCTGGGGTGTCTTTAAGGGTAGCTGAGTAAGCCAGGGGGGGCAGGTCAGTAACAGCTTTCCTCTTTAGTGTCTGCTTCAGTTTCCTGACTCCAGGTTCCTATTCCTATCCTGAATTCCTGCCCTGACTTCCTTCAGTGATGTGCTGTGACCTGTGACATGAAATATACCCTTTGTTCTTCACCCCAACAAAGAGGATAGAATTGCACTGAAAACAGAGGAGAGTGGAAATTTAATTCTAATATGTGATATAACATAGAAACCTTGATTCAATATAGTGACCATCTTAAGACTGGCATTACTTATTAAACATTAAAGATGTGTCAATTAATCAGCAAATATAGGAACCACACCAAGAGCATAGGGTAAGCAGAAGACACTTCATAATATATGGCTATCAACTATTTTATGTAAATGAAGAGAAATATTAGGTGAAAGCCAAGTCAAGAATAAGCTGACAAAGTTATAGATGTATGAAATGAGTATACTCGCTGACTATGCTAAAATGAGATATATATGTGTGGGTATCCTTCCCATACTTTTTACTGCTTTTTCTCTGAGTTTCATTCTTTGTCATAATTAGGAAAATATAAAAGATAGTAAAGTGTGTGCCATTCCATAAACAAAAATAATAGCAAATGATAATGTTCCAAGAAGCCAATACATAAAGATCATTCATTTTTATAATTAAAAAATATTTCCTACATGCAGTAAGGAAAACAGATGTTCCTGGCAAATCACAGATAAAATACATATAAAATGTGAATGCCTAGATTCTCTGGGTAGTAAGCATGTGGATATGCTTAAGCTAAATATGATCAAAGTCAGACGATTTATAACAAGCAATCTCTTATTTAATGTTAGCTCACTATTTCATCATGACACTTTTACTTAATTATATTTTGTATAATTATAGTGCAGGCTTCAAGAATGCTGAATCTAGGAAAGAACACAAAGGTTAAACCAAAAAGAACATTTTGTTTTGAATGATTTATTTACAACAAGCAAGCAAATCCTTTAAGTACTTGTTGGGAACTTTGATGTATTTCTGTCTTCTACGTTTTTATTTTAAGCTGAAAGAAATGTGCTGCAGTTACTACAGCATACATAAATCCCTTTTGGCAGGTCTATCAAACAGGCATTTTCTATACGCATTGTATCACCAGTTTAAACTTCATGGTATAAAGAAATAATACATAAGAAATATTTATGAGTTGTTCTAAAGACAATTGAAACTCCAGAGTTGTATTTTTTCTATCTTTGATTATGAGAACATTTTTGCTTACTAATTTTCCATCTCAACCCGTTTCTATAGACAGAATTTTCTGCTTTTGACCCACTTAGATTTAGAGATAAATTTACAGTTTGGATTGGTATGGTGTCCCCAAGGAAATATGTTTTTCTAAGAATATGTTTACATGAAACTCACTTAAAGAGAGTGAAATGCTGGTGTACAGGTGTACATCAAAGCATTGATTAAAACTGTGATTTCTGTGATGCTTCTGTTTCCTGTCATAGTGGCTCTAGGCCCACTAGTACTAAATCTTTACATATTTACTGAATTGGGAAAGAGTAAAATTGCTAATGGCAGATAGGGATTTATTCACTCACCCAAGAAAGAAATATTGAGCAAAGGCAACCTGCCAGTCACTGGGGCTAATGTGAGCCTTCTTAAGTTTTCTTTGTTAGCACTTCCATAACGAATTTCCGATGAAACTTTAAAAGCCTTCTACATGTAAGATGTACTGTAGTTAGTTTTCTAGTCACTGTGATAAATTATCTGACAGAAGAGTCTTGAGGGAAGAAAGATTTCCCTCACATCTGAGCATTAAAGGAGGAAAGAGAAGGGAGAAGGGTGGGGTAGCAGGAACAGGTGATGGCTGGTGACATCTGTTACAGTATAGCACAGTAGGGCAACTCTGGCTGGGGTCAGGGTTAAAATGCGGCTAATATGATGTCATTTATTTATTCCAGTGAGGCTCTGTTTTCTAACGTTTACAAAACCAGTACCACCAACTGGATACCAAGTGTTCAAGCACACAAGCCCACTAGGGGTGCATTTCCCATCTATACCATAACAGGAGACAAAGCTAAGAGCTCACCAATCTATTTCATATTCCCCACACATATGTTTGGGTAAATTAGTATCATTAGTTTCCTGGGCTTACAGGAAGCGACCTTCCTCATTCATCAATAAATTTGAAAACTGTTGAAGACAGACAGTAGCAGTTTTCTTTTAATCCTTGATCCATTCATGTGATTATATCTAATTCAGCGAGCAACCTAGGTCATATCTTGGTGACATAACCAATATTTCCAATATGTGCTGTAATGAGAAACACTGCTGCCTACTGAATGTCTACTAATGACTACGTTGCCACAAAAATAGGAATATTTATGGGAGCTCCTGGAGTAATCCATCTGGAAGATAAAAATTAAATATTTTATTTCTATTTAGGAAGGTATTGGTTGGTTATGAGTTACATAGAGGGGTGTGGGAATGCATGGTGATCACAGCTAAGGAAAAAATAGATCAAGTTGCAAAGTAAAAGGACAAATTTTAAGTTTTGACCCCCACCTCATCCCCTGTGGAAATCTCAAAGGGGATTTTAGGCGCAAAAGATAAATCAGTTAGAACTCAATTCAAAGAAGGATAAATCAGTTAGAACTCAATTGGAAGAAGTTCTCAGGAGAGTTGAGCCCTTGATTATGATTGAATCATGAGTCAGTAGGAAAGAATAATTGGCTGTTCAATCAGTGACAGTGAAAGATTTTCAAATGTAAAAACTGGAGGTAGTATAACAGAAAATCTTACAGCTTTCCAAATGGGAAGGATTTCCTGTAGACAACTAGGTCTGTGACAAACAGAACAGAGGAGGTTTGCAGACCCTCTGACTTCTAGCAGTATTTACAAGACCATTTTGGAGAGTACTAGAAAAGAAAACTTTTTAAACATTTTTTTGATAACTTTATAAATAAACTCCTTGAACCATAGATAGCCTAGCTTGAACCCAGTAAATAAAAATCTCTTCTCAAGAACCTTCTGTGAGTTTCTTTCCTCATTCAGGCTTTGTTCTGTGCCTTCTTTCCTATACTGCAGCAATTAGTCACTGTACTTCTGGACTGACCTGTTTTTGTTCCCCTAACAAAGGTGCATTCTCTATTCCTTGTATACAGAGTCAAATCCTTCTGCCACTGTTCTTGGTATAAAACCAGGTATTAACTTCAGCTTTAACCCCAAGCAACGTTCATTTTCTAGTTAGAGAAGGGAATAATTAATTGCACAATATCTACCAAGTCCCAGCTTTGGTAGGGGCCTGGCAGAGTTCAAGGAAACAGCTTACAACATTTTACAGTCATGGGCATCACTATAGTCAAAGAATGTGGCAAAAGGAGCAGAGTCTCAGAATTACAGATTCATGTGGTCTCTCTGTTGCATATCAAATGGAGAGGCAAAATTAATACATTAAGATTATGTTTGCAATTAGTGTTTAGAGATTTTCCTCAGAAATAATCTAGATAATGACTATACATAAATTAACTTATCAATTTGATATTTTTAAATTATTTAAAACTCTTGAAAAGTATCTTTATGCTTCCAAAATTGCAAAACATTACTCTTTCCTAATAACGACACTAAACTAGTCATCCTATTTCATTAAGCACAAGTCCATATATATATATATATCCTAAGTATTTAGAAGTATTAGCTTATTTAACCAATAAAGTTGTGTACTTTAGAAAGATCCAACCAAATAGAATAAAAACACAAGCTTGTTTGTTATCTGTTGTTGAAGACATGACTTTTTTTAAAATTAAATCAATGTTAAATTAGCCAGTTTCTTTAAAAATTACCTACAGTACATGAGCCTGCTGAATATGTATAACCACTAGTTTCAATATAGTTAGCACCCTGGCAGCCTGAGATGTTCATAGCCTTAGCGTTTGAAAATTCTAAGAATGTTTAACTTATAGAAGCACTTACCATTAAATAAATATTTATTCTTTCACACTTCGTAGCACATGCATGTAAGATTCACTTTGATCTCATTTGCCTCATTATCCTCTTTATCTCCTTGCCCCGCCTGCCTGGTCCCTTCTTTGTATTATCAGGTCCTTCTCCTCCTGCTTCATCTCTTTGTGTGAGTTCCCTACTGTATTTCATTAGAATTGACTCCAAGAACATGAGCCAGGCACCTTACCAGTGGTTATACCACTAAACACCATGATCCCTCTTCCAGGAACCACTCATTGCTTACCAATTCTCGGGGAGGGGTGGGATCTTGTGAGGCCCTCCTCTCTCTATGACTGAATATAGGAGAATCCAGTCTTTTAAGGTTCTTGTTAGGTAACATCAGCCACTGTGCGTTCACAAACACAGCAGTCACAGTCTTTCCAGAAAATGGCAATTTTTTAGTATTCCATCTTCCACTCTAGCTCTTAAGATCAAATCTTAGCTAAACTAGGTCAAAGTTCATTTAATGGAAGAGATTTGCTAGTACTATAAAGAAGTAGAGAGCACCCATACTCACACATACTCACAGACATGTTAATGTACATGTACTGATACGAGTAGATATATAGATAAAAAATAAACTGATTGAAAATATTTATGTTTGTGTATTGTTTATTATATAGACTCAATTATTAAAATTTAACCTTGTGCCAAGTGTAAATGGAACAATAGAATTGGATAGTTAATATCAAGCTATTCCCCTGTGTGTGTGTACATGTGGCTATGCATGGGCACACATATGTGGGTATGTATGGAGGTCAGAGGGCAAGCTCTGCTGCAGTTCCTCAGATGCCCCAGGGATCTGCTGGTCTCCACTTTCCCAGTGCTAGGATTACAAAGGGAGTCAGTCCACCACACTTGGCTTTTTCTCTGTGGGTCCTGTGTATTGGACTCAGATCCTCCTGCTTTCTTAACAAGCACTTTAGTAATTGAGTCATCTCTCCAGTTCCCAAATATTCTGATTTTAGTAGTTATAAAAGCCCAATTGATTTGAGTTCAAAATATCCAATTAGATAGGCAGGAAAATTGGCCAACTATGTATGGTCTCTGCCATCTTGTACCTAGAGGAAACAAGATCTCTATGACCCATGAGGTCATTATAGAAATCCTCACATTGTCAGACCATGAAACCAAAAGAAGTAAGCAGCATTAGTCCTTATCACTCAAAAGAAATTTATATCTTTATGTGCTACAGAAATAGGAGCCTGGAACACAGACAAAAGACATTCACCTATGGATCCTTAGGACACCAGGGAGGAATAGCTAAATAAAGGGTCCCCTAGAGGTTCTATTACCTGGGAATAACCTAGAATCAAAATGGGAGATCTGATTCTATCATAGCTCTAGGGCCAAACTGTGAGGTCAGTGCACAAGAGACCAAGGAGGTGTTTTTAAATTCAGGTTACAGCAGTGGCTGGAGTGTCACAGATCTGAAGGTTGGATCTGTGGATGATATTTCCTTCTACTTTCATAGGAAAAAACAGGCAGATTTTATGTGGCTGATTTATACCTTAGGTTATTGTATCATCTCATAGATTGTATTATATCATTAGCTATTTATGTCTATCATGGGCTCAGGAATTAGTTTCTCAATAGACTAATAGTACACTAGGTAACTAAATAGTTGTGACAAGTCTCTGCAAAGTCTCTTTTCTAGAGACAGCATGCATTTGTTACTTTATAGTTCTGGAGGTCAGACTTCTGAAAAGGACCCCCATTTGGCTGGTGCGGGCTGGTCTATGTTCTTGTTGGAGGCTCTAAGACATAATTGATTTAATTTTCTTTTCCTCTCTAATAGCCACCTGCATTCTTTGGATTGTGGCCTAATTGCTATAGAGGTTCAAACATTCTTGCTCTACATCAACTATTCAAAAGACTTGATGCTGAGTTTTCCATTAGATCCCCATCTGTGGGGTTCACCACGTCTGCTGCCAGAGGTAGAGGTGATTCCGATAACATATAATCCTTTCAAAAAGCAAAGAACATGACTCTCATGCAAATAGAAGACAAACAGGCATTAAAGTTTTAAACAAATGAATGATTAATATGAAAACCATCAAATTAAAACCTGTTGAAAATTGGATTTGCATGAACTTAAATTATCTGTAGATACAATTAATTTGCATTGCTATAAAAAGCATTGCTGTCGGATTTTGTTTCTTTTAAAATATTATTATTGAACGTGTGTGTTGTGTGTACATGTGCATGCTTTCAGATGTGCTCATTATGTGTGTAAGGCACCTTGCATGTATAGAAGTTAGAGGACAACTTTCAGGATTCAGGTCTTTCTATTTGCCATTTGGGTCCTGCAGATTGGCCCTAGGTCATCTGACTTGGCGGCAGCCTTTATTCCAACTGAGTCATCTTGCCAGCCTATATATGAGTTTTGGAATGTTTCTTTTTTTCTTTTAATTTTATTACTTTGACATTTTATCTAACTGTGAAATTCCTTGCCTGCATATGTTTTAAAAGATCCTTGGGCCATAAGGTTCTCAGTAGGTGCCTGATCCTATTAGCTACCATTAAATTGATTTAGCTTCTCTTGTTCTTTCCTATCTAATTAACTATTGAGCCAAAGTAATGCTGACATCTACTTACCTACATAGCTTCACATAACTAAACAAAAGAATAATGCTTGGTGTGTTTAAAAATAAAAAAAAACTGAAATGCATCACCAAAGCCATCAACATGAGAGTATAGTTAAAATGAGCCTTCACTGGCTCCAATTGAAGTATCTAGGTAGTCATGTTTGCTTTTTCTTATAAAAATTGGGAGATAAGTGTAGGTGAACTGTACTGTACCAAGTGGCCTATGGATCTGCATGTTCCAATTAACGTAAATACTAGTAGGCAAGATCATGCTCTTTCATTGGGTTTTTCTATTACCATTGAAGGTAAATTTGGGTCTTGGACTACACATCAGTCACGTTCTAGATGAGTCTTTCTAGATGGTTAATGTTGCCTCTGTATTTTATGCATACATGAAATTATTTATTTTTGTGTATCTATTTCAGCAATATTTGCCAACAAAGAAGCAGTATGCTGCACAGCACACTGGTACATGAGAACTAGAAAAGGATTAAGAATAAGCCACACACTGTCACTTTGAGTTCAGTTTAATGTCTGTTCCCAACCTTCTGCTATGTGAAGTCAGATTACTTTTATACTGTGTGTTTAACACTGTTGTATCTATGTTTTAGTCATTTTGTGCATTTTTTTCCTTTGTGCATTTCTCAAGTTCCTTTCATTCTAACCTCAAAAATGTAACATCCATTCATTTCACATTTTGAGCCTCAATAGAACTTATAGTCTACACAATGAATTAGAAAATTATACTATTACTACTACTGCTACTGCTGATGCTGATAATAATAATAATAATAATAATAATAATAATAATAATAATAATAAAATAATAATAACAGTGTTGCGGTTGGAGATAGGTCTATTTAAAAGGGAAGGATGAAATACTTTGTGTTACATTCTGGTCTCATAGGAGACAAAACCTTATGTAGGAACAGAAGTTGAATGGGCGTGATGGTAACAAGAGACTTGGGAAAGCTCTCATTTGAGGTTGAGTGATTTCTAAAGAGTATCATTTAATTTCTGATAAAGTATAAAACAATTGAGAAGGAAACAGGGATTCAGCAACTTTCTACAAGTTGCAAGTCAACTGTTTTTTAAGTTAATAATTTGGCTTGAAACTTTGAGAGAACATTCTAAATGAGTCAACATAAGAAGAGTCCCATTCTTTGGGCAGTCCAACTTTGATCAGAGGACTCCACATTTCTTTCTCTGCAGCCTGGCAGAGACAGCCTTTCACTAAACCTCCCTTTTCCTATATCTCCATGCATACTTTAAATGGAATTCTGCAGAGTTCATATCCTTCCAGGCTTTCCATTTCAGCTCCCATGCCTTGCTTGGTACCACACACTTCCATGTTACTGGGTAAGAATTCTCAGGGTTAGCACCTCATACTGTGTGGGATGGAATACTCAGTCAAAACTTCCTAATTATTAGCTTATTAATATAAACCTCTCCCTACACAATCCTCCCCAAGTTTGAGTACTATCTTAATATGATGTTCCAGACATTTCTGTTTTTTCATCTCATTCCTAGACACATGCATGAAGCTGTGCTTTTGACACTTCCATTTGGAATTGCAGAGATGTCCCACATGGCCCTCACATCTTCCTCATTAAGTTTCCTTTATCTCCAATCTCAAACGCTGGTAGCATTCACTTAGCTTTCCCTTTGCAGCGCAGGGCTTCTCTGTAGCAATATGTTTTTAACCCCAATACCCAGTCAGTTATCTTCCCAACTTGCATACCTCAGACCTCATCATTTCTTTCACTTTTTGCTGAGTCTTTTTGTTGTTGTTTAGTTGTTTATTTTTGATGGCCTGGAACTGTATGACCCTTATCAAAGGTGTGCCAAGAGGCTGGTTGTAGACCAGTTCAATTGTGGAGCTTTGAAACCATGACTGTGGACCACAAAAGATCCAGATCACTCAGTACTTCCTTCATGGATCCTGGTTCTTCTTCCCCAAAGGCCTGTTGGTCCTGAGTCAGTACCACCATTTTTTTCTTATCTTCATAGCTACAGTTCTAAGGCATCCTACAGTGATCCACTGTTGAGATCTTTATGCCAGTTGTCAGTACTGGTCTGTTTTGGGAGTGATCCTAAATTTTTTTAAGGAGGCTGGAGAGATAACTCAGTGTTTGGGAGCACTGGCTACTCCCCTAGAGGACCTGAGTTCAGTTCCTAACACCCAAATGGCATCTTTTAACTCTCTGTAACTCTAGTTCCAGGAGATATACATATGCGTGCAGGCAAAATACCCATACGCAAAATAAAATAAACCTTTAAAAAATAAAAAAGTTTTAATATATATATATATATATAAACTTTTTTTCTACATATTGTTTGTTTCCTGATTTTCTCTCAGGTAGTAATATAATCCATTTGTTTTCTAAATATTAGATTGTAGCAATCTTTGATCACACATTTATAGATTTTAAATATCTAAATATTCAATATAAATTTATATTGAGCCTTCAGTATAAAATTAATATTTTATGTAATTGAAGCAAAATATTTTACATGGAAATATAAGTGCTATGTTTTGGATAAAGCCCCACAGTAAGCTCCATGTGTAAGGCTTTGGTTCCCACAATGGTGACAGTGGAAGATGCTGTGGGCCTTTAACAGATGAGTGGGAAGTTCACCTACTGGCCGCGATCTCCACAGGGACTGTGGGCTCTTAGTCCCTTCTGCTCTTTCTTGTCTGGTTTGAAAAGTGAGTAACTTACTTGGACATGTGTTTTCTACTACCAGTGTTTTTTGCTCTCCTCAGAACTGAGCTGATGTGGATGCTAAGTCTTTACTCCTTCAGAACCATGAGTTACAACTCAGAAACTTTCCTCAGACATGTCAATCTGAGGAAATGTGAGGCTGGCTAGTAAGACACAGGCATGTACAAAGAATGGAAAACGAAAGCTCTTTCACCAAGAATCAAACATTATCAACATACTGATTAAAAAGTGTGTTTTTTAAAATACATGCACATGCACACATATGTGCTCATACACACAGATACACACACAGGCACACACAGATGCACACACACACACATACAATTATAGTCTATGTTTTCATTAAAAATATAGAGCACTATTTGATTATGCTTTGCACCCAAAGATAAAACCATGTGCAGTAACTTCTCTTTGTCTTTATGAAATCTGCCAGGCAATAGAAATGTTAACCACATTTTTTTTTTAGAGAACTGTTTCAAACTGCATATTTTCAAGATTTATACTTCAGGAAGACTGATATTTGAGGAATACAGGACAGAAAACTCTGTTAGAGTCCTTGTTTAGGACAGACAGAGTAAGAAGAGACAGAGGCCAGAGGATAGACTGATGTGTTGGCAATGTGACTCACAATGATTAGAGATTAGTGTAAGTGGGTTTGAGAATCTGTGATGTTGTGGGACAGGGAGAAAAGATTTTCAAAGCCATGCAATTCCACCATTAAAAGAGCACTGGGGGACTTGGAGAAGGAGTATGTTTGAAGCAAGAGATTAAGTAGGCATGTTATGTTCTTCCTACCTTCTCCATCCCAATTCTAATGAGTAAGAAGCAGCCACAATCTTCATAGTATATTGTAAGGGAAATGATGTAGCCATGGAATTAAGAATAGACACATGACACACTGAAGTGTCTTGTAGGGCTAACACTCTACAGTCTCACTCAGTCTGGTCCAGAGATTTTTCAGAAGATAAAGATTTTCTTTTAGCACAGGTGTAGTTTTCCCAAACTTTGGTGTGAATTTATCATAACAAAACCACCTGATTGTATACAGGAAGAAATAGTCAACAAGTCAAATATACACTCTAAAGATGGTCTCTAGGCGTAGATTCCCCTAGTCAGGTAGACAAAGGGTCATCTAGCTGCTTACTTTGTCTGGTTCACACTGCCTGTCTGTTCCTACTATCTATCTTAGATTGCCACCAGAATATCCCAAATATCCTGAAATACAACAAAATTGCATCTGCAAGTCACTTGGATGTGAATCAAACAGAATTTCCCCCAGAGAAAGCTGATTATTTCTGGATCCATGTGAATGATTCCTGAATATGATAATCTCCAAAGAATATCCAGGGATGTTTTAGTGAATAATTCCATGAAAAAGAAACACCATCACGTACTAAACAAAGATTGGTTAACAAGCTGCTACTTTGATAATTACAAATTGCACTGAGAACTCACTTTAAAATATGTTTTACAAATATCTACTCAATCATGGTCTTCCTTATGATAAATTATCCACAAATTCCAATGTTAAAAATTACAGTGGTTAATATAACTAGTCTCTATTCTGAGTAATAATTTAGACTATAGTATTATGAGGTCACTTAGAATTACCATCAGGGAAAGTAATTTTCCTTAATAACATATATACTTAAAATACTTAATCACAGCCTTATTGTAGCACAGTTATTAATATGGCCACTGTGACTTACATATAGTAATAAATGTGAAGAAAGAAAATATCAAAATTATTCTCTTCGCAAAATTGTTCAGCAACCTCATGAGACTTAATAGTAATTAGATGTGCATAAAAGGAAGAATATGGGTCGTGTTAATAAGCCTATCTATATGATGTTCTATTTCTTTACTATTTTGCAGGGAATAAATTTTGTCCTATTGTTAAAAGTAGAATATGTGGTTAGTATGTAATTACTTTTTATATAGGCATACATACATACTATAGAAATATTAAGGTACAATTACATTTATTTTATAGTAATGATTTATGCCAGCAATTATTCTGCAGGGAAGAGAATGGAAGATTGCAATATTTACTGATCTTGAGCTCATAAATATTGAGGTGATGTCTCGAGGCTTTACAAATAAGAAAGACATGCTTTATCTCATGTGTTCTGTGATTTATAACTCAGTCTTCCATGAAACTATTTGAGCAGAGGCATTAACTTACACTTTCTACAGAGTCTGTGTTAATCCCAACTACATTTATTTGATGTCCTATGCATTTACATATGCTATGAGCTACTCGTGGTGCACAAGATTCTTACAGCAAGATAACTTAGGCTCATGAACATCTCACAACTCTAGAAACTGTGGGTGCTAATGCAATACAGCCTTAAAATGGAAATTCAAGAAGAGCAAATGCTTTGGACAAGCAGGGAGAGTTTGTAACAAGTTTTTTTACCTTCTCCTTTCAGTGCCTGGTTTCTGGTAATTAGGACAAAATGTAAATGCTCAAGATTGGTATTGTAGAGTTTCCTTCAGTTCCATCACAAAATTGTATCTCAAAATCTCATAAGCAAAATGATAAGTGAGAAACCAGGAGTTTCAGTGTCAGAGAACTTGCCTAGCATGCGAGAGGGTTCCATCCTGTCATGCGAAAGGAGAACATAGCCAATTATCAGATTCATAAAACAATGCCCAGTGTGTTTGTATGTATGGTGAAGGGATTTCAAAAGAGCAGCTGCATGTTATGCCCTGATGAAGCCTTACAAATTGGCCACTTTTCTCTTAGAAAGTGAGGATCTGTCTTCACCCACACTCAGGCTTTATAGGAGAGTTCACAGAGACATTTCTCACCATTTAATCTAGAATATATCTCTTTACATTGGAAGGCAAAGCCTTTGGCAAGCAAGCACGGCACCCAGTTTCTGACCTCAGGATATGGGCCCAGGCACACTAGCCAATGGTTCTGCTCTTTCCTTCTCTGGGTCTCCTCTCTACCTTTCTCCACCCAGGATCCTTGATGCTTGAGGCATGAGTGATAATAGAGTCTTATGTTCAGGATTAGAGTAGCATGGTTTAAAGTTACATTTGGGTGATTTTATAACAACATTTACAATTGAAGGTAAAGTTTTATTTTATAGATTTTTTTTATTCTAGTAATTCTCTATCCTTTCTCTCATCTCCAATATGAATAAACTTTACTGAAAGACAAAAAAAAAAAAATTCTTAACTTGTCCGCTCTTGACTAATAGGACTTTCAGAATAAGTAAGACTTTCCTCCTATAGCATACAGACCCACAAGGTATCAGAAGTTGAGGCTATTGCTTTCATGTTCCCTTGCAGCTGATCCACTGTGAATTTGCCTAACTTCCTTAATTTCTTTGTGTCTCATTTCTACCTGCAAAGTGAAGCCAATCCTAGCAAATTCCTGATAGGGTCATTTTTCAGTGGTATCTGTGAGATTCAATAGATATATAATTAACTACCCCTATTGAAGCCATGCTTTGCTAATTCTGAGCTATATATCAATATATCACTATGTCAATATATCCATCAAAACATGTCATGGTTTCTCTTATGTTTCAGGCATTTTTTTTTTTTTAGCAGATAATATTAGTGGTCTTTTTGATTTTCAAGTGCAGTGGGACTATGATTTTATTCTGAAAATGTCACTTTTTCTTTTGTATTTCTGTGAAGAACGCACCAGAGAATCAATATTACAGAAAACCAACCAACCAAACAAACAAACAACCCTCTAACATTTGTTTAAAAATCTTTCAATAACTGAGATTATTGGAAAAGGCACAAAGTATTCACCTGCTAAATTCATTATTAAATTAGCATTGCTATTGAATAACTTAATAAGGCACCGGGGTAAAAGACAAGTAGGTGTAGATTCTACTTGCTGGGAACTTGATCAACAAATGAGAGTGGTAATACTCACTCTTAACACAAGAGCAGTCACAGTAAACAGGTAAAATGGTGGGAAAATTCCCAGTGCATTGTGGGGCTTGGAGAGTCGAGGATTGTGGCTCAGAAGGGCTGATATTTAAGCTGGTTCATTAAAGATGAGTAAAGTTCATCAAGTGGATAAGTTAGTAAATTTAATTAGCAGAAAAATGATTAGGAAAGATTAGTGTGCTCAGCACGCAGATCAGGCTAGCGTAAAGGAACATACAGGTGGCAGAGCCTGGCAATGAGGCTGGGAATCTGACTTGGCCAGGGTATGAAGCCTTTCAAAAACTTTCAGGTTGGGGCTAAAGAGATGGCTTAGCAGTCAGCAGTACTTGCTGCTGCTACTCCAGCGGACACAAGCTTGGTTCCCAGCATCCATATTAAGAGTTCATAATTGTTGATAACTCCAGCTCTTGGGTATTAGTGGCCCTCTTCTAGTCTCTGTGAATACCTGTACATGCATGGTACACACAGAATGATATAAATAAAAATAAGACATTTTAAAAAGTGGTTTGATGCAATTTTCCATTTGCTTGTTTTGCATTAAGATAATGAGAGGTCGCCCACAACCTTATGGTGTGAAAGACTTTTTCTTCGAAAGTATATTACAGATGCCAGACAGAGTATGAGCTGAGGGTTTCAAGAATAAACTGAACACTGACAATCCAATTAGGGCAGTTATGATTAATTGTTTAATCACTTGATGAAGTGGGATTGAATTAGAATGGGGTCAGGGGACAGACAAATGTCTCAAAATGAGTCAATGAGATGTGAAGCAAATCCTAGGAAGTAGTAGGAAGGACGTACGAACAGTAGGAAGGATGAAAGTGATATAGATCCTTGCCTGAGGATCAGGACCAATGATAATGCCCTCATCAAAATATGCACAGCAATGCAATAGTTAATTCACATAATTATTCATCATGAAGTGCATTCATATCACCTATCACCCCTATGCTACATAGAAGAAATATCTGCAGAAAGTTGATCCTTTTCCTTTGGCATGTTTTTTCAAATTTAGAAACATAACTGAAACAGAGGTGTTGTTGAATCTTCAGTCTTTTGTATTTTTCATAATATAAGTGATTTGATTTAATTACACTTGGGCTGCATATTCTTGAGTTTCTCTTCATGATGAGGCATCATTAACATTAAACCACCTTCCTAAAGACTCCTCTTGCTTCATCTCCTTGGTAAACTCTGTCTTAAAAAATTTAGCTGTGCCAACTCTCTCTTGAACTGTCTGTATATTAAATCACAAACAGACCTTGTTTGGGACTGTCAAGTTTAAATTCTCTACCAGTTTTCTCAAGGCCACTGGCTTGTACTTTGTGATCACATTATTCATTGGTGTCTTGTGCCTTGACATTGTGTCAAGTTTTATCATGAAGGATGATCAGGGAGAGTGCCTACTCAGCTCTCAGCTTGACTTCCACATAGCTCTACTGATCCCAGGATGGTCTTAACCAGTGGTCATCATAAGGTGATGGAGAGGCCATGCTAGAGAAGGGAATGTTCTTATAGGATTCTGCTTTTGGTTCAGCATTTGACCTTGAAGAAACAGTTTCATCATATATCAAGGGCCTTTGCTTGGTAAAAATTCCAATTTCCTGATCTGAATGCATTGAGGTTTGATTATTCTGTTGCCAACTGCTTCTGGAGTAATGGTTTTTAAAATCCCCCGATTAGTAGACAATGAGAAATTTAGATGAGAACTAATTATTTTATAAAAAAGATATTTAGTACCAAAGACTAGAATAAACTCCCTGTAGAATTTCTTATAACAGTAACAGTATAAGCTTAACTCTATGTAAAATGAGAATTTATTCAAAGCAAGGGCTCCTGTATAAAGGGCAGCTTCAAGCTAAGCAATAACAGCCATGTCATTTTGATAGTGTCCAATTAGGCAAGAGCTGTAGAGCTCATCGGAGGATAATTTGAAGCAGATGCCAGCATTAAGACACAGATGTGGGACAGTTTTCAATAGCACTGGGACATGTGTGGTATTGGAGAGCTGATGGCTTCATCATTGCTTTTCCTTCTAAGGAATTGCCTTGGGAAAATGCATGAACATTCAGATAGCCCAGCTCTCATATTGATCCCCTGGGTAGGCTTCTTCCAGGTAGCCATACCTATAGAGCTGAGGTCATTAGATTCTGGTGTATTCAATCTCCATGCCAGCTGGTGATCTCATATCTCATATCCCATATGTGGAAGTTACAATAAAATTTAGAGCAAAACACCTAGAACCAGCTCCAGATGGACAACCCCAATACCACAGGATTTTCCTCTGTCAGAGCAGCAGTCGCTCATTCTATTGCAGAGGCTTAAGTAGGTAATTTTAGATCATCAAATGTCAGTACATCTTAAAGCTAAGCTCAGTAAATCAACTCTTCACACTGACATTTTTTCCTTCTGATTTTTATTCTATGGGTTTTAACATAAAACTGAAACTTTAACTCTCTTTTCTATGAATAGCATCTTTCTCTTAGAATGTCAATCTTTGGTTCTTAAAATCTCCCCTAACTTCCTAAGTCTCTCTGTCTTTTTCTCACCACATAGAACTCAAGCAGGTACTCAGAAGGATGCTGGGCTGAGGTTGGAGGAAGATAGAGGGGGGACTCTATTGAAGGGAACACAGTGATATAAATATGTATCTGAATCAATTGAAATTTATTCTAGAAATATAATATTTAGGGGCCTCTGAGAATCATGAGTAGCTGTGGAAAAGATTGGGATAGCTGACTGACAGAGAAGAAATGTCAAGGTTAGCTTACATCAAAGTCATGGCCTTCAGACATGATGTATAAAGTTCAGAATTCGAAAGACAGTAACAAATGGATTTCTGAAAGCCAGCAGATTGAAGAGAAACAGATGACCTCCTTCCTCATTAATAGAGGACCTTGGAAGTCAAAGAGAAACAAGTGGACTTACAGTATTGCCAGCAGAATGGCCTACTAAAAACACTGCGGACATCAGACCTGGTCCTTGCACCAAGAGTGTAGCTACTTCAATACTTTAATGCTTTATTTTTCTTGGTTAGTGTCTCTCAGCCTCAGTGTCTTTATCTGTAAAATAGGCACAAGTAAAACAATGATGTCTGTGATCGACTGTGGGATTTAGGTGCTGAAGAACTTGGGTAAGTCAGAGCCCACAGTAAGCAGTCAGTGTCTGTGCCAGCAATAATTTTTCCCAGTTTTGTCTGGTTGCCAGAGGCTGACGGCACTGGAGAGGGCAGGATGACCTTCTTTTTGAAAGCCTTCAAAGTTTTCAAAATTAAATGGGCTCTGATTCGTTTTAGGATATTTATTGCCTTTTTTTTTCAAACCTTAAGGTGTTCTTTTTGTATAGAGATGGTTCTGGTTACAGCTAGCAGAATCAGGCGATTCCTAAGGCTGCTAAAGACACATTGTCTCCTCTGTGCATCTCCGTCTGGTTGAAATGATCCTTTATGCTCATCCTCCCAGTAAATCAACTGTCTGTTTTACAACAGCATTACCAAGCACGGGTATATACAAGTTATTATCCACTCTAACCAGGCTCCTTTTAAGCATTATTTATTTCTAAAAAAAGAAAGGGGTTTTCATTTCAAAACTCAGCGGCTGATGATTTTCCCCAGGTAAATTATCCTGTGCTGTTCATGTAAATTCTCATCTCATTATGTCTGCCTGTCTCCCCAAGCCTGTCATTATGCAGTGCAGTCATTGCCTCTCTTTACTTTCTTCGTGTTTGGCATTACCTGCACATTTCATTGAGGCTGGGTTTAAATCACCTGATCTTTTACAGACAGGGTATTGTTTACTGGAACACACTCTCTCATTCTTTCTAAGTCTGAGTCAGTAATGAATGAATGAATGATAACGACTCATTAGGATTTGCATTAAGTCAGGATTGTATGGCAAAACGTCCAAATAAAACTTGTATGTAACTGAATAGTAGTGATGGTAGTGATGGTGATGATGGTGGTGGTGGTGGTGATGATGGTGGTAGTGATAAGAACATTGTGTGTGTGTGTGTGTGTGTGTGTGTGAGAGAGAGAGAGAGAGAGAGAGAGAGAGAGAACCTGTGTGCCACACCTCACATGTGGAACTCAGAGGACAATTCCCAGAGATCAGTTTTCTCCTTCCACCATACAATCCGGGAATTGAACCCAGGTCCCCAGGTGTGTACAGAAAATGCTTTCCACCTACGGAGCCATTTCACTGACTCTAGTGTTTGATCTTTAAGGCTTTTCAGACTGCTTTTAAAGCAGTCCTGAGGAGAGTGAGCAGCTGTGACAAACACAAATTAGTAAGCACCTTGGCTTAGGACAATAACACCCGTCCTACTGGATCCATGCCATGCCACTGGGCTCTGCCACGGCTAGTGGGTGAAGGGGTGGAAAGAGTAGAGGCTATGACTCTCTCCTGGGAATCTAGAGATTGAACAGAAATATAGGAAACAGAAATCAGGGGTCACAGAAAGATCAGCACCTTAAAAATGATTCTGAATCTACCTCTCTCATCACCCCTAGATATGTGATTGCTTAATTCCCTAATGCAAAATTTACTCATTCTGTCTTTTATTCACCATTTGTTCACTGTTTATTATGGAAAGTCATTTTTTCCAGGTGCTGTAGACCAAATCCTTCCCCTCAAACACACAGCCTACGATGGCAAGCAGTAATACTATCACATGACAGCTGTTCTGAGGGATGGCTGAAAAATTGAAACGCACATCTGAGGAGCTGGGAGATGAATGTAAGGCTCAAAGTTTGAAATCTTTTAAAGGATGAAAGAAAATGAGCTGCTTAATTTCATAGGCAATGATGGTAGCTCCAAAATACTGAAAAATATAGTATATACTAATAATTGAATAATAATATATAATGAAATTTCATCTCCAAACCTGTATATTTCATTTACATAACACACACACACACACACACACACGCGCACACACACACACACACACACACACACACTTTGTGGCTGAATACATTTTTTCTGTTATATCAAGATTCTTTAAGAGTATAAAAGCTCAGACTGAGGAGATGGCTTAGCAGTTAAGAGTAGGTACCGTTCTTGCAGAGGTCCTGAGTTCTATTCCTGTCATCCTCATCCTTGTTGGGTATTTCATATCTGCCTGTAACTCCAGCTCTGGAGGATCCAACACCTCTGCAGACAACTGCACTCAGTTGCACATACTCCATCTCCCAACATGTATGTAATTAAAAATCAATATTGTAAATAAGCTGAATAACAAGCTAAACAAACCATAGCACTATATTCACTTAAAACTTGCACCCCATTATCACAGACTGTTTCTATGGGGGAGGCAATGTTTGCCCCCCTCACCCCCTAGATTTAGAGAGCACCAAAGACCAACAAAACAATTCTAAGTCCACCTGGATGAACCAATGAGTTTATTGGTGTGGTTAACAAAACCTGAGAGATTTAAAGGAAACCATGCCTATCTGAATGGTAACTACAGACAGCTAAGCTACTAAAAAATGGTTCCTGTCCATTGTTACCCCATTCATGCCTAGTGGGAATCTTCTAAAGACTCTTGAGTCTCCTGAGCCTTGGAAGGCCCTGTGAGGCCTCCATACCTTCTCTATACTGTTCTTCCTTCCATGAAGCAATGTTAGTGATCTTGGTTCTCCATGGATCTCGTGGGATCATCACGTGTTGATTGAAGATACCAACTGTCATGTCCAACTCAGAATACTCTTGCCAATTTTGCTGATTGTACCCCATCAACCCTTCTTTTTGTCTGTGTAGCTTCTACAAGCAAAGTCATCATGTTTGTTTGTTTTTCCTTATTCCATGCCCTTTTTCTTTTGGATTCCTTCTTTGGGTCTTTGCTGGACTTTCTAGATCTTTGGGGTCAGGATAGCCTCTGCAGATCTCTCCTAAAACAAACTCCTACTTCATCACAGGAAGCAAAAACAGACCTTTTTAGAAGACACAAGAAAGTTTGACCTCTGGTCATCTATGTTGGATGAGATTCAAGTTGTTTGGGACCTCAGGCCTAATCACCAGGCTTGGAAGAGCAAATAGCGTACAGAGGGTCTTGGTTTTATGAGATGAAACTGAAGCATTAGCCAGGGGTTATGAGAGGAGTAGAACTGAAGATATGTGCATATAAAAGTAGATTTCCTATCTTGACTTCTGTGATGGAGGTTAGGTAGTCTCACAGCAACATCTGCTCGAGCTGCTCAGGTTACAAAGCCAGATGCCTCAGTAGTTCCAGTCTGGTGCTGATGGTCTGGAAGATTCCCAGGAAGCTGCTAATCTTCACTATATGTGGGGAGGCTAAAGAAATTTAAGTCTTCTGTCAGCTGAAAATGGCAGCTGGAGAAGAAGAAGAAAGAAGGAGGAAGAAAAGGGAAGGAGGAGGGATACATCAAGAAGTGAGGGCAAGAGGACCGGTAACATTGTGCTTTCCTTGGACTTCTTTCTACCTGTTGGAAGACACTGCTCAATCTGCGGGGTGTGGGGTTGGGGGACACCTCTTGCCTTCTCAGTTAGCCATTCTTAGAAATGCTCTCACTGAACTACCCAGAGATAGATTGGTTGATTCTACATCCTGTCAAGTTGAAAACTGAGTTGCTAATTTAAAAATTGGGCTACCATTACATAATATAGCAGAATCTTTTAAAACATGTATGTATGTATGTATGGATGGATGTATGCATTTATTTATTTGTGTGTGAGAAAGAAGGATAACAGTGGAGAAAGGGAGTGAGGAAGAGAGGAGGGAGACAGTGACAGAGAGACAGAGAGACAGAGTGACAGAGAGGGACAGACAGAGAAAGAGAGACAGAGACAGAGAGACAGAGACAGAGAGACAGAGACACACAGAATGTATACATGTTTGTGCATATGCAGGTTGTAAACCTGTGTATAAGTGGAGGCCAGAGAGAGCATCAAATCACTCAGAGTTGGAATTCCTAGCAAATAAGGAACATGGGTGCTGGGGTCTTAACTCTTATCCTCATGATTGCTTGGCAAGTCCTGTGCTCTCACCTGCTGAGCCATCTCTTCAGCACCCCACCAAAACCACCACCACATTAACTGACTTTCCAAAAGATTATGTTTCTAACAAAACTTAAGAACTCTTCAAAGACATTAAAAAGATGTATGTATAGCTTATGAATTTGCATTCAGTTAGTAATTCACTGAGAGTGCCTGAGGGAAATAAGTTATAATAGTGCTTTGGGGGGATTTTTATGGCCACCACTATTACATCCAAGAAATGTAATTTTATGATAAAGCTAGCACTTTCTTTCAAAATAGGCATGGTAGTAAAGGACTCTTCATGTGTGCCCACAGTAACATTTTGCATTCCCTGCCTAACCAGACTTAATATCCAGTGATTTACCAAATACAAAAATTTGTGTTTCCACTTCAAGTATTTACTTGGAAACAAGATACTAGAGTTACAATAAATAAACCAAAATTTCTTTGTTCTTATTTCCACGTGTACCAGATAACTGTGAACTACAGCTATTATACTCTACAGCGAGCCATGGATTGATGATTCTTGGTGGTACAGAAGAGGATCACAAGGGATGGTCCTTTTCACATGTTCAGATGTTCATCTAGCAGCCATGATAGCATTTTGGGCAATCTTTAAAACCTCTCATTCCTGAAGATTGTGAACAAAACGTAAGTTCCTACATTATGCCTGGAGTAACAGGATAAAAGTAAGGACATACATTTATTTATAAAAAATATGCACTGATGGGATAAAGATTAAAGGTTCATTTTTAAAGCCCCATTATTGTGGGGCTTGTTGGCCAGGTGACTATTAGGTAATTAAGAAGGAATTTGGGCTCATAAGTGCAGGTATAAGAAATGGCATTTGAGTCTTTGTCAGAATATGAAAGGAAGGGATGAGAGATGGCTCAGTGGTTAAGGTCACATATTGCTCTTTCAGAGGAGCCAACTTTGATACTTGGAACGCATGTCAAATAACTCATAACGGCCAGACACTCCAGGTCCAGGGGATCTGATACCCTCTTCTGGAATCCCTGGGTACTCCTCTAATAATGTGTATAAACCCACATATAGACATGTGCATACACACATAACTTAATAATTACTACTACTACTACTACTACTACTACTACTACTACTACTACTACTATTACTACTACTACTACTATAATATTGTAAAATATGTAGAGGATCTGATGAGAGAGCTCCTAATATGTTGACAATTCACATATGTAATCTAGGTAGACTATTGCCAGTAGCTTAATAAAGGCAAAATACATGGGTAGGTACAGGGAGTCAAGCATAGTTTAAATAATGATATTATTAAATAATTAAGGGGTTGTTTTCCTGCTGGTCCCAAGCTCCCAGAATAAGGACTCAGACTTAAACTATATTTACAGATACCTAGGTCATGTAGCTAGGATCATTCCTTGAGTAGCTAATAATTTAAAATAACCCATTTATACTAATCTACATTCTACCATGTGGCTGGTTACCTATGCTCAGGTACAATGCATCTGTCCTCACATCTTCCCCAGGGAAGAGCCAACTGCCATGTGGTTTGTGTGGAGAATTTGAGAAAACAAAATTGTATAAAACTTATATGCTATATGTAACGAAAATTGTCTATAATTCAGATATTGTTTTTCTCTGCTTCTGTTCAGATAGAAAATGTATTTTTGTACAATGGTGAATTGCATTGTACATACATGCAAAATTATTTTAAAACCATCTATTGTTATCATTTTATTTATTGTTAAAATACTATCTGCAAAAACTGAATGATGGTTTGTTATGTCAATGTCCTGTAACTGGTTTGATGATGTCTTTATTGGATGTTTAAGCTTCTTTCTGGGCATAAACTTTAATGTATGGTGTGGAAATTTCATTTACAAACAGGTCTAGAGGGGAAAGAACAGAGGTGTCTATATGAAAATTGTGGAAATGAGGTTACTCCGTGCCTATTTAAGAAATAGCTGACAGGTCTGTGTGGCTGACCATTAGGCTTATGTAAGTAATTTAGGTGGGTATGGATCCAGTGAGCCTTGAAGGTGATGCCAAAGTGTGGAGATGGGGCAGGGGCAGGCTACAGTCTGTGCACAGCTCTGAGATAAACAGCAGCCCTAAGGACAACTCCTCTGCAAGGATGATGTGGCCATGGGCCATAAAAGAAGAATCAAGGAGGAAGCCATGGCAGAGAGAGTAAGTTATCTGAATAGTGAAATGCGAGATAGTGAGGGCTCCTGTCCAGGTGAGAGCTGAGGGACGGGAAGGGAGTTGGCATTAGAGAAAGTTTAAGCATTTGCTGTTGTGTTCTTCATTTGATGCAAAAGAAATGCATTTGAGGGCGGTGCTTAGTTTGGGTATCACTAGGCAAGTTTGGGTTTTCCTAGCAAGCGCTGCTAAAGCCAGTAAATGCAACATGACCCTGCTAAAACACATCTATTTCCGTTTAACACTGCTGAGCTCTCATTATCCCGGAGACGGCTCTGCATGGCATTGTTCAGTAGTTTAGACTAACCTACTGAATGTGTCTTTGTCTTTCTTCTCATTTTTATCATTTCCAAGGCCATCTCGCTAGGCCTAGGCTTATTCTTTTAATGATCCGTGGTGCTGTTTATTTATAAATAATAGATCAATTGCTTGCAGATGAGACTTGGCTTGGTCTTTGTTCCCATGACAGCCTGACTGTTTCAGGCATCTTGTGATTTAAGCTGCTTAATGCGAGAGGTACCACCCTCAAATGCTTTTCTGCTCCTTTTGCTAGCGATCCTTTCTGGAGCCATGGTCTATGTAGGTAAATGAAGAAATGTAATACTGTGGGAGGAGGAGGAGCGGCAGAGTCAGGAGTGTGACGTGAGAGTTGACTGCTGCCTTCTTGTAGGCACTTTGCATCCTGGCCACTAGCTGTTGTGTTGATTAAAGGCTCGCCAGCAGTTCAAAATCAAAGCTGCTACAGCCGCTGCCCTGACTGTTGCTACTGACCAAGGGCCTTTTTTCTTTGTTGACATCTGGGAAGACGTTCTTCTAAGGAGGTTTATTGGCATTGTTTTCAGTTGTCACCATGAACACACAAGAGAGACACATCTGTCCAGAGTTACATACTATTCCTGATGGGACTGAAGTGCATGAGAGGGCAAATTCTTTCCTCTAGGATGCTGAAGGTTGGCCCCTAAGCCAGGTCCACATTGCTCAGGAGGAACAGTAAAGTATTTGTTCCACTATCAAAGACTCAGGGGGAACTTAAAATCTATAACTTTAAGAGCTGAGGGGCTAATCTCCTGCCTTTCTCATTTGGACTAAGAAGATGCATAGCCTCATTTGCTTTACAATGTCTGTAAATACTTTATTGTATATGTGACACATTGGAATGTCACTAACTTTTACATCAAATCTTTTGACCAAATTTACAGACATCCAGTCTTTCTTTCTGGCTATGTCTAAAGATAGAGATGAGAACCTGGGTCTTTATCAGTACTAGTAAATCACACAGATCTTGAAGTATTCATGTCACTGTTCTGATAGCCATTATGCTAATAGAACTGTGGGGATTTTTGGTTGTTGTTTTTTGTCCTTTGTTTTAAAACTATAAAAGAGGTAGCAATCTGGAATTGAAGGGGTTTCAAATTTGATAGTCCTCTTGTACAAGTAAGCTTAAGACAGTGTTGGATAAATCTACATTCGGTGTGATTGACAAGAAGTCTAGCTTTTGAGTTTTAAAGTTTTAAATACCTGATCACATCTGTAGATGTAGCTGTGGGGACACTTTTAAGAGATGAGAAATTTTGTGCAGGAAAAAAAAAATTCAGCATTTTTGCCAAGATACAATTCTGTATGAGAATAGGTATAATTTTATAACTTGCATGGCATTTGAATAACCACCCTTGGAAGGTAAAATAAACAACATTTTAAAGACTAAGGATCAAAATTTGAATGAGAAAAGTGAACTAATCCTGGAAGATCTATTTACTTACTTTTTGTTTCTTATCCAGATTCTCATGTACTTCATTTTATAAACCCCCGATTTCTTAAAATTCACTATTTTGTAGAAGATAGGCTTTGAAGTGACGATCAAACTCTTTTTCCACCTTAAAGTGTAATGGCAAGTGACTGTCACTACAACCTGAGCTACTAGGTCTATTCAACACTCAGTGAACCATGAATCCCAAAGCCTGAGTACCAGTGGGGTTCTTGTGTTTAATTTTTATTTCTCTATTTATTTGTTTGTTTGTTTTTACATCCCAATCACTGCCCACCCCCCAAGTCCTCCCTTCCCCATCTCTCTCTCTGTAAACAAAGCTAGGGCCTCATGGATGCTGATATTCTGAGAAACTTCTGAGTCATTAAGCTGTATGTCCAGCCCTTCGGTTTTGTTTGTTTTAATTTTCCTTTGAAACATCATCTCCATAAGATGCCTAGTTTGGCTCTGAACTTTCCTTTGTAGCCCAGGTGACCTTCCTGATTCCTGCTTCAGACTGCAGGTCACTTTAGATTACAGGCTTCTTGACACCCCAATGAAAACCCTTGAATGTAAAGGCCTGGTTTTTGTTTGTTTGTTTTATTGTTGTCTTAAGATCTAAGATAAAATCCAAGATCACAGCTATGACGCTTCTCTTAAAATGGCTGCCTTTCCTGGGAGCAGTGGTGGGAAGCAGCCCAGAGGGCAAAGGCCATTTCTGTTCCTTAAAGGGGGAGGTGAATTCACCTGACCAGGCTGCCCTGCTCCCGGATGCTTTGGTGTCTTTTGTCACACATGTCAGTTACTTCCTAGAGTTCCTTGTCATTTTAATTGCTAGCAGTGCCCTTATGAAAGATGACTTTTATTTTTCCTCACAGAAGCAGGTGTACTGCGGTCTATTACTCATCCCCGTTGTGCTCAACGAGGGGCTGGAGTATATTGGATTAGCTTCAGAGCCGGGTTAACTTAGAAAACATTCTTTTTCAAGGAGAGTAGATTGATCTTGTAGATGGGCACACAAGTGCCATCAATCACACCAGTCTGGCTGGTGGTTGATTTCTGTTCTGTGCACCATCTACCCATTCTTTGCCTCCAGTTCCATACAGTGAAAGTTTTAGGAATGTCTTTTTTTATTGGTTATTTTATTTATTTACATTTCAAGTGCTGTCCCCCTTCCTGGTCTCCCCTTCTCAAATCCCCCATCTCATCGCCTCTATGAGGGTGCTCTTCCACCCACCTACCCACTCCCACCTCACCACTCTAGCATCCCCCTTTGCCAGAGCATCAAGCCTCCACCGGACCAAGAGCCTCCCCTCCCATTGATGCTAGATAAAGCAATCCTTTGCATTTGCAGCTGGAACCATGGACTCATCCATGCATACTCTTTGGTTGGTTTAGTCTCTGGGAGCTCTGGGTGGTCTGGTTAGTTGATATTGTTGTTCATTCTATGGAGTTGCAATCCCCTTCAGCTCTTTCAGTCTTGCCCCTAATTTTTCCACTGGGGTCCTGGGCTCAGTCTGGACAAAAAATGGAGCAGAGACTAAAGGAAAGATCATCCAGAGATTGCCCTACTTTGAGATCTATCCCATCTGCAGACACCAATCCTTGATACTATTGCTGATACCAAGAAGTGTTTGCTGACAGGAGCCTGTTATAGATGCCCTTTGAGAGGCTCTGCCAGAACCTGACTAATATAGTGACTGAAGGGAGAGAAGCATAGTGAGTTGAGGAAATACTCCAAAGGCCAGTTTTTGAGAGCGTCAGAAGAGGGTGGATATGGACAGGGTCCAACCTTCCTTCTTTCTTTTTTTCATTATTAATTACTTTATTTACTTGTATTCTAGATGTTTTCTTCCTCCCTTCCCCCCTTTCAGAATACTTCATCCCATTTGTCTCTGAGAGGGTGCCCCTGGGCATCCCGTTTTCTGGGGCATCAAGTCTCTACAAAATTAGGCACATCCTCTCCCACTGGGGCTACAGAAGGCAATCCTCTAAAGCCCTTGTATGCTCTTTGGTTGATGGCTTAGTCTCTGAGAGCTCCCAGGAGTCCAAATTAGTTGACTCTGTTGTCAACCTTTCTTTCATGGCTGGTTAATTGAAATATTATTGATGTTTCCAACATATTTTGATTGATTTGTCTAAAATATCCAAACTATAATTCATTAGTTTGCTTCCTTAGCTTAAAGCCATAGAATAGTTAGATTAGTAATAATAGATTAGTGCACGAAGAGTCCTGTATAGATTTCTGTGTATTTCTTGCCATGTCTTTCTCTCTATTCCCCATATTATTTTGTTACTTATTTGGGTGGCTTCTGTTTGTACCTTTGGCTTCACAGTCTGATCACCTCGATTCTATGTGCTCTGGAGAAGCCTGACTTTTGTGGATTTTGTCAGTGTGTTCTTGATCATGTATATAGACAGACAGCAAGAAGCATTGGAATGAGAGTTAGGGTGAGAGGAGAGTTGAGTCAAGGTATGTATTGTTTTTTGTTTCCTCTAGACCAAGGCTTGGATTTGGCTGTGTTTCTCTGCTGAAGGTTACAGCTACTGCTGTGCAGCTGTCTTTGTACAGATCTCCCCAGATACTACACAGTATTGAGTACATGGAAGAAAAATTTAGTGTTTTCTCTGCCAGGCATAGGCTCATCATGTTATTATAGATTTAGGCCAAGTGTAGGAAAAAACAAAAACAAAACCTCTAGGATTAATCTTCCAGTCCTCACTAAGAAAGGTAAGGTCTTCGCCAAGGCAATTTAGACAAGGGACTATAACAAACCTTGCAAAAAGGGAAGCTAGAAATATACACAGGGAGTCAGTTCTTGCCGGAATCAGCCCAGTTCCTGGCCACAGTAATCAGGTAAAGATAGATCTGTAACAGTGTATGCCAGTAGGAGACCACCTTGAAACATTGCCCACTGCTCTCAAAAAAGTTTACTGTGGTCATTAGAGCAGAAGAGGTATCTCCTAAGGCTGCCACTAAGAGTCATCATATGGTACCTAAAACCAACCTACACTTATTTTTAAACATGTGGAGAATAGAAAGTCAACATTGATACGCCTATAGGTCTATCCTTCCTCTGCAGGTTCTGTAAGATTCCTGTTTGCCTCTTCCTGGCGAGTAGTCATCTCCATCAATCTCTGGTCCTTGATGTTTTTTTTCCACATTGTTTCAATTGGTCTTCAGGTGGCCTTCTCTAACTCTCCCTGTATCTCTTTTTTTAATGATCGTTAATTGGATTTAGGGGCTTATTCTAGTTTCCTTCTGTGCCATGAAAAAAAATACTCTAACCAAAAGTAACTTATGGGACAAAGGTCCCCACCAGTACACATACTACAGGTTATTCATCAGTGAAGAAACTCAAGTCAGTAACCTTAAGCAAAGCCCATGAAGAAAGGCTTCTTGCTGTCTTGCTCTCTCTTAGGGACATATTTTGCTAGATTTCTTATCTAAGTAAGGACAGCCCAAGATCAACTAACCACCCAAGAATTGTACTGACTGCAGTGGGCTGGGTCAAGATAACCCTGCACAGTCATGTCCTCAGATTACATCTAGGCAATTACACACTAGGGCTTTCATCTCTGATAACCCTAGGCTGTCAAGTTGCCTGTTAATCTAATTATAGTTGGACCACCCTTCTCTACTACAACCTCATGTTAGTGAATTGTATCCACAAATCTTTCCTTAGAAAGGCATACTGTAAGGTTCCAGATGGCCACAATTATTTGGAGACACCATTTAACACAATGCTACTTCTGCCTCCATGAGAACCTGATGAAGATGACATAGCCAGAGCTTTGATGAAGGTTCTAAATGCATATCTAGCTAACCATCTAAGCAGTCCCATCAGCCAATGCATCTATTTGTTACCTCAAGGGAGTTTGATTTAGGTTTTCATCAATATAGCTTCATATTTTCAATGTTTCCATTTCAGTTGCTACAATTTTGACAATCTAAAAGAAGTTCATGTCTGTAAACAATAAATCATGTTGGTGGCAAAGTAATATCACAACCATTATGAAAATAGAACCTCCCTCACATGATTCTGTAATCATAATAATCTGATTTTGTAATCAACAATGATATGGGATAAGAACATTAATGAGATATCTTATCTTCCCTGTGTGCCACAGTTTCACACTAAATTCCCAAGGTGTTGAAAGGAATTGCTCTGTCTACAGATGGATGGATGAAGGAAACATGGCATACTCAGAGTGAAAGTTAAACCCAAAAGATCGAAATAAACCAGACACAAAAAAAGAATACTACATGTTCCCACTTTAATGAGAAATGCAGAAATGTCAACCTCATAGGTGAACAGAAAGGCTGTTTCTAGGAGCTGGGAGGAAGGAGAAAATGAAGGGAATTTAGTAAAAGATATATAATTTCAAATATAGGCTGAATATGTTTTAAAGATATAATGCATGTTTCCTAAATATGTATAGCTATGAAACAACACAATAACTATTATATATAGTAAAACAAAAACAACTGTTAGCATGGCAGTGTAATAAAGAAGTGGTCTTTGTACATATTCATTAGAAATATAAATGTATTCACAGTATAGAGGGTTTTCAAAATATTAAAGATGGAAATGATGTATAACCCAGAATCCTCCCTTGTTGAGGAAACCAAAAGGACTAGAAATTGGGTCCTGAAGAAAGAGCTAGCTCCCCCTTCCTTCTAATTGCAAAACAGCCACATCAACAACTCACAAGTCCATCAGAGATGAGCAGATAAGTTCACATATGTCTATGTGCAGAATGGAAATATCTATTTAGCTTCAAAAGACAAGGAAATCCCACTCTGCCTTTGTTGCAATAGGGATGATCTTAGAAGGCATTACACCACATGGATTATGTGGCAGGCGGGAGAATACATGATCACACTCACACTGGAAAGCTAACAGTTCAAAGCATAGGAGCAAAGGCTTAAGTGATGCTGGTGGGTTCTGGGAGGAAGAAGAGTTTGGGAGGTATTGATCAAAGAGTATATCTCAGAGGCTTGCTCTGTACCATATTATATGAGGTTATATTATTATACCATGTGCTTGAAAAATGAAGAGGGAAAAATCTTGCTCGGTGTTTTTTTACAAGAAAAATAGGGAGGGGGGACCTTAGAAAGGTAATGGTTAAAAGTCATATATGGTCACTTCTCCCCAATATATACTTTTTCTATATGTATCCAAGTATATACATTAAACATGCAAGTCATGCTTCCATAAAAAGTGAAGACTCACAGACTAAAAATAGTAAAATAACAATAGAGAATTAATACTGTTGAAATTGATGGACATGTCCTTATTTCTACACTCCCATTCTGTAATGGAAATGTGTGTCTGGGTTGTCTAAGACAGGATGCCCTATGTGTAATTGGAGAATGTAGGTCATTTTACATGATAACTTATATGCACACATAATGAAATAAAACTCATCATTATAACAAACTCAAAGAACTATTTACTCATGATTGCTGCTACTCAAGAGTCTTTTAGCCAATATTATTTTATTCTATATTCTTTAATGTATCAGAATTCATTAGCATGTCATAAATGACTTGCTCACATCTGTTTTCAGGATCTATCATAAGCTATGGTAGCACTTAAAATTCCTCTTAAAATAACTATTAATTAATTTTCCATATTGCATTGATGTAGCTGCACTTAATTTTTAGGTAGAAACAGGTCAAGTGGAGGTCTTGTGAGGGACATCTGTCCTTAAAGCTCATTTGTGTTCTGTGTATACATATCATATCTTCAACTAATGGTGTTAGTTTTGGCAATAGAATTAATTAAAAACTTGATTGCATATTTTACATATATTGTAATCAAATATTTTAACTGCTCTATAGCAAATATGTACTGAATCGAGGAACTAAATTGTGTTTACAGTTCTTAGTTCTTTTGCCAAATGTTTGGTGACATTAACATGCTGAGGGAAAGAAAATGAAATTAAGCATCAGAGATAAACACCAGAAAGTCACTACCTAAAACTTAATCACAGAGACCAAGTGAGTCTGAAAACAGCTCTTACTGATGGGATTTCTTCCTGTCTTTTTTTCCAAGCCAGTCTTTCACTTCCCTTAGGTTCCATATAAAACAGTTTTATTAGGGACAGTGATATTCAGTCAACATAATGATACCATCAGTTTGGCCAAATACCAAAATCAATGCCCTTCCTATTTGTCTGGTATCTGGCTGCACATGATGGGGTATTTCTGTTGACTCCATAAATTTGAGATCAGGTAGTACACAGCAAGCCAAGAGCAGATTCCCAGAGAAGCGAAGGTAGGACTTTTATTTGAAGGTTTTATTCTTGTGTTGCACTGGGGTTGTGGAGGTGCATAGCTCCCCTCCTTTACCCCTAGTGTCTTCAGAAAAGTTGCTTCAGTGGCCAAAATGACCATCTGCTAATCAATAAATGGTTAATCCAATCTGAGTGCTTCACTAATGCCATGTGCTGTATTTCAAAGTGTGATGTCACCCAGGTTTATCTCAACCTCACCCTTCCTTATTCTGGGATTATAGGGTGTAATACCCAGTTAATTAATCACTTCTGCTCTATTACTTTAGCTTCTTCTATGATGATGTGTTACACATTGAACACCTCCCCACATTATACAAAGGTTTCTTGCTAAGTATAATATTTAAGTTACTCTGAAAATTAATTTTATTACATTAATTTATTTATGCTTTTATTTATGTGTGTATGCTTGGGCACCAATACGCCATGGAATATATTTGAAGTTCAGAGAACAACTTGCTAGAGTAAGCTCTCTTTTTCCACCATGTGGGCCCTTGTGATTGAAATCCAGTTGTCAGGTGTGATAGTAAATGTCTTAGCCCATGGAGACATTGTTATGGCCCAGGTATGCCTTTATAATAGCTGATTTTCTATTTTTACCAGCTGTTTATTTTGTATTATTTGTTTTATCCCATTTCACAGTTTTCTGTTATTATTTTTGAGTTGAGATAGATGGAGATCAAAGAGCTAACTAACTGGATACGTGGATGGCATACTAGGGTCCAATATTGGTGATTATGGTATCAGATCTGCGGTTTTCCCACACACTGTTCTGTTACTTGTTAATGATGGTGGTGTTTTGTTTCGAGAAGTATTAAAAATGAAAGAATGTATCACAGTGTGTTCTCACACAATTCTCTGGCTCTCCCAACCCTGGTGGCCTGGCCAGCCATGCTCTGGTGGGCAATGGCCGACTTGCTTTCATCTCGTGGAGCTCTGAGTCAGAGCTCCATGATCTCACTACCCAGCTCGCTATGTTCCCACTGGCGGGTCGCTACCATGCCAGCCCCAAGCTTCAATACCCTCATGGCCTCTGTGATGCACATCAGGCAAACCCACACTTTGCTGCTGTACCTTTCTCTCTGGAACCCAGATGAGCCACCATGTGAAGGAAAACACAACACAAACTTAGTTCAGAAACAATGATAACTCAATCTCTGGGTGCATCAACTAAAACCTAATCTTTTAAACCTTATCAAAGTCTGATTCCTCTGGTGGCTGAGACTCTATTAGCTACATCTTACCTCTCTGCTCTCCCTTTCCAAAAAGGGCTCTCCCTCTCTCCTGCTCCTCTCTTCTCCTCCTCCGACCTGGAAGTCCCTCCTTATGAGCCCAGTGATTAGCTCTTTTATTCATTAGGGGACTGGTTCACAAGAAGTCACAGGTGTAACTCCTTCTCTGAAGCCCCTCCCATGGGGGCAAAATTAAAATATAAAAAACCCCAGGGCTATCCACAACAGTGTTTGTGGCACTTTCGTTGTTTGTATGGTTGTTGCTGGTGACATCCTTGATGGTGAAGATGGTGATTTGGTGGCTGTTGTTTTGGGGGTTGGTTGTGTTTCTGTTGACGGATGATGGTGTTATAGTTATTGCTAGTGGTGGGGTGTGATTTTATAATGATGCACATTATCTTCATAATTTTCAGTGCTTGGCTAGTGGGAAGGGGAATACATAGACTATTTTTTTTTGGAGATACCTTGCTGGGTATGATAGCTTAGTTCTCGTTTCTCCTGGCTCTAGAGCAACCATGACGTTGAAATGATTTTTTTTCCTTGTTGGCAAAACTGCTACTAATTTCTTTACTTTCTCTTTACTCTTTACTTTCTCTTTAGTTTCTCTTAGAAATTCGCTAGACTTTGAATTTCCTGGTGGTAGAAACTCAGTTTTAATTATTGTTGAATTTTCAAAACCCAACACAGTACCAGGAAGTCCAAAGGTATTCCATAAGCACATTATCAAGTAGGGGTATCTTCACAGGGCCCTGGACCTCAGTATTCCTGCCCAAGTTCATTTAAATGTCTTTCCTAATGAGTAAGGGGAGACACTGGAGCTTTTCTTAAGTAAGTCTTGCCCTTAGTCTCACTATATCTTCTGGAGCAGCTCAGTTACATCAGTGGTGACCTCTGAAATTGTTTCTTGAGAAAAATTATGAGTCTATATTAGTATTTTTAGGGAAAAACTACAGTGATTGATTAGGAAGTGCTGCACCCTTAAATAACCATTAATTGCCCATATATACTCATCAGCTCTGCTTATATCTAGGGACAGTCTAACATAGTAGGCTGTAAGGATTTAATAAATGTGAAATTTAATAGTTGTACGTCTGGTCATTTTACAGCATATTTATTATTAAGAAGCAAAAGAAAGATTAAATAAAAATTTTAAAAGTTCCTTTTCAAAGAAATATTTAAACATGTAACTAGTTTGCTAATTGTTAAATAGATCATAAATGAATAAATAAATTACAAATCAGCTTTTAAAAGAAGCATTTTTTTCTGACTCTGAAGAAGAAAATTAATAATGTCAATAGTGTCCTCAGCATCAACATTTATAATTGGTAGAAACATAGAACCCAGTATAGTTTGTTCAGTGAACTGACTTTTTTTTTTACTCTTCTAAATGTACTGAATTTGTGGATCTTTTTCCATCCCTGAGAGATTATATCTGTCGAGTAAGAAGAGATCATTAGTATGCTGTAGTCAGCTCAGTTAAGGGTTTACTTCAAAGATGCAGGGACAACCAGCCCCATAAGCAGATTGGATTTAATGATTAGAGGAAAGTATACACACCTGTGCCAAGGTGTTTGTGTTGGCACCAACATTGATGGGTTTTTTTGAAAAATTTTAATTTGCATTCCTAATTTTGAATCTTTTATTTAGCTCAACATTTGGGAATGCTCCAGCTGGTTTGCATGTTCACTCCTTAGGACAAATCTTATCTTCCTTGTCATTCTGCATCTGTTCTTCAACCTTGTCTTCTCCCTTGCTATTTTCATTCTATTACCCAATAAATCCAGTCTGAGTTCTGGCCATCCCATGAAGTCACTTGCCCTTCAGAGTACAGATCATCACCTGCACTGCTATACAGTATAAATACACAATGTGGAATAAAAGAAAAAGTTCTCTTATATTCCATAGGTTCCTTACCAGCCAGAGCTGGTAAGGAAAAAGACTCCCTCACCTACTGACTTAATAATAACATAAATCAGAAGAATGCAATTATATTTGGGAAAAAATGGAAGAGAACTAGAGTTTCTAAGAACTGAAACGAACAGTGAATTGGAATAGAAACTTGAGTGACTACGGTCAAAACATTGAGATGCCTGTATTAGAAGAATCTTCCCTTTAATCACCAGCATGTTGGATTCTTCTATTCCTACCCTGACCCCAAGCAGTTTTGTCATACTAGAGTCTGAGATGTATTTGCAAGCACAGTCAGAGCAAGCATCCAGAGAAAGCAGAGTAGTAGAGAAGGAAAGTCTTTGCTTTGACAATATGTTTTCCCAATGTTTGCATCAATGCATTTCCATCAATATTTGAATTTATTCTCCAGTATGATGCAAACAACATCACATCATATTGAGACAGAAGCATAAAGAAAGACTCCATTTGTTACTGACACAACTCATAGCCAGACATGCTTAAATGACTTGCTGGTAATTTTCACACCCTTTCCATTGAAGCCTTCAAACAAGAAGGTATTAATCAAAATGCTTATGAGGAAAGTGTCTGTACCAATTGTGTTTAAAAACAAAGTTGTTTTTTAAAAGTGTGGAGGTGCTATTTTGTTATTTTGGTCTTTGTACAAATATTAATGAGGTTCTCTATATTTCAGGTGATACATTTGGTGTCTCTTTGTGGTATTTAAAATGACATCTTCCTGGGGAGTTTGAAAGTGCTTAATTATACAACACTGAACACAGTGCATGGCTTGCCAATAGAATATTGTTTATTGCAATCTCACCAAGTACATGTCAGTGAAAGAATTTTCAAACTAGATAATACATTTCCACCTTTCATGTGGCAGGTGAGGAAGTTTATATCTTAGCTTCAGACGTTATTTTTAGCCACTTCTAAAGAACAGCTCAAGGAGTTAGCAGGAAGTCAAAAAGTCCTAACTTTAAATATAACAAGTTTAATCAGATATATAAAGAGAATTGTAGTGCTAATCTATTATGAGTCCACTCTATGTTCCTGGAGGGTGTGCACGCAGCTCTGCACCCAGGAGCTCTGGATTCATGAATACACACACACACACACACACACACACACACACGCACACACACACTCACTCACGCACACACACACACACTCATACACACACACACACACACACACTTCCCATCTTGCAACTCAATCAAACATATCTCCATTGTCACTCTGTCGAAGTCTTTCTTTCCACTCCAGACAAGACATGTCATTCCTTCTGCTTAAGACAAGCCTGAGATCATGGCTACATCCTCACTAGCTTTTTAGAAGTAATAGCTGTGCTATTACTTTCATTGTTCTACAGGAGTATCAGCTTTAGACATGATGCTTTTCTTTTGAGCACAGGGTACTTGTTTTAAGATGATTTGATGATTTTTTCCATCATTTTTGGTACTTGCTTGTGTTGATTGATGATTTTCAGATCCAAATGTCAAATATACTAATTCCTTCAATCTTAGATTCATGTAGTGAGTTGTTCATGCCTTGTATCAAAGATCTAAATGAGCATGTATATCACAAAACTCATTTACTTTCCTACTCCAATGCCTTACTTCCCTGCTGCAGTTGATAACCTTGACCACATGTCTAGGCCAGAAAATGAGGAGTGTGCTCTTTTGCTTCAATCTTTCCTTCAAACCTTGCATCCAGTTGATTAATGTTCTCTGAAGATTTACCTATTAATAGTTTGTCTTTTCCTTTTCCTCCTCTGTGACATTATTTACTGAAGGTTTGTTTCATTAGGAATTGCTTAATTAGTTAAGAAGTCTTCTGTGACAGTAGTTTTCAGTCTTAGCCTCACACTGTAATCAATTAGAGAAGCAGAGATACATTTAAATCCCAGATATTCATCCCACACCCTAGGCTCTTGTATTAGGATCTATGGAGAAGGGAAGTCTGGTGTATAGTGTGTAAGTGTTGATGGAAATTAATGTCTGTCCTTATCCCTTGAATGCTACTGATGTCTTTAGAGTATACCCTGACTCTTCTCAAAACCATCTGATACCTTCACACTGTCTATAAGTAAAGACTAAATTCCTTAGAATAGCCTTAGTTTGTATATTTCATTAAATAATTTATTAAATTTAATATCTGCAGGATAATAGTAACTAATTTAATCATGAAAATAATATACCAAAGAGAAGAAATCTCTCTGTATATTAATTTCTGTAAAGATTTATTGATTTTATTTTATATCTATGCAGATTTTGTCTGTATTTATGCATTTCACATGTATGCTTGATGATTTTGGAAGCCAGAAGAGGGTATTGAATCTCCTAGAATTGGAGTTGCCTTGGGTTGTGAGCTGCCACATGGGTGCTAGGAATGGAATGTGGGTTTTCTGCAAGGTCACCAAGTGCTGAGCTATCTCTCTAGCCTTTACTTCAACTTCTTAATATTCTAATCCATAGGCAGGTATTGTCCCCAGAATCCCTTCGAATCTATTCTATTCTCTTCTTTGCTGTAAACAAGAATTAGAAGATACTGTGGCCTTTTCTTCTTCATGCTTTTCATTTACCAATATATCTGGGAGATACATTCATCTAAATATGTAAATCTGCATCATCTACTGTTTAGTTATGTATAATTTCATCACATGCATATGTAATACTTCATATAGTGAAAATCTGATTAGGGTATCCTTTTGATTTTGTAAATGTCGTAATAATGACCAGCTCTGTACATGCCATTTTGTATATACACCAAATATTCTACTTAGATAGGATTTGTCAAAGTATCTTTCACAGAGGTTGGCCCAATTTACATTCCCATCTGTGATGCTCATCCTCCATTCTTGTCCTAGGTTATGTAACCTATAGTGACTATTCTGGGCTGAAACACACAGTCATGTTTGTTTCAGGATACCAAAGGAACCAGGTAGTTATTGAGCCTAACTCTACACTAGCTGAAGACTAACTGAAATGTTACATAAAAGAGATATTGAGGGAATATTTTTATTTCTATGTGTTTATATAAATTCTATTTTAGGAGAACAATGGCAGAGTTGGTGAACCTCTCATCCATGAGCAGATTCAATGATCAGACATACAAAGAAGGAGCATCATAATTATCTGTTGTTCTTAAAAAGCACATAAAGCACAAGGAGAGGTATTTAGAGCTCAAAGTCAGGTCTGAGGCATTCAGCATCTCTTCCAAGGAAAAGATCATAGCTAAGATTATTTTCCAAGTCCTCAGAACAGGCCCCTCGTTTGTACCTTTTCAGGGTTAACTGGCTTGCCATTTGATTCCCTAATGATCACCTCACTTTTCATGGGAAGAAATCCACATCCTTAATACTATTTCTCCATTGGAAAGATTGGAAGTTTCTTTTTAATCCAGTCCTTGTTTTGTAGGAGATTAACAGGCTGTCTTTGCTATTAGCCCCTGGCTGTTACTCTGTTTTTCCTCCCCACACTGTTTGATGCTGTGCTTTTCTTGACTCCTTTTACAGTTTTCTTCTCACTGTGTGGACTTTCTCAAAGTGTAGGGTCATAAAACTCACTGATGATGCACTTTGGTGTGCAGAGATCTTGAAGTTCCCTAGGCTACCATCTGCTGCTCAGAGAAAAATTATACCTCAGCTATATTTGCTTTAAAAGATGACATGACTGACATCTGTTAGTAGTCTCTTTAGTATATTATTCTGTGATATTAAATACTATGCAAAATTCTTGATTTTTAAGTTTTTTTCCCCAGATCATCCTACACATAAGTTTAAGAAGGTGGTCTCTGGAATCTCATAGCCCAGGAGCTAGAGCATGGCCCTGAGGTATGTGATTTTTAGCTAATCTGTTTTAGGTGGGCTACGTGGCCTTTCATCAACACTGAAATGCTTGTAAAGGTTTTTCTGTGATCCCATGATGCTCTATGTGATGGTTTCTTTGTATTAACATCAGGGCTTCCCAGAAGATTTGGGACTCTCCTGTCCTTCTCTTTTGATCATCCCCACTAATGGTCTTCAGGATAATCCCTGGTGCAGGTCTACATTCTTATCGGAAGTTCTGAAACTCTGTTGCTTTTATTCTGTTGAATGTATTTGGATATATTTCAATAGCTGATATATCCTTATATATGAACATTGTCTATTGCTTCTTATGCTAAGTCCTTCATAGGTGTGTGGCTGAGAGATGGTTATGAGTCTCACATTCTTTCTCTTTCCTAATTCCACAGGGCTTTTGACACTATCTCTAGAAAGACAAATCCCTGAACCTCATTTTCTCCAAATACACCCAGGCAGTGTCTCTAATGCTCACCCAGAATATTGAACACAGTATCACTAACTTCTGTAAGTAAATTCATGATATCCCCTCACCTTCTTGGCCTCTTAATTATATCAGGACAAAATAAAACTAAATATTCAAAATTCCCATCTGCTCTACACATTTCCCAAAATGTCTCAGTCAATGTCTCTTACTCTAGCCACTGACCTAAAATCACTTATGAGAAAGAAACACTGGGAAAGGAGGAAATTACCTCTAATCTTCCCTTGTTCTCACCCACCAGTGGCTCTCATATAGTGTATCAGCAAGTGGTGTCAATTTTGCCTCTAAATCTAAGTTCTTAACAATTCACCTCTCCTATCTCCACTATTACTTAATCGTCCTGTTCTAAGCTGGGCCTTGTGGATTGAATAACATTTTCTCCACAGATTCATTACTGTTATTATTAAAGAGTTGCTTCTAGCTGCTGATGTGATTTTGGCAGCTCTAGAGACCCTGAGTGATGGGGGATTAGCTTTAGGAAGTGGATCACTGGAATCATGATCTTGGGAGTTTTGCCTTAGCTCCTCCCCCATCTTCTCTTCCCTCTGCTTCTCTACTTTGAGGCAAGGTCTTCTGCTACCAGTTCCCACCACCACCATGTTTTATCTTCCTATGAACCCAGGATCAAACAGAACCAAATATTAAGAACCTGCAGCTCAGACACTAAGCTTAAAAAATCCTTCCTTAAAATGATGTCCCCCAGGTCACAGTGATGGAAGTCTGATCACCACACCTCTGCACTTTCTTGTTTTGATGAGTCTAATTGCCTTTCCTCCCTGAACATTTACCTCTATATCTGTGTATATATAGCCTGTGACATAAATTGGAGCCTGTCCTTGTTTAAATCAGTCCTATTGCTCTCTGTCTCTTCACTCTGCCATTCTGGCTCAGAGCAACAGCTTTTTGTCCTGTTCTGTGAACACACTACCCACTCTCTACTCTGATGTTAGAACCTGTTGGAAGATGAGTCTCTGCATTTGACATAAAGAGTTCACGCTTCAGTCTTACAGCTGGAAACCAGCATGGACATCTCTGTCAATTAGAACATTTCTCTAGAGTTTAAGCTAATGCTGCCACATGGTCACTGACAGTGGCTTCTCTGTCCTCTTGGTACAAGAACTAGCCTTGCACCATGTTCTTCATACTGATGTGCTTGTCTTGCTTTCTCTCTCCTTTCCCAACCATTCCAGAATCTCTGTGGATCTTAGGAGTATCTCAAAGCAGTATTGGTTAAAATGAATAAATCAATATGCAAATGATTGTGGATTTTTAGAATGGTCAATTTTCTTCTTTTGGCTCCATTTTTGGTTTATAGAGTGTCCTTGAGTTAAGGCCTACCTGAATTTTAGAAGGAAAGAATGAAACCGTATAACACAAGTTAATATCTGAATATTTTAGTGTTCTTTGCAGTATAACTGTATTTGAACAGATTAAAAAGATGGAACTATGTGGATTTTATCTTGCCTAAGCCATGTTAGAAGAACAAGCAATGGGAGGGGGTATTTGATCCCCTCCCATTTTTAAAACTCAAGTAATAAATCCTATCTCACAGAGGATTTGGGGAAAACAAGTAAAATTGTACATGAAAAAGTACTTCACAAAGTGTTTGCAATAAAAACAACATATTGTGTACAAGCCCTTGTTAGAGTGGATCACTGTAGAGAAGACTGGAAATGAAGAAGGCTTTGTTTAGAGCACAGCCTCACATACAGTAGCTGGGGATATACCTACAGGAGACACAGAGACAGATGTGCTAAGCTTCTATCCTGTCCTGTCTCCCTTCTTTCCCCTCCCTTGTCTTCCACATGCCTCTCCCTCCTAGTCTGACTTTTCACCGTCTTATCCTGCCATTTCCTCTTCCCTCCCTCAGACCTTTCATAGATAAGCATTATAATGTTTGTTACTCTGACCTGTTAGACTCTCTATGGCAGTGGTTCTCAACCTTCCTAATGCTGTGACCCTTTAACACAGCTCCTCATGTTGTGGTGACCCCTAACCATAAAATTATTTTTGTTGTTACTTTATAACTGTAGTTTTGCTACTGATATGAATCATAATGTAAATATCTGATATGCAGCATATCTGTTATGGAACCCTTGTACAATGTTTGGGTGACCCCCAAATGGATTGTGACCACAAGTTGAGAACCATTCCTCCATGGTCTTATTATTGTTGGCTCTCCTTTTCATAATTATTCCCTGTTATCCACCTGATCTGTCTTCCCCTTTAACTCTAAACCTTCAGTGTACCAAGATAATAAGACATCATTCATGAAGTCGCCTCTCTCCCCCTGGTCAATCTTATTAACTGACAGTATTCATTGATAATAAAAATGAGCAAAGCAGGGCTGGGGATATCTCAGCAGGTAAGTGTGCTTGCTGAACAAAAATGAGGACCTGAGTTCAAATAACATACTTACATGATAAAAAAATGGTCATGATCACAAACACATTTGTAAGCCCAGTCCTGTGGTTGCAAGGCAGACACAGGAGGATCTTGGGGCCTTCTGGCTTCTGGTTTAGGCACAGGCTCACTGAGAAACCCTGTCAAATGAGAAAGGTGGAGGACAATAGAGCAGAGCAAGTGATATCTTCTTCTGGCTTCTGTGCATGGACACAGGTGCCTGAATTCACACACACACACACACACACACACACACACACACACCTCACATACATATATACCTCACATACTGCAAAATACACTGCACATGTTACATGTATACACTACAAATACATCTACTGTACATACTGCACACATGCATACACATGAGTGCATTCATACATATATATGTACTCACAAACATGCACTCACAATATGTACACAATACACTCACATATATGTACATACATGCACTGTGTACACACATTATATATATATATATATATATATATATATATATATATAAATATAAATATATATATATTCTCACAGAGAGGCAGAAGGAGATACAGGGCCCCCCTCACACAGATTGAGCAAAACAAAGTCTAAAGTTAGCCTACATAGTTCTAGTGTTCATGGCATCTCATATTCATTGCTCCACCCCACTGCTGATATGTTTATATAATAGGACGGTATTTGTTCTGATAAGTTCACAAGATTTGTTCACAGGATTATGAAGACTGAGAAGTACCACAAGTGGCAATTTATAAGCTAAAAACCAAGACATCTGGTGACAATTCATTTCAGGTTTAAAAGCTGGGGATATAGGGGAGCTGCTGGTGATAGTTTTGCTTTTAATTGGAAGAGCTGGGAGCCCACTGTTTGAGGGTAGGAGATGATACATTTCTCATGCCCAACAAAGCAGTTCGCTATTTCTTTGCCTCTTAGGAGGTAGGAAGATGTCTGCTCAATTGGTTTGAGCAAATGCCTTTTCCTTGTATTAATTTAAATGCTAATCTATTCCAAAACACTATTGCAAACATGCCTAAAAATATTTACTATCTAAATGTGCATCCTTTAAGCAGCAAGTTGACACACAACTTTAACCAGCAAGCCCATCATCTGTATTAGCTCAGTTCTAGAGGATCACCTGGAAGCTTGGTCATTCTGCATTGGCAATCCATGATGGTGTGCTCATCTTTCTTTTGTGGCATGTACTCATTTGTTCTGGTTTTGTGGCATCACTAGCAGTAAAAACACAGAAAGGAAGCACCTTGAATTTCTTAGTCCCTAAAATCCATGACTAAGATAAAGAATGGTTAACTGGAGGACACTGGAAAGTATCAGGGAATATAAGGAGTCTGGAAATACTACTGAAGGATGGAGGGCCAGAGCTGTCTACACATGGAAGAGAGAGCCACATGTTAAGGTCAGCAGAAAAGATGCAGGCAATGAGGATACCTTATCACTATGTGTATGTGTATGAGTGCATATGCATTCCCCCTATTATTCTGTGTATTTTCTGGGGTAGAAGGTAACTCCTATTAGAGAGGAAGGGGCTATCTAGCAACATGTTTCAGTAGTGAAATGGGATGCTATGCTTTTCCTGCATCGTTTAGTAATGGCTCCAGACTCTACTGAATCCTGAGAAGGAAGAAGAGGAATTCAGTCCACAGTGCATCATCTATCTCTCCTGACTCCTTCATCCTTTCTCTCATCCTTTCAACATAATTCACAATTATGTTCCACTCTCTACAAGCCAAGCTTTCTAACACACATTCCAAGCTTTTACTGCATGGCCATCCCTCATGCTACAGCTCCACTAATGTATGCAAAGCACCAACCTGGTGCCTCCTCTCCCCTCCTCTTTCCTTTAAACTGACAGTATCTATTATGCTTAAAAATGAACAGCAGAAGAGTGGTAGACTTCATCCAAATCTTTCTTGCTTTGTGGTACCTTGAGTCTCCATCCTCATTGCACCTATACATCTGCTTCCTGGATATTTAGATTAGAATTTTTCAGGCCACCAGACCATTAACTCTCATGGAACAGAATAACAATATCTTAACTCTACCCTTCCCCTTACAAATCAATGCAGTATCATGTTAAATGTCACCCAAGTCCATAGATAATGAGGAGGTACTGGTCGAATGTCACTCTGTGCAAATTCCCTTGTCATGCTGTGTTTCTCCTGTGAAGTGCTTGTTTCAACTGTAATTCAGGAACTGTGTAATTATTCACTAAAAGCCCGTGACACAGCATTGTGAGAGACCAATCATATCAACCTTTCTGCTCTACCTCTCTTGAACCTATTTTCCTATCTCATACCACAATTCTTGGGCATACACTGGACATAAATGAAGGTGGACTAGGACCTTTTTGGAACTCTCATTGTGTTAGGGAAACCTCATACCAATTACATACGGAAATTTTAATTAATGGCAAATAGCTTTCTTTTCTTACTGCGTATCGTGTCTACAGTCGACAGAGGGATAGCTAGAAACCATAATGGTTAAAGGACTAGATCCAGACTTACATGTAGGCAAGGTTATAGCCATTGTTAGCATCTGGATCTTTCTATTGCATATCCTGCTCCCATTCTTCTATGTTGTCTTTTCCAGATAACAGAAAAGAGGCAGATGACAGATAAATGAACAAGGGACCTGGGCCACTCATCAGATATGTGAGGGGGTTCACGCTGTAAATTTCCTACTGGCACATGGGATAGTTTGAGAGCAGACAGCTTCTTTTCTAGAAAGAGCACTTGCTAAGATGTGAGTGGTCACAAGAAGTTTGGTGCATGGCTGTGATGCAATTTCAGCTTCCCTGACCCTGACAGCATGGCTCGCTTGCTGTGGTGTGCTTTAAAACAGCCACCTAGGCAACTACTGAACTCACAAATCCTTAAAAAGAGAAGTTACTCATGCCCAACCACACTACAAATATAAAGGAACAAAATCTGCAGAGCAGAACCAATGTGAATGTGTATGCGTGTGTATATGTATTTGCATGTGTGTGTGTATGTGCATGATGTATGTATACAGTGTATGTGTGTGCATATATGTGAGTGTATTGTGTAGCATGTGTGTGTATGTGTGAATGCATTCAAGTGT